>CAWUHW010000004.1:252960-604812 GCA_963922195.1 Panagrolaimus sp. PS1159
AAGCAGTGGTATCAACGCAGAGTACTCTTAACAAATTGTAACTGTTTTGCAAAAATTATTCTTTGGTAAACATGGAAAGTAAGCTTTCTGCAGAAAAAAGTCCAACATAATCCGCAAATTAATATCCGACAATCAAAAGAGAAAGATAACTCAACAAAAGCATCCCCCAAAGCAAAAACACGAAGCTATGAATCTTTATTACTACTGTGAATAAATACAGAAAATAACAATAACAAAAACAGTAAAAAACCTAAAAAAGCATATATAACCACCAATGGTGTTTCGTCCTTTAGTTTGGACACCATTGGTAAACGAAAAAGATGGCCATATGTGGAGACTGACTGGACTCTTCAGCAAACACCAGTCCCCCGGCCAAACAAACCACCCTATCTCCAACACACTATTATTCCAAGCCATCCATGTGGCACCAGCAACACCATTCGAAGCCATCCATCTGGCACCAGCAACATCATTTGAAGCCATTCATGTGGCACCAGCAACACCATCGATCCATATTCAATAGCACCACGAAACAATCGACCTATAAATATATGAAATTAGTATCGTTAAAAACAAAAAATGAAACTAAACTAACCTGCATTAGCTAAACTCACCTTCTATTCGCTGCTCCCAAGATCATTTATGGAGATAGTAGTCTAAAAAAGCTAAAAAATATATATGCAAAGAAAAAAAACGTTAAAAACACTTTTTTAGCGACAAAAATGATAAAAAAAAACATAATCATTAGCATAAATACATGTAACACGCGGTAAAAAAACAAGTTACAATAAAAAATTAAAATTAAACGTAATATTCGTTGATATTTAATCAAAAAAATATATTTACAAAAGTATTAGATAATTATCAATATTTTTTTTAGTATTAAAAAAAATTAAACCCGAAGAAAAAAGGTTCTCGAACGGAAAACCCTGATTTTCAATTTCTCACGTTTTGGCGGTTTTTTTCAAAAAATATTTCGCAATGCATCAAGTTACGAATCTCCTTTAACGTTTTTTTTATTAAAATTTTTTACAGTCATGCATTTCTTTTAAAATTTTAAAAATGTTATGAAATTTTTTCTAATTTAAAAAAAATAAAAATTTGTTTACTTATTTTTTATTACTACAGATGTCAAAAGAAACCCTCCGCTTTTTTTAAAACACTTACTTGATAGGGTATTATAGATTTACAAAGCATTTCTTCTTCATAGGTCATTCGATATCCGCCTTCACTGTTATGAATCAACGGTCTAAAATCACCAAAACCAGCTCCCCCTCTTTTTTCTAAAACACTTGTATCATATAACATTGAAATAATGCCATCGGAAGCTTTATCATGTTTTGGTTCATGTCCATCAACAAATGCAACAATTCCCCTTCTTCGATCTAAGACATTTGTTCCAGCCGTTTCAGAAGAAGGTGCAAATTGTCTTGATATAAATGTTTTTGATTGTGGATCTGATTCTGGGACAGGAGTTTTTTGGGATCGTAGGGAACTAAATGGTGTCATTCCAGATTGATCCAAAATGCAGCCTCGATTCGCCATTGGAATTATTCCTTCACAGAGGATTCGCTTTGGTTCAGATTCAAATGTATGATTATCAACAACTTTTCCAACATTTTTTCGATATTGACCAAATGAACCAAAACCTTTTTGAGTTGCATTTGTTTTAGCTCCATCTTCCCAGAGTGGTAGGGTTGATTCAGATTTAAGATTACCCTAAAAATGTTTTTGTAGAATTTTTATTAAATTAAGAAAAAATTACTTCTTTAACTTCTACTTCTACTCTAGAATTCGGATCCCTTTTAGCTCCAAAAGCACCCATTCCAGCTTGAGTTTCTTTTGCTGCTGTTTGTTCCCATGGAATAATAAATGGAATATCAACATTCCTATAAAATTACTATAATTACAATAGCCCCATAAAAGATCTTACGTATGCCCGGGCTTCTTTGCATATCTCTTTCTTGGATCAATTTTTTCTTCTTTATTTATTTCAAATAATGATTTTTCTTGTGGGAATAATGGAATAACTTCTGGTGGAGTTCGAGGCGGTGGAATCCATTTGGGTTTTGGTGGTGGAACCCATTCTTTCTTCTCTTTTGGCTTCTTTTCTTTCTTTTCCTTCTTTGGTTTTTTGATTCGTTTTATCTAAAATTTTAATTTATTAAAGTATTGTAGACTCTAAAACTAACCAATTTCTTCTTAGGTTTTTTCTTCTTTGGTTCATCATCTTCTTCTTCTTCCTCTTCACCTTCAACCTCTTCTTCATCATCAACATTTCCCTCATCATCTTCTGCGGGTCGTTTCTTCTTTTTAGGTTTTATTGTGAAATCTGCATCCATATCTGGTTCGCCTTCACCTTCTTCTAGCTTCAACTTTGGCTTTTTCTTTGGCTTCTTTGCAAGCTCATCTGGATCCCCTTCAACCTCGTCTTCAGGAGTCTTTGTTTTTGTCTTTGCAGCTTTTGGCTTTTCTTTTGTATCATCTTTAGCTTTATCAGAAGGCTTTTTGGCCGCCACTGTTACAGATGGAGGCTTTTTATCTTTGTCATCCGGTTTTTTGTCTTTATCCTTATCTTTATCAGATGGCTTTTTAACAGCATCCTTTGAAGTTTCTTTCTTTTCTTTCGATTTGTCCTCTGGTTTCTTATCAGTTGATTTTGGTTCTTCTTTAGCTTTTTCTTTAGCTTTATCTTTATCACTCGGCTTTTTATCCTTTTCTTCAGGCTTTTTATCAGATATCTTTGGCTTTTCCTTATCTTTATCAGTAGGCTTCTTTTCACCTTCTTTCACCTGTTTTTTGTCCTTTTCATCCGGTTTTTTGGCAACTGATTTTGATCTTGGTTTTTCTTCAGGCTTTTTATCTTTTTCCTTTTCATCTGGTTTCTTTGGAGCTGCTGAAGTTGACCTCTTTTTGTCATCTGTTGGTTTATCTTTGCTTGATACAGGTTTTTTCTCCCCTTCTTTTGGCTTCTTTTCTGGATCTTTTGAAGATGATGGCTTCTTATCCTTTTCATCTGGTTTCTTTGTCGATGATACTTTTGCCGGATCTTTTGATGCTGGTTTCTTTTCTTTATCTTTGTCGGCTGGTTTTTTATCCTTTTCTTTGTCATCTGGCTTTTTGTCAGCTAATTTTACATTGTGTTTTGGTTTAGGCTTTGATAAATCCACGACAAAATCCGTATCCAATTCGTCTTCATCGATTTCTGGGTCTTCGAGTTCTTCTTCTTCTGGTTCAGGCTTCTTTGCTTCTGGCTTTTTAGCAACTGCTGGTTTATCTTTACTCGATAAAGGCTTTTTGTCTTCTGGTTTATCTTTACTTGATGACGGCTTTTTATCTTTATCTTCAGGTTTTTTTGGATCATCTTTTGGAGCATATTTTATATCATGTTTTGGCTTTTTATTGTGATCATCAACAAGCTCTGGATCAAATTCTTCGTCTTCTGGTTTCTTTGGCTTTTTTACTGTTGTTGGCTTTTCTTCTTTTGGTTTCGTTGATGAAGATTCTTTTGGTTTATCTTTGCTGGATGATGGCTTTTTGTCTTTATCATCCGTCTTCTTTTCTGTTGATTTTGGCTTTTCTTTATCCTTTTCATCCGGCTTTTTAACAGATGTTGACCGTGGTTTATCTTTTTCTTCTGGTTTTTTAGTTGTTGAAGTTGTTCGTGGCTTTTCTTTATCCGACGGCTTTTTGTCCTTTTCTTCTGGTTTTTTATCAGATGTTTTTGGCTTTTCTTTATCTTTGTCAGATGGCTTTTTTTCACTTTCGTTTGTCGGCTTTTTATCCTTTTCATCAGGCTTTTTGACAACTGATTTTGATCTTGGTTTATCTTCAGGCTTTTTATCTTTATCTTCTGGCTTCTTTGGAACTGCTGAAGTTGATCTCTTTTTTTCATCAGGTTTATCTTTATCCGATGATGGCTTTTTATCCGGATCATTTGAGCTTGGTTTTTTCTCATCTGGTTTGTCTTTACTTGAAGATGGCTTTTTATCTTTATCCTCAGGTTTCTTTGAGTCATCTTTTGGAGCATATTTAATATCATGTTTTGGCTTTTTATTATGATCGTCAACAAGTTCAGGATCAAATTCTTCATCTTCTGGCTTTGTCGAAGATAATTTCTTCTCAACAGGTTTTGTTGAAATCGATGATGGCTTCTTTTCTTTATCATCAACTTTCTGGGGTGCCCCTGGTTTTGCCTTTTCTGCCGTTGATGGCTTCTTCTCTGCCGCTTTTTCATCTTTTGGAACTAATTTTATGTCATGTTTCGGTTTCGGTTTATTTAAGTCTAAAACGAAATCAGTATCCAATTCGTCTTCATCAATTTCAGGGTCTTCAAGTTCTTCTTCGGCCTCCGGTTTTTTAATTGCCACAGCCGCAGGTGGTTTTTTGTCTTTGTCATCTGGCTTTTTCGCTGTTGTAGATGATGTCGGTTTTTCTTCGTCATCTGGCTTTTTATCAGATGTTTTTGGCTTTTCTTTATCTTTGTCAGATGGTTTCTTTTCACTGTCTTTTGTCGGCTTTTTATTCTTTTCATCTGGTTTTTTGGCAACTGATTTTGATCTTGGTTTTTCTTCAGGCTTTTTATCTTTTTCCTTTTCATCTGGTTTCTTCGGAGCTGCTGAAGTTGACCTCTTTTTATCATCAGGTTTATCTTTATCAGTTGAAGGTTTTTTCTCTTCTGGTTTATCTTTGCTTGATGAAGGCTTTTTATCAGTTTGCTTCTTATCTTTTTCTTTATCATCAGGTTTTTTATCAGCTAGCTTTATGTCATGTTTTGGCTTCGGCTTTGACAAATCCACAACAAAATCTGTATCCAACTCTTCTTCATCATCTTTATGTTTATCTTTGCTTGATCTAGATGGCTTTTTATCAGCATCTTTTGGTTTTTTATCTTTATCACTTGGCTTCTTTTCATCTTCTTTTGGTTTAAGTTTTACATCATGTTTTGGTTTTTTATTTAAATCTGCTACAAGATCAGTATCAAGTTCTTCATCATCCGGTTTCATGTTTTTTTTGTCTGGTTTTTTAGCAACTGATTTCGATCTTGGTTTATCATCTGACTTTTTATCTTTGTCATCAGATTTCTTAGGAGTTGATGAAGATGATCTCTTTTTATCATCTGTTGGTTTATCTTTATCCGATGATGGTTTTTTATCTGGGTCTTTAGAACTCGGCTTTTTGTCTTCCGGTTTATCTTTACTTGAAGATGGCTTTTTATCAGAATCTTTTTTATCAGACGGTTTCTTTTCTTTATCATTTGGCTTTATGTCTTTTTCTTTAGGCTTAAGTTTTACATCGTGTTTCGGTTTTTTATTCAAATCTGCTACCAAATCTGTATCCATTTCTTCTTCATCTGGCTTTTTACTTGACGAAGGTTTTTTAGCTTTTTCATCTTCTGGCTTTTTCGTTGTTGAAGAACTTTTTGGTTTTTCATCACTTTTTGAAGCAGGCTTTTTATCTTTTTCCTTTTCACTTGATTTTTCTGGTTCTTTTTTTGCAGCCAATTTTATATCATGTTTTGGCTTTGGTTTGCTCAAATCGATGACAAAATCAGTATCCAATTCATCTTCATCAATTTCAGGATCGTCAAGCTCTTCTTCAACTTGTTTGATCGAAGCAGGCTTTTTAGGAACTGGAGGAGGGACAGCTTTATTTTCTTTTTCATCTGTCTTTGGTTTATCCTTTGAAGTTGAGGAAGGTTTACTTTTATCATCTTTTTCTTTCGATTTTTCATCAGCTTTTTTGGTTGCTGAACTTGATCTTGGCTTTTTGTCTTTTTCCTTATCTTCTGATTTTGTTGATGGCTTTTTCTCTTTTGGCGGTTCATCAACTTTTGGGACAATTTTAACATCATGTTCTGGTTTCTTTGCAAGATCCATAACAAAATCTGTATCCAATTCTTCTTCTTCATTATCTGGACTAGTTAAAATTAATGAAGGATATTTTGATAATTCTTTTGTCGCTTTTGCTTTTGCATCTTCTTTTTTAGATTTTGGAGCTGTTGATGAAGATCTTGGAGGCTTTTCTTTTTCTTTATCGCTTGTTTTGGCTGTTGACGATGTTGATCTTGGCTTATCTTTTGATGCTTCTTTCAACTTATCTTCTGGCTTCTTTTCTTTTGTAGAAGTTGAAGATGGCTTTTTATCTTTGTCTTCTTCTTTTTTGGCGGAAGAAGACGAACGCGGCTTATCTTTGTCTTTTTCTTCAGGCTTTTTCGTTGAAGATACTGACTTTGATTTATCTTTATCTGCTTTTGTAGGATCTTCTTTTGAGGGTTTTTTGTCTTTGTCATCTGATAATTTCTTCACAGCATCTTTTGACAAATCTTTTTCTTTTTCAGGTTTTTTATCACTTGTTAAAAATGCTTTTGGTTTTTCTTTGTCTTTATCAGTTGATTTCTTATCAGTTTTTGAATCTTTTTCATCAGGCTTTTTTACAACAGATTTGGATCTTGGTTTTTCGTCATCAACTTTACTTTTATCTTCTGGCTTTTTCGTTGTCGCTGAAGTTGATCTTTTCTTTTCATCAGTTTTGTCTTTATCTTTTTTGGGGGCAGTTAATTTAATTTCTTCTGCAAAATAATTTGAAGAAATGTTGTTATTTTCTGCTGGCTTTTCACTTTCTTTTTTATCAGTTTCGCTTTTCTTCAACGCGGAAGAATCTGGCTTTTCTTTCGACGAAGAAGGCTTCTTATCAGCTTTTGCATCTTTTTCATCATATTTCTTTACCACTGACTTTGATCTCGGCTTTTCGTCATCAGTTTTGCTTTTATCTTCTGGCTTTTTTGCAGTTGCTGAAGTTGATCGTTTCTTATCATCCGCTTTATCTTTTTCTTTCTTTGGTGCAGTTAGTTTTATTTCTTCAGCAAAATAGTTTGAAGAAATATTATCATCTGGCTTTTCAGCTTCTTTTTTGGGTTCTTCTTTTTTTAAAGTTGAAGAATCTGGCTTTTCTTTTGATGACGAAGGCTTTTTTTCATCTTTAAGTTTTGAGCTACGTTCAGGTTTTGGTTTTGACTTACTTAAATCAATTACAAAATCTGTATCCAATTCATCTTCTTCAATTTCAGGATCTTCAAGCTCTTCTTCTTTGGTTTTTGAAGTTGTTGACTTTTTAGGGGGCACCGGTGGTGGTGCTTTTTTCTTTTCATCTTCTCTCGGTTTTGAATCTTTTAATTTATCAGTTTTTGAACTTGACGGCTTTATATCTTCTTTTTTGGTGTCTTTCTTACCATCTTTTTTATCATCAACAACTTTTTTGGCATCTTTTTCTGGCACTTTTTTCTCGTCCTTCTTTTTACCGCTTAAATCAATAACAAATTCTGTATCCAATTCATCTTCTTCAATCTCCGGTTCATCGATTACTATTTCAACTTTATCCAATTTTAATCCATTTTGTTTCTTTTCATCCACTTTGGGCTCTTCGTTTTTGATTTCATCTTTTTTTGGTTCCACAGGTTTAAAAGAAAATTGAGCTTCTGGAGCTGCTGCAGCTTCTTCCTCTTCATCCCATTCCTTAAAAAAGTTTTATTTTTTCGTAATTTAAAACATTTCTGAAAAAATTCTTACCTCATCTTCCCATTCTTCTTCTTCATCATATTCTTCTTCTTGTGCAAGCTTCTGTTTCATATAATTTTTATACCATTCATCCTACAAAAATTTAAATTTCAAAATCAGTTTAAAAAAATGTTAAAACAAACCATGATCTTAACAAGCTTTCAAACACTTTATTCCATAAAAATATAACAGAGAAATATCTTTTCTCCCTTTAAGCGGGTCAATGGAAGAGAAAAAAAGGGATTTTTTGACGACTTACTGCTGCTGGCTTTGAGAGTGGCTGCAAGAAAACTGCCCCCGCGATCTTTGTCTCTTTTTTCCTCGAGTCGATCGAATTTTTTTCTAGCTTAAAAACTATGCCAAAGACAAATAGCATATTTTATTGATTATTTGTTCTTTGATTTTAATTGAGTCTGTTTTTTGCAAAATTATTATTGTTTTCTATTTTTTTAGGGCTTTATGCTTCCAACTGGAAGTAAAATTTTATTCTTGTAAAACGGAAAATTGAATTATTATTTTTTAAAATACTGTATTTTTACTGTTCTATACAAAAGATAAAAATTTTGTTTTATAACTGCAAAAAAATGTTGTCTTTTTTTCCTAATTTTTTTCAGCATTTATTTGTACAAATTTAGGAACGCGCGCAGTTTTTTCAAAGTTCGCCAAATGCTGTAAGTTTGGTAGCATTAGAATCGCCGTAAAAAAATCATTGGAAATAAAAAAAGAAAAAATAAAAAAATATTAATATTAAAGTTTAATTAATGGATAAAAAAAACAAAAAAATTAATTTTTTTTATCCGGGGAACACTTTTTCTTCATAAATATTTTCGTGACGCGTTCGCAAACAACACTTTTTTTGCAGCAAAAAAAAATTTTTTTCAAAGGCGATAGTGCTGGTTCGATTCCCAGCTGAAACGCAAAAATATTTTTTATCTCCGATTGAGCTGATTTTTGGTACACATAAGCTTTCGGCTGTGGGGAATCCGAAAATAAAAACAGTTCTTTTTTTTAAAAAAGTTTACGATTTTTGGAGTCGAACCAGTGACCGAAGGACTGATGCGCGGCGCTTTCTCCACTGCGCCATAGACGCAAACTTTTGACCGCTCGCTTTCGCTCAATTTTTAAAAATACTATTCGATGCAGAAAAAAATTCTGAATCTGATAGACCTGATTGTAGACCGGAACCTCGTGGAGTGTAATACAACCTCATGAAAAAAACGTAAAAAAATACGGTTTTCTCTGAAAATTTTTATTTTTTTGTAAATAAATAGTAATTAAAAGTTTGATTTTCGGAATCAGCGCATTTTTTTACGTATATTAGGATAAAAATCGAAATTTAAAAAAAACTTTTAATTTATACAGTATACCTCTCTTTGCATTTTCTTTTGGATAAAAAAAATGAAAGGGAACACTGGCGTCGCACATTGCTGCGCGCGTTCCTATACAAATTATTGCATATTCATTCTAAAAAATAAAGATTGAAAGGAAAAAGTGTTAAACAGTACAGAATTATTATTCTTCAAGAAATTTCTCATGAACAGTAAATGTAAAATTTTTCTGAAGTTTTGCTTGTCATAAAACAATACAAAATTTTATTATTAATAATTAAAAAAAATATTTTTTTAAATGTTTACCTATTGTAATAATGATGATGTTTAATAATGATGAATATTGATGTTAGATTCATCAATTTATCAATTTTATTACAAGAGAAAAGGATATTATGGATATGTAAGAATTGCAAAAAGGAAGATCTATACACTTGAATATAATGGAGGAGATAAAGATGTTAAAGCGCTTTGTTATCCACAAAACGATCTGGAAAAGATATATGCAGAAAATGAGAAAACATATGCTTGTAAGTTTTTAATACTAAATAGAAAAAAGATATATGAACTAAGATTATAGGTTCATTTATTCCCAAATTTATTATTCGAAGCTATGAAAAAATGAAAAGATTTGTATTCTAAAATACAAAAAATGTAAAATCAGTTGAAGAAAATGAAGACGAATAGTTTAAAGAGTTACTATATCTTTTTAAAAATTGGTTTTAAAGTTGTCATGTTTCAAAATTGTGTTATTTGTCTGTTTATCGTTTTGCTTGAGCTTTTAAAAAATTAATAAAAATGACTTGTTTATTAAAAATAACATAAAAAATTTTTGTGTTTATTTATCCGTATCGATTTGCTCGAGTATCACATACATAACCATTATAAATATAATAATTTACACATTGAGAATAATAATATTGATATTCATTATAATTTTAATGTGTTTAAACAAAAATCTTTTTAAACCAATTAATTCCACATTTCCCCGCCTCGATTTTTTCTCGTGTGACAAAAAAAGAAGCAGATCACAAGTTGTTGTCAGAAACAACACAAAAAACGTGTTATAAACACTCATTTTTTACTTGGTCAAAGAAATACATAAAAAACATCCTGGTCTTGAATTTGTCAAATGGTTTATATGCACTGTAATTTTTTGCTAAATAAAAAACGGGCATTTTTTTATAAGCGTTAAATAAAATTGTAAATAAATGTAAATATCAAAGAAAGCATTTAATCAAAAATGGTTCAAGATCGATCCAAAAAGAAATTCTTTAAATGTGTTTTGGAGCATTCAATGTTTATTTTTTAAAGATTTGAATCATTTCATGAAAAAAAATTTCGACCAAATTGTGTAAGTGCTTTATTATAGACACTAGGAGGAATTCCATTTTCTGTTATATAGGAACTTTTTTTATTAATAAAAAAAATTAAAATGTTTCTTTTTTATCAACAAATTTTTTTATATTTTCTTCAATTTTATTTTTCTTTTAAAACACAAATTTTCAAAAAATCACAAATTACAAAGTTAAATTTAAATGACTTTTTGTCCATTTTCCAAGAAATTGTTGAACATCAAAAATTTGATCGGATGAATTTGTTTTTGAAACTGTTACAAATGTTTGCCAATTACTTGAATCTGCAATTTTATTATTTCCAAGTTCTTTCACATTTCCAATAACAGGATATCCAGAGATTACACAAATTGGATATTGTTTTCCTTCTCCATCAATTGTCGAAGCTTCATAAATTCCTCTTCGATCAAGTGGAAGTTCTTTTGAAACTTTTCGATCAACAGAAACTGATAAAACCCATTCTTTAACTTCTTCATGTTCATCTTCCTAAAAAATTTTTTTTATCAGTGAGGGGAATATATTAGCAGTCGCATACTCCAAGGAACATTGAATTTGGTAGCGCAAATTGAGTTGGAATATCTGTGCCTTCAAAAATTGTATTATCAACTGCTGATGGATCGTTATCTTCAATGGCATCAACGACATCCAAATAATGGTTTAAAAATACAAATGCTAAATTTTCATATTGTTCACCGAAATTCTAAAATTAAATGTTTTTGAAAAAAAATTCAATATTTAAATAAAAAAATATTTTTAGTTGAATGCAGTATGCGAAGCTCAAATTTTTCGCATGCTTCCTGCAACCTAAAAAAGGATTTACCCTGCAAGCTGTTCCAGCTTCATATAAAACTTTATCAGGTTGAATTAAATCAATATATCGAACTAATGAAATATTTAAATGTAGCTTAATCCTTTCAACTTCAGCAGATGTTACAAGTTTTAGAGCATGCAATAATGCATAAAAATGTGTGATATATTCATATCGAATAAATATCTAAAATTTAAAAACTGTATTAAACCGTAATTTTCCAATTTTCAAACCTCAACAATTTTTGGGTCAATTTCTTCTTCAGATTTAAGGATATTTTCATTTAAACTATTTATCATATTTCTTAATGCTGCGAGAATTTCATAATCGCTTGTTGGGGAATTAAGAATCTAAAAAAATGTTTTTAATTGTATAAAATTTTGAAGGAGACAAACTTGATCAATAAGTTGTTTGTAAATGTTAAAGTTTGCCAAATTTGATGAAGCTCCATATTTTTCAAAAATTTTTACGGCATCAAATGTTCGTTCTTGGGTAATCAATTCCAAAACATATGCAGCAACATATTTATCCAAAAGGGCAGGATGCTGAAAGATTAATATTTTTAGATGAATTTTGATTTTAATTTTCAGTGATTTTGATCATTTTAAAAAGCATTTTGCAACGAAAATTTTTTCAAAATAATATTTAATTATAATTGGGTCATTTGTTTCAATCGATAAAAATGTGTCGTAAAACGTAAATTTTGAAATATTTTGAAAATCTGTGTAAAACCAACATTTTGTTGTTTTGCAGTTTCTAAAGCTTTATCCCAATTTCCTCTTTCAATTAAAATATCAATCGCTGAAATAACATCCACATCAATCAAATCTCCAATTCGTCCTTGATTTTTTAAGAAATCTCTATAAGTTTCATCAACGATCCCTTCCAATTCTGGTGCCAATTCTGTTGCAACCCTTTTAGCTTTTGCCCATTCTTTTGAAGCTAATAAAGCATGTACAGCAGCCTGCGGACGATTTCCAAGTAAAAGCAGCTCTCCAGCATCTTGTCCAAAACCAAGTTCAACAAGTCTATCACCAATTTGTTCCAATAAAGTTGCAGCTTCTTCTCCAACCATAAATTTTGCAACTAACTCTCCAGCTCTTTTATTTGCATCCGCAATTAAATCCAAATCAGTTGTAATTGGTTCTTCAACTTTTAAAAATGTTTCAATTGCTCGTCGATAATCTCCTTGTGATTCCCAATCTTTCGCTTGTGCCATATATGAATATGCACCTTTGGCTCCAGATTTTAGTTGATATTCATCAAATTCTTGTTGAAGTGCTGTTAAAGCATCTGGAACAAATTCTCGTGCAATCCTTAAAGCATCAGGCCACATTTCTCTATCTCGATAATATTTTACAATTAAATCAGCTTTATTTGCTCGAAGTAAATATGATTCAACTTTTCCGTGCTCTTGTGATTCCATTGCTGCTCGAGCTTGTGCAATATAAACATCAACAAGGACATCTTTGCAATGTTCTCTAAAAAATTTTTAATGAGAAAGCGGATAAAAATTTCAAAACCGAAAAAATTTTAATTTAAAATCTCGGTTTCGTAAAATTGAAATTTTTGAAATTATAGTAACTCCTTTTTGATACTCCATTATCAACGTTTTAGAATTTCACATTTTTGGAAATTTTGATTTTTTAATGAATAAAAAAATTTAAAAATTTAGGCTTTCATTTTTAAAATTAAAAAAATCCAAAATTTTAAAATCGAAAAAAACCTTACTCTGCAATTCTTTCAGCAGCATCCCAATCTTGATTATGCATATACATAAGCACAGCTTCCCGAGCTTTATTTGCTTGAAGATAAAATTGTTCAGCTTTTGCAAAATCTCCAACATCTTCTAATTGTTCGGCATATTTTACATGAACATCTGGCAATTTATGCTTTGCTCCAAGTCTGCAAAGTTCAAAAACAAATTCAAATTCTCCTTTTTCAACCCCCAAATCAATTGCTTCATTTAAAAGTCCATGTCTTTGTAAAAGTTTTACTGCAGAATCACCTCCAAGACTTTTTGCCCAATGATATGCAATCTAAAAAGGGACAATTTTAAAATGTGGGATAATTTGCATAACGGATATACATGTTGTGGTACTCGATCACCACCATGTGCTTTCGCAATTCGATATGCTTCTGCCCATTGTCCAGCTTCTTTATACATATTTACAGCAGATTTCCAATCACCTCCAAGAAGATATTGTTCTTCAGCACCTTGCAAGTCTCCTTTTTCTTCAAGCTCTTCGGCTAATCTTTTATGAGTTTCCTGCAATGATAATTTTTAGCAAAATTTGTCCCAGTACGAAAACCTGAAAATACCTCAACTCGATCCCCATGATATTTTTCAACTAATTTCATCATTTCATCTGTTCGATTTGCTTCTTTATACATTGCAATTGCTTTTGCTGGTTCCCCAAATGAAATATAAAGTTGTTCAGCTTCTTTTAATCTGCCAGATTGCTCTAATTCTTCTGCTTTTTGTAAATACATTTCATGTGTTTGATCTGCTCCAAGAAACTCAGCAGCAAGCTTAAATTCAATTTGTTAATAATTTAACCTTTATGTTAGCATACCTTATATGCATCAGCCCATCGTGCAGCTTTATTATACATTTCTACGGCATCTTTTGCCCTTCCCGCATCAATATAATATTTTTCTGCTTGTTCATATTCTCCAGTTGTTTCAAAATGTTCTGCAACTTTTCCAAAGAATTTTGCAGCTGCATCATGATCGGCAATAACATTTAAAATTTGTAATGCTCGATCCCATTCTTTTGCTTTTATCGCGGAATCGGCAGCTTTTAATGAGTTTCCAGCTTCTAAAAAATTTGTATTTGATTTAAATTTTTAATGCAATAAAAATTTGAATAAATTTATGAGTTTGAAAAAAAAATAATTGGTCGAAGTGGGATTCGAACCCACGCCCTCATTTGAGGAGTAGAAAGCCCTAGAACCACACATTTGTATGGAAGAGATTTTAAGCTCTTGAGTCTACCGCCTTAGACCACTCGGCCATCCGACCATGAATTTTTTGATCGATTGGTGGCCTATCAGCAAAAACAGCACAAATGTAAAAAATGTTTTCTCTCAAAAAAAAAATTTTTTGACGTCATTGAATTTATTATTTTCAAATGAGTTTGCATATTTTTGATAACGTGTATTCTATTTTTAAGTCCTATTTTTATGGCTATGATTTTTTCCATGTTTTTTCATTCAAAAAACAATAAATTTTTCTCAAAATTTTTAGATTCGATAAAAATTTCATTTCAAAGCAATTTAATAATTAAAAATATAATCCGTAAAATTATATTTTTACCTTAAAAATCCCATCCTTTAAAACTAAAAACCAACCCAAAAAATGACTAATTGCAGCTTCATATTTTCCACTTGAATACAAATCATCTCCCCATTCTTCTTCCAATTTAACAACTTCTTCTGGGAATGAAAATCTTGCAACTTGAATGGCTTTATTAAAACTTTTTCCTCGCCGATAACATTCAAGCGAACGTTGAAATTGTTTTGAAGTTTCAAAAAGTTCTCCTGCCTAAAATATTCTTAATTATTTTTTGCAGCACTTCTTTTTAATTACCATATCAAAAATTTCATTTTGAACAAGTGCAAGTCCAACTTTTTCAACTAAACTTTCATCGGAGCAAAGCCTTTCATTTTTAAGAATAATTTTTGCAGCATTTGCAGGTTGATTTGATTTAAGATAGAGATCTATTGCTGCCATTGGATCCCCTTCTTTTTCTTTTATCTCTGCAGCTTTTTCTTCTTGTCCAGTGTCATAGAGATTTCGATAATATTTTGTTCGAAGTGCTTCCAAATCTGCGTAATTCTAAAATTTTAATTATTAAAGTTGGTTCAAAAAATTAAAAGCATTTTAATTTTAATTCAAAATTCAAAATTAATAGCTTACAGTTGCTTTTGCCAATTCAATTGCTTCTTCCCATTTATGCAATTTTTGATACATTTCTATTACCTCTTGAACAGAATTTTGTTCCAAATAAATTCGTTCTGCTTCTTTAAAATTTTTTTTCATTAGCGCTAATCGTGCTCGAACTTTGTAATGTTGTGTTCCATCCCCACCAATTTGTTTTGCAGCTTCTTCGGCTAATTGAATGGTTTCTTCAAGAAATCTACAAACTTTAATTATGCATTAAAAATCTAGAGATAAAGATCAGTTACTTGACTCTTGAAATATCTTTTAACCCAGCAAATGCTCTTTGAGCAATTAGTAAATTTCCTTGCTCTAATGCAACTTCAGCCAATTGTTTCCACATTGAGCTAACTTCAACTTGATCCTTTTCTGATTCTTCTAAAAATACAACAGCTCGAGATAAATCCAAATCTTCTATTGCTGTTCCAAATTCAATCATTGCTGAATCAAGTTCATATGCGACTTTTGCATTAGCTTCCTTAAAATTATGCAAATTAGCTTTAAGGCAAAATTTATTTTAGTTGTTAAAAAAATCTTAAGTTGTAAGCAACGTGCAAAAAGCTTGTACGCCTTGTTTGCAACTTTAATATTTTTTTGTCCCAACATTGTATACCTGTACAATAACTTCTGTTCGATTATTATCCCTTAAAACAGCATCAACATCACCTTGAATTGGGATTTGCGTAACTTGATCCGCAAAATCTGTATTATACCAAACACAAAGTTGATCACCACTTTGTGCAACGACCACATCACTTTTTGGAACCCATTGAACATATGAACAAAAATTTATCATGTTTGAAGATTTTTCTGTTTCAACATCAAATAAAAATAAACTTGAACGAACATCGCGAAAAAGAAGCTTTGAACCAGTTTCATTCAATTCTAACCAATCAACAACATTTCCATGATTTATTTGTGAAATTGTATTTCCAGAAGTTAAATCAACAATTGCAATTGTGTGCACATCTAACATATATGCAACTCTTCGAAGATCTCCACCACTTTTGGTTGAACGTTCATTTAATCGGGCACTGATAAGGTGTGGAGATAAACGTTCAGTTCGAATCCAACCAGCAATTTCATTTCGTCCGTATTCAATGAAACTAATTTCTCCAGCATTTATTATCATTCCAACATTTTCATTATCAAGGTAGAATTTTTCATTTCCACCTGATTCCCAGGGGATTTCAGAGCTCTAAAATAATGTTATTTTGGTTTCAAATGGAAAGCTTGAAATTCGGTCTTATGTGGAATATTGAAATATGATCTTAATTGTAAAATCCAAATTTGTCCTTAAACGGAAAATCGAAATCAGGTCTCAAATGAAAAATCATAATTTAGTTTTGAATGAAAAATTTTTGGTCTCAATTGGAAAACTAAAAACTCTTGAAAACTTAAACATACCTTTTCAGTTTCTCGATCTACCATAATCAATGTACTTGCAGTATAGGCAATCACATATCGAGATGTTCTTCCCATGACTCGAATATCAGTTATCGATAATCCCTTATCCGATCGAAGAACACATCTTGCATCACTATTGATATCTCTAACAACAACCTGTGAAGGTGAAACAAAAGTTGTTTCAAATTGATTTTTTATTAGCGCTCTTTTCAACGCACAATCAATTGACAAAACCAAACCACTTAAATTTCCCTAAATTAGATTTTTTATCTATTTAACATGAAAATGATGAAATTCCTTACACAAAGAACTGTTGAACCATCAGGTTTCCATGTCAGAGCTGTAACAACATATAAATTTTTAATTGTTAAAATTTGCCCTTCATCCCATGCACCTCTTCGTTGACTCCATGACATAAGCTTTAGGCGATCAAAAGATCCAAAAATTGCATTATATCCAGTTGGATCCAATATTGCACAATTGAAGGATCTCTCTTTTGGATCTCTTCCACAATCAAATTCTTGTAAAATTCTTCCTTGTTCTGAATATGATACAATTCGTTTATCCGCTCCTGCCGCGAGAATTCCAAAATTACTTAATAATAAACAATAGGGCGGAGTTGTATGCACACAAATTTTTGATTGTGTTCGAGTTTCAAATGAAAATAATATAATTGCAGAATCTTCATGTCCGCTAACAAATGATCGACGATTTGGAGATTGTGCAAGGGAAATAATTCCAGCATCCGTTTTATAAATTGTCGAACATTTATTTGAATGAACGGATGCGTATCGAACTTTTCCGTCTGTTAATCCAATAATTAGCCGATTTTCTTCGGGCCAAATTAGAGATGTAACTGGAGCTGATTGGGTGAATTTGTTACAAATTACTTTTTTTTCATCCCTGAAATTTTGGAACACTTAATTTATAAATGCTATTTCTCGAAAAAACAATTTTGTGCCATAGAGACATGGCATTTCATAATGAAAAGTTTTTTTCTTTTAAATATTTTCGGCGTAAAAGTGCCAATTTCCTATGGCACAAAATTTTAATTTTTTGGGAAGTTGAAAGTCGGCATTTTATGATGATCGATTTTTTATACCCTAAAACAGTTTTGGCATAATAACTTCTGCTTTAAATTTGTTCATTAAAGCTACAAAGAAAATGCCAATTTTCAACGGCACAACCTTTTGCTTTAGTGCCTTTAAAAATTTGCATAGAGTTGTGATCGGCATTTCGTGTCATCAAATTTTTCACCATAAAGTTTTATCACAACGACACTTAACATTAATGGCACTTACCATGTTTCACCAAGTTTATAAACGAATACAATATTATCCGTTTGTCCAATGGCAAGTTTTGTAGAATCGGGTGAAAATGCCAAACTTGTTACAATATAACTTTTCTTTCCATACTAAAAATGGCATTTTTATAATTTTTATTTACCACTAAAAACAATCAATACCTTTGAATCAACCGGTTTTGTTGCAAATTTATCCTTTTTTTGAAGTTTATCATCAAAAAGTACAATATTTAAATCTGCAGTTGCAATTGCAACTTTTCGATTATTTGGTGCAACTGCAATGGCACGAATTTTTGCAATTCCATCCTTAAAATTCTTTTTATTTTATTTTATTAAAATTAATAAAAACTTACAAGTGAATCCAATAAAGTTCCAAGATATTTTAATTTCATCTTTAGTTTTAAGTTTCACAAATTTATAAATAAAAACAAATTTAAAAACTCAAAATCATTTGTTTTCCTTTTTTTGCTGGCATCTTTCTTTTCTTTTTTTTCGGTTGCGTAACTATGGAAACCGCTTTTTTAAGGCATTGAAAACAAAATGAACACATTTTTTTATCATCAAATTTGGATTTTAACAAATTTATAAAAATGACAACAAAAACACTTTCTGTTTAATTTTTGTTAAAGTACACTGTAATACACCTTTTGTTAAATTAATTTTATGTTTTTAAACAGGAGTTTCAATCAAAACAAAATTTTTTATAACCAAAATTTAATTTAGGAGAAATTATTCGAAAAAAATAGAAAAAAAAAGTAAAAAGCATAAAATTATAAAAAAAAGTGCAATTTCTTAGCTTAATGGAAACTGTTTAATTTTATATATTTATTTTACGTCTTTCTCAAAAAAGATTTCTTCGATGCTTTTTCGTTTTCTGCTGTCAAGCTTTTCCAATGACAATAATTTAATATCTTTTTTTAACAATGAATTTAAATGATACGCATATTATGCAGCTCCAATTGCAACAATTTCATCAGGATGTTTTGCACATAAATGTTCAGCAGTTTTAAACAAATCCTTCAACAAATATATGTTAAAATAATAATACAAGGAAACTTATAGTTTATCCCAAATTCCTGATTTTTTACACTGGGTTGTTGAAAAAATTGATATTTCTCCTACTGCTCCATCAATAAATGAAACTTGCACTATTTACGGTTATGGTAGAACTGAAGAAGCGAGGAAACGAGGAAATTTATTAAAGGGACTAACTGTTTTAAGAGATATTTCAAACGATGGGCTTGTATATGGGGGTAGCCAAGGAGCTGCTCCATGAGATTTTGGAGGGCCTGCAATTTGTGGTGCAATTGGAACACAAAGACTTTCTGTAAGTTTCCAATTTCATCTATTATTTTTTAACTAACGTGTGTAGGGAATTATCTTTTATGGTCAACAATCACATGAGATAATTTACGAAACTGGTGCCGTCAACCTTAATCATCCTCCTGTACGCAGCTGGTTACAAGAAAATCTTCCTACAATTTTTTTGAAATAAATAAACTGTAAAAAACATCTTTTTTTATTATTCAAACATTTTTATAATTTTTCGAACTCCTTTTTTAGCAATGAAATAAAGTACTTTCTAATGTTTATTTTAAGGATAATACTACTGTTGAAAGACATCAAAAATAAACATTTAAAACTGCATTTTTTTTTTAAAAAGTTTGATAAATTTGACGCTTTTTTAGTGCTGAAACGTTTAAACATTTTTAATGCATTTTTAAGTTGTTCATTGTCATTTTTCATCTTTTAGCAGTGTTCTGCGGCGCGGCGCGTCGCGCCAGCACCGCAGAACACTGTCTTTTAGAAAACACATCATTCAAAAAACATTTTTATAAACTTTTTATAATAACAAAGTGATTCAAAGCAAAAAATAAGAAAAACAGCACTGAAAACAAAAAAAAGCTCTTTAAAATTTTTAATTGAAATGTCGCAATTTAAAACATCTTTTTAAAATGAGATCATAAATCATTTTGGGAAATACTGCAGAAATTAAAATAATTTAACTAATTGTTCTTTAATAAATTTATCCAAAAATATTTGAATGCCCATAATCTCTAATACATTTTCTTCCACGTGGAGTTTCTGGATCATATTTTATACGAGGAGATGTAAGTTCAGGTTCATGAATTAAAGAGCTTACAGCATCAGCATGTCTCGTTCGATTATTCTAAAAAAGGATGGAGGGGATAAAAAAGGGATTAATGGAAAATCAAGGATTTGATGGGATTTATGGATTTTGAAAAATGTAGTCAATTATTTACTTTCGAGAAGAAAAAAATGCCAAAGCAAAAATTCCAATTTTTAAAATTTTTACTACAAAAAACAATTTTTTTATTACAGTCAAAAACTAGAGTAGTCTAAAATTTTTGCAAATGTTTTAGAAGAAGGAAAAAAATTTTTTAAAAAATGATACATTTTTTATTTTAAAAATTTTTTCGAAATACCATGAACCTGACAATCAGGGTCTTTTTCTATTGTTTTTTGCCTGATTTTCACGTTCATACCATTTGGAAAAAAATTTAAGAATGAAAATGTATTGACCCATCCGATCCCTTTAAGCCCTTAACCCCTTACAACCCCAAAAACTTACAGGACTAGAAGTTCTCGAATTTAGAAACATTCTTTTTGTGCTTCTCGCTGAGTGCATTCCGTCATCATCATTTGATGGCTCCGCTTTAATCCCTTCAAAAAATGCTGGAAATACAACAAAATTTGTTGATTGCCAAACTGGATTTTCAAGTTTATAATATTTTTTCAAAAAATTTAACAAAGTTTCATTTGGTTTATCCAATGCAATCTTTGCTGCTTCTGCTCCACCTTCAGATTCTAACATTTTTTCAAATAATTCATGTCCAATTTCTGAATGTTGTTCAGATTCATGAATATAAAAATCCAAAATACAAATTGGTTCTGCGATATATTGCTTATCATCAAAATCTCGAAGGTATAACTTTTTTCTTGCAATTCTAATAAAACCAATAAATGTTGAAAATGGTGAAGATTCAGGCTTTTTCCAATAAATATATAAAATTTGTCCATCATCTGAATCCAAAATTCTATCTAATGTAGTTAAAGGTTTTCTAAGATTTTGAGCTTTAGCGGATAAAGCTCCAATTCTATCAATCGCTTTACAAAGTGCCGGATATCTTTGTGGAGTAAAACGTGCCAGGCGACTTTGATCTATTCTTTCAATTGATGAATCTTTATTAAATATTGTTGAAAGGTCAAATGGGACTTCCATAATACTTATAGGATAAAAACTAAAAATGAAAAAAAGGAAACAATTTCTATGTTTAAAAAAGCAGCAGCAAGAAAACACCAGAAAGAAAAGAAATGCCCTTTTTTGGACTCCCTCTTTTTTCTGTTCAATGCTTCATTATTGATCGATGAAGAAAAGAGGGGACAATAAAAAAAAGGGAACGGAAGGCTTCCATAAAAAAGAGAAACAACTGTGCCATGAAATAAACACAAAAAAGTGCCATGCCAAAAAAAATTGGGGAAAAACCAAAAAGAAGTAAATAGCGAAAGTTAATTGCTTCGATTAAATTTAGTCAGTTTTTTCAACGAAGGGAAAAAAGAAAAATGATCGCTTTTTTGTGGCTGTCCAAAATCGAAGAAGGAAGTCAAAAAAAATATACGTGAGAAGGGAGAAACGTTAAAAAAAAGTATAAAATTGCGACCCCAAAAAATTCTTTTACAGCAGAAAAGGCAGTAACTAAAACATAGTTGCGCAATTTTCTCCCAAAAAAATGTAAAAATTGCAAGAAAATGGAAGAAAAAAATTGGTGACAGACTTGTGTCCTTTCTTTTTTTGACAAATAACTTTTTAAAAATGGCCTTCTAAAAACAAAATCGTCGCTGCTGAAGCAACTGCTTTCCATTTTTCGAAAGTAAAACACAAATTCATTCCTGTATTATTTTTTATAAAAACTATTATTCTTTCATAAAAAAATTAATAACAAAAAAATAAAATTCACGCATATTACACAATTTTTTAAAGACATCTAATTTAGGCTAACCATTGCTACAATAATTATTATTTTACAAGTTGTTTTTCAATTGCTGCCGATTTTGCAGCAACCAAATTTCGGCCTTGTTTTTGAATAACCATTTGATGGACTGCATCATACCTATAAAAAACCTTTCAATACCGTAACCTCCAAAGATAACAAAAACATACCATTCACCAATTTTAGTTTCTTCTCGCATATCTTTAAAAGCTGAACATCCAACAAAAGAATTAATCGCACCATATAAACCAAGATCAGCTAACTAAAATTACGTTACTGTTAATTTTTAATAATTTAAATAAAATTACGTTTGGCTGATCCCCTCCCATAAATTTTCGGCCTCCAAGTGCATTCAACCATTTATTGCAAGCATCTTTCATTGCTTGACGTTCATCATCAATATTATGGCGCTTTTTAAGACGTTTTGAAATTCCCCACATTGCTGCAGCTCCCATATAAACAGCTAAATATCGTTCCCATGTAGGGAAATTTCGATCCCATTCACCAACTTTATCAAAATATCTAAATGTTTCAAGTGATTCATCCCATGTTCGATAAACATTTGGTGAAATAAGATGAATAAAATGAGAATCAATCCATTCACGCCATTCACGTTCATCACTAAAAAAGGCAAAATTATACTAACGTAAAAATCCAGTTAAACAAACCGAGCAGCTCCAACATCAATCTTTGATTCTTCAGTCATAACAAAATATTGATTTGGATATTTGATTGAAACTTTTTGGGTATCAGGATCAGTTGATTCATGTGAAGGATAAAATTCGACACAATCTTCAAAAGATCGATTTGGACGATGTAAAAATGTTGATAAAATTGAAATAATTAATGATGATTCAACGATAGGTCTTTCAATGGCAGATGTCTTTAAAATTGGAACCTATAAAATACATATTTAATGCAATCAAACATATATAATATAAACAAACCTTTTTATATTCTTTACTAAATTTTAGTTGACTTCTTGTAACTGGATTTACTTCCACAACCTCATAAGAGAATCCATAATAATCTAATACAGCTCGAACTTTACAACAATATGGACAAGTCTAAAAATTCATATTTCAATATTAAAAAGCAATAAAGAAGATAAAAACCTGATACTGATAAAGTCGAAGACCAAGTTGAGTTTTATCTTCTTCATTAATAATTTTTCTTGATAATTGTCCACCGTGTTCTAGTACAAGTTTTGGATATTCAACTCGCCATGACTGCTGCTTTTCTTCCTTAACTCCATAAAGAACAGAACCAAACAAAGCGCCCCCGCTTGTGGATATTGCTCGAATTGGATAAGCACGAATGGTACCCAAAGCTCGACGGGCCCACATCTAAAAAACCCAATCTTTAACAAAAAAAATCATAGCAGAGAAATTTGCAAAAATCCACGTAAAAATCAAACTTTGGTCTAGCAATGAAAAAACACGGACAAAGAAAAACAGAGCCAATATAGCAGCGCACGTTTGTTTTTTGCAAGTAAAGTTTCACACATTTTTTGATATTTCGCAAAATAACAAAACTATTTTCTTTTAAAAATACTGTATTACCGAATAAAAAAAACTATTTTCTTTTAAAAATACTGTATTACCGAATAAAAACAGTTGTAATGAAATTTAACATTTTCTGTATAAAACAAAAAATTAATAAATGTATTTTTTTATATAAAAAACATAACGAATAAAACAACAAAAATTTTTTTCTTATTAAACACAGTATTTTTTACAAAATGTAACAAATTATACACATTGAGGAAAAGTACAAACAGAAAAAAAGATATACAAAGGAAATTTTCTGCGGAAGTATAAACTAAAAAAACAACTTCAAAATTCCTAAAAGAAGCAGAGCATATATAAAAGCTTAGCTACAATTTACATAAAGAGAAAGTTTCAAGAGAATGAAGCTTAATCATAAAAAAGGGTATATACTTTTGAATGGGGTATTTTAACAATATGAGCAGACTAAACCCAAAAAATAAAACAATAGAAATTTCGTTTTAGAAAAAAAATATACATAAAAAAGCAGGCAGGGATTTAAGATGCAAGGCGAAACAAAACTTAAAATAATTTCTTAAATTTGTAACTTTTTATATTGCTATTATAAACATTATTATTGGAATATAGCATTTCGAGGAGTCATAGCAGAATAATCCATTCCAGGCATACCACCTACAGCACCCATTGGAGAATTCAAACCGCTTCCAGATGAAAATTCAGAAAATCCTTGTCCATTTGCAGCATGCTTTTGGAAATATTTCTCCAATTTTGCTAAAAAATGTGAGATAAAAAAGGTTCAAAAATTATGTAAAAAAGAAACAAACTTGTTATATGTTTGCCATAACTAAATTTACGAAGCATAGGAATGTGAGGTTTAATTGCATTCATCATCTTTCGACGATGCGTACTATCAGCAACATCCAACATTTTCTGAACAACATAATTGGCGAAAGGATCTTTCATCATCTCCAATAATGGCGTAGGTTTTGTTCCACTAAAATAATAAAGGTAAGCATTTCAAGAATTTTACAGTAAACCTACTCTCCACAAACTTCAGAAATAAGAATATTCTTATGATCATTACTTCCATGTGTAAGACACTTTTCAATAACATTTGAAGCAAATTTATGTTGAGCATGCTTAAGAACATCACCTTTAATAGCATCAACAATACGATCACGATCACTCGGAGAGCCATGCTCAATAACGTGCTAAAAACACTTTGTTAAAAAAAATCATTAACGCTTTAAAGCTTACTTGGATAACATAGTTACCATATTGATCAAGAACTAAATCATCAATATTACTATGAAGATGTTCCAAAACTGGACGCTTTTGTTCTTCAGAGCAATGTTCAAGTACACGCTGTATAACACGGCAACCATCTAAAAAATAAATTTTACCACTTTTTCATCTAGAGTAAAAACTAACAAGGATGTTTTGCTAATGAACAAACAGAATCAGCTTGATCAGTAATAAATGAATCAATAATAAATTGAAGACGTGGTGGTTCAACTTTTTCTATAACTTTTTGAACAACATGATTACCATTTTGATCTTTAACACATTGAAGAACTTGTCCATCCATTTCATGCAATAATTCCATTTGCTGTTCACTACTAATTGATTCCAAAGCTTTTTGAATCACACGGCAGCCATACATTTGCAACGCTAATTTCATAACATTTCCACGAATTGCATCAACAAGTTGATCCTTTTGTTCAGGAGTTCCAAATTCAAAGAATTTTTGTATAACATAATTCCCAAATACATCAGTCATCAGCTGTTCAGCATTTTTAATAACTTCTTCAAAGATCATTTGCTTTTCTTTATTACTTGTTCGTTCAAGCTTTTGTTGAATAAATCTTGAGCCATGTTGATCACGGGCAAATTCAACAACATTCTTTCCCAAATCACTTAATTGAAGATGTGGTAAACGACTATTACGAAAATCATCCTTAAAAAGTCAAACAATTTAATAAAGTCAACAACGTTTTATTTTCAATAAAATTCATCACTTACAAGTTGTTGAGATCGTGCAGGTGAAGATTTATCACTTGCATTTGAATTTACAACTGAAACACGTCCATGTGGATTTATACCAGGAATTTGTGGTGGACGACGATTTGTTGGTGTATGTTGTGATGGAGGACCTGTTGGAGATGGATATCCTTGCAAGCCACCATTTGGCATTCCTTGTGGTTGATTGGTATATACAGCTCTTGCAGAATTTTGTGGAGCATACACTGGTGCATTTGGTGGTGCAACAGCTCGTTGTGCCATATTCATATTTCCAAAGCCACCAGTACCATCTGAGAAAAAATTACTTTCATACAGTATATTTTTTTCAGTTGACTTACAGTAAAAAGGTGTTGGAGATGTGCCAAATGAACCAGGTGGAGACTGTACAAGAACAAAATTTTGTGGTGTTTGTTGTGGAACACTTGTTGTATAGTTTTGTACTCGACTTATTGGAGCAATATTACTTCCAAAAGAATCATGACGTTGCCTTGATGAAACAGATAAATTACCAAAATTTGCAAGCGGTGAAGTCACAGATGGATAACCAAAAAATTGTGGTGGTGTTGAAGAGAATAAAGATGTTGGCGGAGTTCCATATGCTCCATTCATATCATATCCGCACCATTGTGTTGGAGTTGTTGAAAATTGTTGATTCATTTGGTGCGGCAACGGATAATAGCTTGGCATACTTGACATATCAGGTGTTGTACCCATTTGGGTTTGGGTATTATTCCCAGGTACCGGAATAGGAATGCCATTAGAAATTTCATGCACCGATTCATTCTTTGAATTATCATCCCTAAAAAGAATACAGTAAGTTGTTGCCCTAAAAATTAGCAAACTAACGAATGATGTGCACCAGCACCTTTTGTTGGAGACGATCTTCTATTATGCTTCGATGACAGCTTATTAAAAATAGGTGTCACACTTCCAGGTGATGAAGCCAAAACATTTTCAACAACTCCATTCAAAATTAATGATTGATCACCATGTGAACGTGGAGAAAATGCGCTACCACCTATATTTTGGGCCATAGATGGATGGACATTGATTGGTTTGCTAACAGCATGTTCTAAAAAAGAAAAAGATGTAAATCAACGATCATATTTTGTTCTTCTTTTTTTGCAAAAAGAAAAACAAACCTGATGAACTCCAATTTCCACTACGACCACCATTACTATTCCATTTTTCAGTCATTACCATACCTTTTCTTTTATTATATTACAATAAAAAAATAAAAATATATATGTACACAACAACAAAATATAAGAAAAATGTACAAATATGGTACAAGAAAAGGCGAACCTATAAAATGATTAAATGTATTATATGTGTAATAAAGTAGGTAAGTTAAACACAAGTTAAACGCGATATATATTTATTTGGAAGAAATTATTTTGTAGTTTTATTAGAACGTAAAAGATAAGCAGGCTTCTTTTCCTGCTTTAAAAAAATGTCTCCCCGCGCTGGCGTTTTCCCAAAAAAAAGGCAAAAAAATTAGTTCTGTTTTTTTGAGACGTCTGGTGTTTGTCTGGAGTTTCACGCAAAGAAGAGGAAGGAAGAAAGAATGTGTTGCATCATAGCTAAAGTAAAGTATAAATGTATACGCATGTGTGCATATTTTTTTATGTGCAGCAGCCATATTTTTTTTTCTAAAAGGCCAACTGCTGCTTTCCTTTTCCCCGCGCATTGCGTCTTCCCTTTGGTATCGTATCTTTTCCAATCAAGACATCCTTTGGCTCCTTTTTTTGTCCCATCTTTTTTTGCCGTGTTTGAAAAAAAGGGTGCAAGTCGGAAATGAGCTGCTATTTTGACGCTGCTGCCGCCATGTTCGTTTCATTTCTCATTTCGTTCTATTAAATATATTTTACATGTATTTTTTTCTTCTTCTTCTTATTTACTTCATTGAAAAAAAGGAAGAAGTAACCAACTGAAACAAAACCAGTCAACAAGTTTATTTAGTTTAAAGAAAGTAAAAACGTTGCGCAGCTAACGCAAAAAAATCTTTTAGCTTTCGCGTTACTGATTTTTTTGGGGTTTTAGTAGACAGATTTTTTTTCGTAAAGATTAAGTACAAAGTTTATCGATATAGAAAAGAAAAAACACGCCTTTTTAAAAAGAACCGCAAATGAAAATTCAATCAACGGAAATAAAACGCTTTCTATTTTTTTTTGTCAGCAAAAATAATAGAATGGGGGTCGTTGCATTGTTGATCAAGGCTTTTTTTTTTGTTTTTGATCACGTGGTATAAATATATAACACAATTTTTTCCATAACAGCCATCAAACAATGCAATAACGACCAAAAGAATTTTCTCTTTTTTCAGCTTTGCCAACCCTACTTTTTTCCAATGTTACAGTCTTTTTTCAGCAAAAAATAGACAACTGTGATAGATGCTTCCGGTTCACACCTTCTCAAATTCCAGACAAAGATTTATTTATTTTTTTAAAATCATACTTTTTTTTGAAAGTCACCCCTATTTTTGCTACCCCATAAAAATTTATAACAAAAAACAACGTTCTTATTTTATGAACCCTAAAAAAATGTATAAATTAATTTTTTTTTCATACATTTAAATATAAAAATAAAAAACATAAACAAAACAATCATGAAACAAAAATGCAAACAAAGCAGTACATATAATAAAAATTATTAGCAAATATTGCTCTCTTTTTTCTGTTATTATTTGAAAAATCTTCTAATGGAAATATGTGTTTGTATATTTGAGGATTGTAGATACAATAATCATGGACGAGAATAAGAAGAAGCAAGAAAAAAAAAATAATGTGACACAGTATATAGCAAAGACATATTAAGTTGAAAGACGAAAATATAAAATAACCAAAATGATAATAATGACCGGAAAAAATATATATGAGCTAATAATTGCCAAGCAACATCCATAACTACTTGTACCATAAATTGTTTTTTGCTATGACATTGTTGCTCCAAGCCTTTTTCGAACATTTTCATAAACCACATAACTAATTGATACTGCCGGAATAACTTTAATAAAATTTGGTATAATTCCACGATACAATCCAACTGGTCCTTCATTTTGTAAAATATATTTAAATTGTCCAGACATAGTATCAGGTTGTGTGGGATCGACTGAAATGGCTAAAAATAATTTAAATAATTAAAATAATAAAAAATCAAAAACTTACTTCTTGCCTGCAGCCTTGTCCTCACCAATGCCAAAGGATAACTTGCAAGCTGACCACAAGTACTTGAACATGTTCCACATGCTAATGTCGAAAAAACACCTGGTTCTTTAATATTTGGATTTCGTTTAACATAGAGAGTTTTAAGCGTTTCATAAATTGCTAAATCAATACCAGCATATGGAATAATACCAATTAAATTTGGTACATAACCCTTAAAAGAGAAAATATAAAATTACAGTATGCCAAAAAAACAAACCTTGTAAAAGCATGAAAATCCTTCTTTTTTGTACATTTTTGTTGCAAAATAAATCAGACCCTTATCAAGTTGTCCCGTCGTTCTTAGCGCTAGCCGAGTTTTTAATACTTCTAATGGATAGATAACTGTTTGAGAAATCGCACCTGCAGATGAACCAGCCATAAATCTTTCAGCTAGCGATAATTCTGAACCACCTTTAAGCCTTTGTATTAAACGTTTTATTTGTTCATATGCCATAAATTTGAAAGCTGATTCTGGAGCAATTTTTATAACATTTATACCATTTCCTCTCCAAAATGATTTAATTCCACCTTCTTTATAAAGAAATTTTAAAGCAGAAAATAAATTATAACGATTTTGAAATGTTGAATGTACCTATAAAAAGAGAGTACTGTATTATTGTAATGCAACAATCAAAGTACCTGTAGAAAAACTTTTAATCTATCTAATGGAGCTGTACACGTTCTTGACATACAACCAGCTAAACCACCTGCAACTAAATGCCTCCACCAAACACCAGATTGCATTTCTTGTGGTGTAAAATCTTCAGGAATTTGACTATCTTCTCCAATATCAATCACTAAATTATGTCGCCAAAATTCTGCAATATCATGAAGATCGGTCGATGGGAAAAGAA
Source organism: Panagrolaimus sp. PS1159 (assembly GCA_963922195.1). Lineage (NCBI taxonomy): Eukaryota > Metazoa > Nematoda > Chromadorea > Rhabditida > Panagrolaimidae > Panagrolaimus > Panagrolaimus sp. PS1159. The sequence goes on from CAWUHW010000004.1 coordinate 282,263, forward strand.
TCATAAAATCTTTAAATTCTATCAAATCTACAGTTCCTGATTCAGTTTGATCCATACTATAAAACGAAGATGTTAAACATGAATTAAAATATTTAAAAAAAACATACATATCAACAAGACTTTGAGCCTTTTTATCTGTTATTGGTATACCAAGATTATGAAAATAATTTTGCATTTCTCGATGATCCACTAATCCATCTTCATTTTTATCCAGCTGATTAAAAACTTCTTCCAACCTTTTTTCATGTACTATAACATAATTGATAAAATCAGAAAAGTCAATATTTGTTGAATGATCTTCTCGTTTCATATTTTCAAAGATTTCCTATAACAATTTTTTACATTAACCAATGGTTTAGAAAAGTAAAAGCAAAACTTACCGGTGCCAATCTTGGTGGCAAATATCTCGACTTTTTAAGTGCTGCCGTGAGATCCCGAATATCAATTGTCCCATCATTATTAACATCAAGAAAATCATATAATTCCCGAAGCTTTTTCTCTTTTTCTTTACTAAATCCAGCAAGATTTGAATGGGTTGTAATGGCTTTTTCTTTTGTCACCAAACCAGTTATTAGCGGATTAGATTTTTTTGGATGTGATTTTAATGGATCTAAGGACGTTGATTTTACTGAAATAGAATTGTTATAAAGCACTAACTAACAAAAGCAAAAAAAGTAATACCTAAAATATCATGATTAATCTTTTCAACTTCAATAGCAGCTTCATTGTTGTTATTTTTATCAGATGGAGTTTCAGAATCATCACGTTTTTGTTGAGTTGGCTTTTTTGTTGCTGATATTATTGAAGATTCTTCTTTTCGAATAATAACTGTGGGATCCACTACTGGGCTTCCAGCTGAATGTTGTTGCTGCAGAATTACCATTTCATAAAAGAATTAATTGGCTTCATTCAGCCAGCTGAATAGAAATAGAAAATATAATAAATATGATGTTTAACAATTTTAACAATTATTACAAAAAATTATTAAAAAAGATCAAAGATAACTGTTAAACAATGGCACAAAAATGAAGCCAAAGGAAAAAAGTGGAAACAAAAAATCAAAAAAGTTTTTTTAAAAAAGTTTCGTTCTAAGAATTCTTCTTAAAAAAAGTTTAAAAAAATATTTCTAAAAATGTTCGAAGAAAATTTGTTCAAATTTTTGCATAATTACAGTATAATTTTTTTGTAGAATGAATGAAAGATCATTGTTGAACGAAAAACGTTTGACATTCAAAAGTAAAAGCAAAAGAAAGAATCAAAGTCAACAACGAAAAAAATCTAAAATCTTCACCTTTCTTCTTCCTTTGAATCTCTGCTGTTTTCGTTCAAAAAAAGAAAGAAAGAATTGATCAAAGAAGTTCTCGTTTTTTGTCTTTCCTTTTTTGTTAAAAAAAAGAAAATACAAAGTAAAATGTTGTCAATGATGATGGAATTTTATTTGTCAATTGGATCTTCATGGGTTTGTTTATTTTTTTATTGTTATAGTTTTTAGTGGAAAGCATATTTTTGAAGGGGGTTTAAAGTCCATTAAAAGTAATGGCCGTTTTTTAATGTCGAACAGATGTCTCTCTCTTTTATGCTTTTTGTCATGAGTTAATCAGTGTTAAGAAGGGGGAGGTGATAAGAATAAACAATTTAATTAGGGATCATAAATTCTGTAGGATACATCGAGGTAGCCGACATGAAGACCCTAGATCTATGTGCTACAGTATAATGTAACTCAACTCTGCTTTTTGAGACATTATCGAGAAACCTCTCCGGGTACTTTTTGTTGACCACTTTTATCGGCTACTTTTTTTTTCAGATTCTACATCCATTAATTATTATTCTTGCTTTTTCAACAATATATTTTGTTAAATGCAGCAAAAAAGCAAAACCTCCACCAAAATCTTTAAGAGCAACCGGAAGTCAAGGAGGAAATGTTAAATCAAATATTAAAAGTATTCATCGTAAGTTTTTTTTATTCTTTTCGCATCTTTAACATGTTCTGAACTTTTTTAGCTGCATCAAATTCCAAAGTACTTTCTAGTGCTCCAAAAAGTAAAACAAATATAAGTGAAATCAAATCAAAGCAAAGTGTTGCTGCTGGTGGTGAATCTGTTATAAAGAAACAAAAAGATAAAACTCGAACAAAAGATACAGAAGAAAAGGTTCCAGATGAAGATTATGGTGAAATTCCAGAACCAACTGCATCAGCAAAAAAGCGTCGACAACAACAACTTGAAAAAGATAAAAAAGAAAAGATTCAAAAAGGTTTTTATCAGTCAAAATCAGATGATGATGATACTTTGGGTAAGTAGATTTTTAACTGTTGTTGACCATGGACTTAAGTAGCACTTAAAAATGTGTTACATAATTTTGCTTTCAAATATCGAATGAAATTTTAATGAAATTTTGCTTTTTTAGATCCAATCAAATCTTTAAAACAAGAAAGAACTGAAGAATCAACAAAAAAATCTTCAAAGAAAAAGCCTAAAACATAAATGTAATACTTTTATTATTAATTATTGATTTGTAACAGATATTTATATATTATTTGAGCAAAATAAACTTTTGATATTTTTAATAATAAAATTTATTCGATATCTTGTGATCGTCGATATCTTTCTGAGATTCTTCGTCGACCTACTGCAGAAGATGTTCCAACAGATTCAACCGAGACAACAGAACTCGAAGTTTGTAGCTGTTTTCGAGATGAAATTGAACTTGATCGACTACTTGTTGCTGCTGGTCCAGTTGTTGTTGTTTGATGGTGACGTGATTGCCGATGATGGGATGGCATTGAATCGGATAACTCATGAACTCTTCGAACAATTTCTTCTAATTCAAATGTTCTAAAACAACTTTTTAGGGTTACTGTAACAGCTTGAAATGGGGACGGATGATTTGATATATTTTTCAATTTTAACATTCTTTTTCGAAATGACATGAACTTAAAAATCAGGCAAAAGAACAATAGAAAAAGATCCTGATCATCAGATTTGTGTTATTTCGAAAAAAGCACGTTAAAATGATAACCTCCCGCTCCCGATGTTTTTATACCTTTCAGATTGCGCTTCCATATCTTTCTTTAATTGATTCATTGCAGCATTATATTTCCTTTTGAATTCATCCAAAGATTCAGTTAAACTATGAATTTCAATTTCTTTTTCTCCTAACTGGAATTTCTGAATTTTTTATTTTATATTTCAAATAATTTCAAAACTAACCTTTCTTTGAAGGAATTCTATTCTTTCAATTAATGAAATTTTTTCTTCTCTTAATCCAGTATTTTCATTTGTTAACGATTTTGATAAAGCTTCGAGCCCTTCGAGTTCTTTTTGAGTTTTAAGGAGTTCTTGTCGAGACCCGGATTCATCGTATTCCATTTCTTTTAACTAAAATTTATAATAATTTGATAATGTAAAAATAAGAATTTAAAAAAAAATTAAGTTGTTTCTGGAACATACTTGTGTTTCGAGATTTCTTACAGCTTCTTGTTCCCTTCTTAATTTATCTTCCATTCTTGTTAACTCATTTCTTAAATTTCTTTCTGATTGTTTTAACTAAAAATAAATACATTTCAAAATTTATCAAAATTCTCGCTTTAAGAAAAAGCAAACCTCCGAAATCTCGTCTTCCCTTTCACTCATAAATCTTTGATTTGCTAAATCTGATTTTTGCTGCTGTACAATCATTTCCAGTTTATTAATTTGCGAAGACAAATTTGAATTTTCTTTTATTAAAATTTCACTTTCTTCAATTGCTTTTTTATGCATTGTTGATTCCTTTTTTGCCATTAATTTTTCTTCTTTTAATCGCTTTTTTAATTCACTGATTTCATCCTAAAAATTTTTTTAGATTTTTAATTAAATGTAAATGTAAGATTTTTGAAAAAAAGTACAATATTTTCAGAATCACGTTTTCGATAATTTTCAATTTCATTTTCCAAAGATCGAATTCTTTGTTGAAGTTTTTCATTTTCTTGTCTCCTTTCGGAATCCATTTCAGATAAAATTGATTCTTCACGTTTTTGTTCTTCTAATCGATTCTGAAATTTTTTGGGTTAAATTAAGCAAAATGGAAGGGTAGTAAATTGAAATGTTTTTGTGGATTGCTAAATGCTTCTTTTTTGCTGTTATCTAATTTTTAAAATTTGTTTTCCGAAATCTTAAGAAAAATTATTTTTCACAACAAATTTGAAAATTGTTATTGCAGTTTGTTAATGAAGAATAAAAACATGAAATAGCTCCGATAAACAATTTTTAAAAATATTAAAAAATTTTCCAAAATTTAGAAACTTTCATTTTCTAAATTTGTTACAACGATTTCGTTTTTACAGAAAAGTGAATAATGTTTTCTTCGAAAAATCTATATTGTTGGAAGAGGACGATTTAATACGTTTTTCATTTTTAACGTTTTTTTCGAAATGACATAAACCTGCAAATCAAGCAAAAGCACAATAAAAAAATCCCTGATTGTCAGGTTTATGCAATTTCGAAACAAAACGTTAAAATGAAAAATGTATTAAAGCATCCGCTCCCTTAAACCCATAAAATTAATTAGCCATACCTGCAATGAACTCAATTGTGTTGTTGTTGTTCTTAATCTTGAAGATAGACCTTCTTTTTCATTTAAAATTCTTGCAATTTGTGCTTCCTTTTCTGCTAATAATGGTGTTAATTCATCTAATCGCCTTTGTAAATCAATATTATCTTCCAATAACGTTCTTCTTTCTTTTGTAACTTTTCCTTCAATTTGTCGCAATTCATCGGTTAAACCTTCCAATTTTGATTGAATTTCTTCATTTACAGCTGATAATTGTCGATTCTCTGCTATTTGTTTTTTCAATTTTTCATCTAATTTTTGTTCCTTTTTTATTGCATCTTCTAATTGTAAAAATAATTCTTCATCATTTCTTCCACTATATTGCTGTTGTTGTTGTTGGCCATTAAATGTTTGAGGCTTTTCATGAAATTCTACCCGTTTTCGATTATTATACATTGTTGAAGTGGAAGTTGTTGGTGGTGCTGAAGTGGACCAAAGGATTTCATGATCTTGTGGCATTGTAACAGTATCTTCTCGATAATATTGTTTGGATGATGATGGCATTGATGGTTGTATTGGCATTGTTGGAAGGGGGCGATGCCGATGTGGGGATAATGCAGAGGTTTGATTCTTTCTAAATAGCAAAAGTTTGAATTATAAAAACAAAATTTCAAAAAAACCGCTACTAGAATTTTGTGTTAAAATTTCGTCACACAAAATTTTTGTTTCAAACTAATTGAAAAAAAGCAAAGTAATCAAAAATTTTGTTTCAGAAAACCTGATTTAAATAATATTGTTCTAAAAATTTTTTAAAAAGACTTACAACATTGCATTTTCTAAATCTAAAACCCGAATTCGATGCTCTAAATTTTGTACAAACATATCTTCCATAAATGATCGATCTGCTGGATGCTGACAATTACAAATTATTGGCCTAAAATAACATTTTCCTACTTTTTAATACTAAAAAGAAACAAACTGTGAATTTGAAGTGCCGTAAATAATATTTGAATTATTTCCACGATTTGAATTTCCTGAGGAAGAGGAAGTTGACATGCCTTCCCTCGAGGCTGTTGTAGTAGTTGTTGGAGCTAATGGAATACGATTTGTTAAAATACTTCCAAGGCTTCCACTTCGTTTCATTGGATTTATTGAAAGTGGTGGCTGGGATGCAATACGAACTTTTCGAGTCGTTGCACCAAATGCAACAGATGATTTTTTTGGGGCAAGAGAGCTTGGAGGCTTATATTGTCCAGAAGAGGATGGAGCAGTGGTGTAACCGGTGCCTAAAATAATTAGGGGGATTAAAATTGGGGAGGGGGAAGTAAAAATATAATGCTTTGAGGGATTGGGTATGTATTAATTCGTATAAATACTGTAAAAATTTTGTAATATTTAAATTTTTAAAATGGTACCCTCCAAATCTTAAAAAAACATACCCCTAACCATTAAACTGCCTTTAGCAGTATCAGGCCTTTTTGCACCAGCCGATCGATTCATCCTCTTTTTTTAAAGAACAATAAAAAAAGAGTGCCTTTTTAAAAGAGGTTTTCAAACCTTTTTTTAAAACAAACAAAAAAACACAAAATTCAATGAACCATACAAAAGAAAAGAAATGTATGTCCACTTCTTTTTCTTCTTGTTGTGTTTTTTTTTCCTGGACAATTTAGAGCCAAAAACGGCAGCAATGACCAAGAGTCAGCCGCCTGCCTTTTTTCTTGCGTTATATTTTTCGTTGGTTTCCAGGTAACGCCTACGCTCTTCAGCGCGACGACGACGACATTCCTAATTTCTCATATAAATTGACCGAAGCTTATTTATTTTTATGAAAATGTTATTTTGAGAAAGCAGAAATTTTCTGGACGAAAAAGTGTCATTAAATGAAGTCTCTCTTTTTTGGAGAAAGACGCACTTTTATACTTTCAACTTTGATATTGGGAAATGCCGTTTTCGGATCTTTGCGCAAAAAAAAGGTGAGACACAAAAATGCATGCTTTTTTTTGGATTTTTCTTTTTTTCCCATGCTTGCTTTACTTTGATGGAAAAAAAGATTAATTGGGTATTTCATTTATGTACGAAGGATGGAAAATGTGATGGCGGATTTAAGAAGGAAAAAAAGAAAGCGGTCAACATGCTTTACTACTACTTTTTTCATATGGTTGCATATTTTTTTATGACCCCCGACATAATATAGTTTATTGCCAGCTTTCAAACTAACTAACTAACTGACTCTCCATTACATACATACTAAAAAATATAATATAAAATTTTTTTGAGAAAGTAATAAATGAATTTTGTTTCGTAAAATAATTCATACATAAAATAAAGTAAAAATGAAATAACAGTGGATAATCGCTTTGTGAAATTATTGTTTAAAGGAGGCGAATGTTTTGATGCAGTTTCGTAATCTTAGATTTTCGTGATTTTCAGGCAAACTGAGAGTCTCGAAACGAAAATGCATCTTTTTTGATAAGAGAAATTTAAAAAAGGGTCATTTTCTTTTCAAGACTCTCATTTTGCCTGAAAATCACGAAAATCTAAGATTTCGAAACTGCATCAAAACATCCGCCTCCTTTAATATAAAAAACTTAATTTGTTTAAATCAAATTTAACTTACAGTTTAATATTCAATTACAATATCCGGTTTAATAAATTTTTTTAAATAATGTTTAAAAACATCTTTAAAAATTATAAATGGCAATGAAATTTTCCAGTGAATAGTTGACGTTGATCTCACAGTGCATCATTCTCTTGATTTATAATTGTTGGAAAAAATGCTTCTACATTTGTTAAAGAACAATAAAATTGTAAATAAATATGGAACCCCTACAAATACTTTCTGCATATTTTTTGGTGATTGTTCACCAAAATTTAAAAATGATTATTATTTAATCAGTTACACGTTTCTATTTTTAAAACGTACTTTATAACAACTTCCATATTTTGTTGACGTGGAACTTTTAATTATCGTTTCTGGAATTTTTCAAAAAGATCTTCTGAATTTTTAACTTTTGAATTATATCAAAAATGTTTCAATAATTTTATTTACAAAAGTTGTTTCAATTTTGTCACGTTAAAATTATCTTTCGAGAAAAACCCGTTTTTTTAAAATTGCCGTATGTATTTTCTTGCATTATCGAAATTTTAAAAAAGCAAGTTTTTGTCAGAGAAAATTCATATAAATTTGCTTAAATTCTAATGTATGACAAAATTAAGATGTCGCTATTTTAAAATTTTCAAAATAAATGCAATTCTAAAACTTTTAAATTTGCTTCGTGACAAAAAATGATGAAATTATTATAGAAATTTTTATCACAAATTTTGATAACACTTCATCGTTTTTTATTACTGTTAAAAGTCAGAAACTGATTGTAAAAAATTTTTCATAATTTACAAATTCTAGATTTGTATTGAACATTTTCCATAGAAATTAAAAGTGTTTCGGTTTTTTATTTTGTTTTGAACGTAAATGTTTCCCTTAAATTTTAATAACATTTTTGCTTTTTTTACATCGTTGAAACAAAAATGCTGACTTTTCGATCTACACTTTTTTGTCGATAGTAAAAAAGATGCCATTTTGATGGAAAAAAGTAAAGAAGCAAAAAAATATTTTGGTTCTTTGTTGCGCAGTTTTTTTCTCCATCATATTTTTTTGCAATGTGTTTTATGCAAAGCAGCAATTTTATAAACGTAAAAAACAAAAAATATTTTTGTTGCATTCGCGCGATAACTTTTTTTTCAGTAAAAAAACTTTTGTAAATATTCAAAAAAATTGTTAGCGCTAATAAATTTTATTTTTTTTTTCAAAATTTATTAGGAATAAAACTCTCTTCGAAGAAAAAGATTAGTATTAAAAGGGACGTTTTGTTTCAAGAAAAAACAGCTGCTTCTTTAGTTTCACACCAAGTTAACAGGAATGTAAAAAACCTTTTACAAATTTTGCCAACACGGCTGTAGACAGGGTTTAACATTTTGTGGAGGGGGGGGGGACATTTTTGATTTCAGGAGGGCGCGTTTTTTGTTTTTTTGCCGACAGCGGCAAAACTCAAAGGATGATGCCAATTTTTGGGGAGGCATAAGTCCTCTTTCTCACCCCCTAAATAAGCCCTGTCTGCCAGCAACAAATGCAGTAAACGTTTTGTGATTATGGCAAAACTTTTTTTAAAATTTAAATTTCTCAACTTTGAATTTATGTATCAAACATTTTCCCTAAAATTTCAATTTTTTTGTTTTGTTTTAAACACAGATGCTTTCCCATAACCTTTCTTTCTTTGTTGTTACAACTTTGAAAAGAAGACACTCTCTTTCAAAATTCAAAGTTTCAATCAACACTTTTTTTTTGTCGGTTGTAAAAAATATATTTGTGCCATTTTGATTCAATGTAGAAGAAGGAAAAAGAAGCAATTTGTTGTTGCGTAGTTTTTTTTTTTCTTCTCCATATTTTTTTGTTTCTGCAGTGCTTAACATTGGCTATGTTTAAAAACACAAAAAAGAGATGCAAAGCAGCACTTTTATAAGCGTAAAAACAAATTTTTTGTTACAAAAAAAGAAAAGATGCGCATCTAAAAATATATTTTTGATCCATTCGCGCGATAAATTTTTTCAGAAAAAAATCTTTCGTAAATGTTAGCGCTGTTTTTCTTTTTGTAAATTAGTTTTTTTGTTTGCTGCAACTTTTTTTAGATTTAATTTAAATGTACCTATTGACAGAAGCTTCTAAGCAATTAGAATCTCTGACATCGACGTTCAGACACAAATCGGTTAAAAGATATTTTTTTATTGAGAAATTGCACTTCTTTGTATCACTTTTGTTATTTTTCGTTGTTACAGTTTCTTCTGCGTTTGGATCTGCTTTCTCGTTTCTTTTTTTTTCTCCAGTGTTTTCTTGATTCCGATTCTAAACAATGAAATCGGTAAGAATCAGAATCAATCAAAAGAATCAATTCCAAATTTTTTTACTATTTTGTAGCTTATTTGGCAATTTTTAAAAAAATGTATAAATAAAAAATTTAGCATTTTAAAGCCGATAGCGTTTTAAATGTGATACATTTTTTTAAGAGTAAAGTTTTGAAGAAAAAAATGAAACGAAATTTGATTTTTAAGGGGTTACAATCGATAAGAATCGGTAAAAGAATCGGAACCAGAAAAGGCTGGAATCGGGAAAACATTGTTTTTCTCATAGATGTTTCCCACTCTTTTTTTTGTTGCTCAACTTTTCACTCTTACCTTTTTACTCTTTGTTTTTGCGGTTCTTGAAAGCTAATTTACCGTTTTTTCAAAGTTGTGCAATAAACATGATTTTGGTACCAAAAAATGCTGAATCTTAAAATTAATACGAATTGGTAAAAAAAAATATTAGGTTAAATGCTGATAAAAATGATAATTGATAAAGAAAAAATGTAACTACCGTAATTTTTTTTATCCAAATTTTTTGCCCCTCCATTGCCCAATTTGAATATCAGATGCAGAATATTTTTTTGAGTCAGATAAAATAAAAAATAAATGCGCGAAAGTGAGCGGTAAATATAATATTATAAAAAAATAACTACTACTTTTAACGCCTATTTACATTTTTTAACTTTTGCTTTTTCAGTTAACAATGAGTTCAACCTTTAACATTCTTGTTCTTGGTCAATCTGGAACTGGCAAATCCACATGGATTAATGGAATTGTAAATTACTTAACTTTTGAAACTTTTGATGATGCTTTAAAAGCTGCTGAACCGATGTGCCTCATTCCATCAAAGTTCAGTTTAACTGATGATGATTATCGTCAAATTCAAGTCTCCGTTGGCAAAGAAGATAAAAATGAATTTGGTGGTGAAGGTGATAGAGGCGGAGCTTTTTCAAGTACACTGGATCCTAAAGTTTATTCCTTCAAGAATAATGGACAAACCATCAATGTTATTGATGTTCCTGGTATTGCATATGTTTCTCTCTTTACTTTGATTATTGTCTCATTTTTAGGTATTGGTGATACTGCTGGAACTGAACAAGATGAAACAAATACAAAAAAAATCTTGGATACTGTTGCACTCTTCAAAGATCTTCATGCAATCTGCATTCTTCTTAAATCAACCGATACTCGAATGACAACTGAATATCGTTATTGTCTTAGTGAATTACTTATGCATCTTCATAAGAATGCTCTTGATAATGTTGTTTTTGTATTCACAAATACTCGTGGATCAGATTATAAGCCTGGAAATGCTCTTACTCCTCTTACTGCTTATTTGAAAGATCTTGAAAATACAAAAGGAATTAAAGTTGAACTTTCTCGAGATGTTAGTTTTAAAGTTTTAATATATTCGTTTAATACACTACCATTTTAGGTCATTTATTGCATCGATAATGAAGCATTTCGCTTTCAATGTGCTTATCGTCAACATCCACAATTTCGTAAAGCTGATTCAACTCCATATGCTCGAAGTTGGAATGCAAGCCGAGATGCAACATTTCGTTTAATTAATCGAATGCGTCAATTATTACCACATGATACATTGGAAACTTTATCCATCAATGAAGCTCGTGCCGTCATTTTAATGCTGCTTCAACCATTGGCAACCATTACCGCATTGATTCAAGCAAATGCTGCAAATTACACTGATAACTTTGATCAAGTTGTTAGTCAACTTCAAAAAAATTTGGCTGTTTCTGATTTTGATATCCAAATTGAAGAACTTGCTCGACCTCGTAAGCTTTTTTTTATACTCTAAAATACAAATATATAATGCATAGCTGCTTTAGGAACTGTATGCACTGAAAAGAAATGTATTACTGTTGAAAAGCTTGCAAATACTAATCGATATGTTACATATTACAAGCAAATTTGTCATTCAACATGTTATTTAAAAAATGTTGCAATTAAAAGACATCCTGAACCTGCTCTTGCAAAATGTAATGCATTTCGGGGTGGAAAAGATTGTCAACATTGCGGATGTCATCATTCTAAACATATGCATATTGATTTTGAACAACAAATGATTGTTAAAAGAAGTGCATTCAGTGAAAAGCTTGGAAAAGTTGGAAATAAACTTTCTAAAAAAGCAGCAGTTGCAGAACTTAAAAAAATGATTGAAGAATTGCAAAATGAACAAAGAGTTGTAACTGAAACAATGATTAAATTTGGTGGTTATCTTAAAGGTATGTAATGCAAAAAAGTTAATTTTATGAAAAATTTAATTTCTGTTTTTTGTAGGTAATTCAATTTTGGAATATAATGCTGATATTGATGAACGTTTAAAAATGGAAATTCGTAAAGAAGAAGCTGCTGCCCAAACTTCAAAATCTAATGCTGCTGTTGATCGTCTTCGAGCTGTTTATGAAGATTATAAAAAGAAACAAAAAAGTTTGGAAGCTGTCATCATTTCTGCAAATGGTTCTTGCACAATTTCATCTCAAGATATTCTTACTCTTCGTAATCAACTTTTCCAACTTCCTCTTCATGGTGCCAAAATTGAAGAACTTTATAATCGTGGTCGTGAAAAGAATGTTGACAATTATTCTGATAAATATTTTGTTACTGTTGCTACCAATCATATGCCTTAAAATTTTTTATTCTTGATGTATTTCTGTAAAAAATTTTTATCTTGTTTTTGTATTAAACATTTATATCCTTTTTGTTTTGCTTTGTTTTTGCGGTTTTAAATGTTGAAAGTCATTTAATTATTTATCTTTTTTGACTTATATTTATATAAGTTATATTTGCTTTTATTAATAATGTTTTAGCTATGTTTCCTTCATTTGGATATCAATATTCTCCTGGAGATTTATTGTCATCAAAGACATTTGAAAAAGTTGCTTTTAATGATGTGGAAACCGTTTCTAATGAAGTAGATGAAACTGGTATTCGTTATCAAAGTATTGATCCATCAAAAGTATTAACTGGTTTATGTCATATACTTGGTTGTAACAGTGGACAACAAATGGTATGGTTTATTTTTTTTGTTTATGTTTTTGCTTAAAATTAGCTAAAAACTCCTTTTTAGTAAAAAGGAGTTTTTCTACGTTCATACAAATGATTTTAACCAATGTTTTCTTAGCACGAAAAAATTTACCTTAGAATTAAAATGCTTTTTTAAAAAAATTTGTTCTAATAAATATATTTGTATCATAAACGCGCTTTCATCCAAAGGTAAATTTTTTTGTGCTAAGAAAATATTTGTTAAAATCATTTGTTCCAACGTGCACGTTGCGCACGCGTGAAAATTCCTTTTAATTTTCATTGATAAAAATAATGTTTTTTATCCATGGTTTCGTTTCTTCGAAAAGTCAATATTTTAATGTGTTCACATGTATCATTAGTTTAAATACTTTATTACTTTTAGATTAATGCTGTTTTAAATGATGAAGAAAGATTTGAACCACTTTTGAATTTTCTTTATTCTCAACCACACCCTTTTCCATGTTTTGGATTTTCTGTTATTCGAAAGGTTTGTTGGATTTATGATGGTTGTTTACCGTAATCAAATTAATTTTTAGGAAAATGAAAGCTGTTTTGAAGTTTCAAACTCTGAAAATTCTCAAGCTGATTTAATGGTTTCAAAAACATATTCTGGAACATTCTTTTTATGTGTTTTAACATCTAAATTACTTATCAAAGATCAAGATTTGGTTATGAAGGTATGTGATTCTTATATCCAAACAAAATTTCGTGAACGCGTTTTTTCAGAAATTTGCTTTTCTTCTTGAAACAAACAATGCTCTTTTTGGGACAATCACAAAAGAGCATTGTGAATATTTTGATAATGAAGATATCAAAGTTACTGTATTTGCAAATTGGAATGAAATGGTTTGCAATCAAATGTCTGTTCGAGATTCTCTTGAAAAGATGATGAAATATGACGAAGATTGTAAATTGCAACTTATCTCTTTCGAAGTTGATGACTTTTTTACATGTTTGCGTGAACGCCCACTTCCTCTTGATCCAGATTTTGAAACGTGTTATCGATTAATGAGAAGCATTAAAAACAAAGTAACTGAATTTCAACTAATTTTTGATTCCAAAAAGAAGAAAAGTACTAGTGGTTTTAAATATTTGTTATCAGATTTGCAAAAAGAATTGAAACAAACATATTTTCTCAAATTTGAACATATTGAACAAATGAATGAAATTTTCGTTGATGCTTTGAATGTTTTGGAAAAAGGTCTTAAAAGTTTTTTATCAACTGGTACAGTTGCTGAACCTTCTCTTTATCAAATATTGGAATCTTGTCTTACTTCAATTCTGACTAAATATAATATTGGTAATTGTAATATTCGAGATAATACTGTATTCTTCAGTTTCAAAGATATGAAAAAACTTATGGAATATTTTGGAAAGAAAGCTTTTATTGCATTAAAATCTGGTACCGATAATTTTAAACAATGGATAACACCTGATTTTTTACAAAAATATCCTTTATGTTATGTTCAACAATATCCCGATGATATTCTTGATCCTTTGGTTCTCATTGATGGAGATCATGTTTATGGATTTGGTACTGTAACTTTGAAAAAAATGTATTCGAAGCCAACTAGACATTTTGATTTTGATGCTTTTTGCTGTGTAAATCCAGAACACAAATGTGAAAGATTTTGGAAATGTACAACTTGTAATGCTTATGTTGCATCAAATGGAAAAGAAACTTTTTGTAAATGTGGAGTTTATTTATTTGAATATGTTGATTTTCGATGTTCTTTTTTTTTTGTGTTAAACCACCTCGTCGAAGAACTAATGCTGTTGTTGATAATAAAGGTTAGAAATGTCTTTAAAAAGACTTTTTTGTAATTTTGTTTTAGATTCCAATGATATTAACATTGTTTTGGTTGGTCCTGTTGGAAGTGGTAAATCAACTTTAATTAATGCTGTAATGAATTATTTGGAATTTCCGAAATATAAAGATGCATCTTCACGTAAATTGTTTTCTTCTATTCCTTACAAATTTTCAATGTATGATGATAATTATAAAGAACTTGTTGTTTGCAGTAAAGCAATACCTTTAAATTGTCCTGAAAATTTTTCATCAACTTCTGGTATCACCAAAAGACCAAGAACTTATGAACTTTCTTGTAATGGTAAAAATTATCGTTTTCTTGATACAATTGGTTATGGTCCTGCAATGAAAGATTTGGATCTTTCAAATCTCCGTTTATGGAAAAGCTTGAAACATATTGATGCCTTTTGGATTACAATTTCTGCTGCTCAAATTTTGTATGATGATGATTCTTGGATTCGTTCAATTGTTAAATCGATTCCAAAATTATTATATTCTCGTGTTTATTTTGTTTTTACAAATATTCAAAGCAAACATTCATTGCATTTTAATAAGAATGCAGCTTTTGTTAAAAGATTTTTTTCTCAACTTAAAGAATTCTCATTTGATGAAAAGAATGTATTCACAATTGAAAATGATTGTTTGAAAATTCTTTATGCTAAAAATGATGGTTGTTCTTTAACTGGTGTTCAAGATTCAATCGATAAAGCTTGGACAGAATCTCGTCATGTTGTTATTGATCTTCTTCGTAAAGCTTTTGCGTCAAAAACAACGGCTTCAAAATCTCATGATGAAGAAATTTTCTTTTTGAATAATTTATTCTATCTTTATTTTCGTCTTAAAAGAGTTTGCTCAGAAGATGAACTTATTCAATGTTTTGATTTGCTTAAGCATTCTTTTGCATATTTGTCTCCTTCAACAACTCAAGATAAACCTCCAAGTTATGGAGATGTTATGAAATCACTTCAAAAGATTACATATGGTATTGCTGTTGATTCTCAACAATACAAACTTACCATTGAATTTATTAAAACATTTGAAGATTTTGTTAAGTATGTTTTGTTGACTCTTTTCTTTTTTAACGACCTTTTTTTCAGAAGTCGAACTCCTGGACTGCTTGGAAGTGTTGGAAATTATTTGCTTTCATTTGTTAAATAATTTTGTTACTTTTTGTTCATTTTATAAAGATTTTTCATGTTTACTTTTGTTTTTTAATTATCTTTTCAGTTATATAACTGTTTAATATTTTAAATTATTTGTTTGTGATTTCATATATACATATATATGCCTTGTGGACCTCTTAGATGACTGTTCCATCTTTTCTCTTCCGTGAAAATAATTTTTCTTTGGGTCAGTCCGTTGATCCAACAACTTTTGAACTTTTACCTTCTCGAATTTTATCTAAAATATCAACAATTGAAATAAAGAGAAAGCAAAAATTTGTTGAACCTTCAATGTTTAAATATTCATTGGAGCTTGTTAATCCTGTTTCTATAATCGATGATCTTTTCCGATTATTCAAAGTTCCAAAGTCACTTATTGTATGTTTTTGAGTATTTAAAACTGTTATCATATTATGATGTTTTTAGTTTCAACTATATGAATGTGGTCACTTTGATTTTTTGTTAAAACATTTCTTTGGTAAACCGGCTGTACTTGTTAATTTTCAACTTTGTGATAAGGTAAACATATAATCATATCAAAAAATTTTAATGCGTTGGCTATTTTTTTAGACTCAAACAATCTTTCATCAAAATGCTAATGGAAAAGATTCTTTTGTTACTCGCATAGATTGTGGTTATCAGTTTTTTGCTGTTATTCAATCATCTGATAATGTTTTAACAAATATAACTTTTAAAAATGTAAGTAAACAAGTTTACTCTTGAATCAAGTTTAAACAACATTTATTAATGAATTTTAGAATGTTGAAGAATCACTTAATTTATTGTTTAAAAATGAAGTACCAAAGTATGTTCATGGTTCATGTGCTCTTGTTTTTCCCGATCATGAATGTCAAATTCAACCATTTTCTGAATTTTTTAAACTTATTCGTACAGCTATGAAAAATGAATCAAATTACAAGTCAATCAATGTTTACCTCCATGGAAAACTTGATTTGAATGATGATAGAAATTTTGATCAACTTTTACGTGATATTTCATACTGTAAAGATCTTGCAAAAACGCTTCGTCAAAGCATTCCTATTACTAAGGGTTATCAAAAAGTTACAACGATTAATGCAAATGATATCGTTAAATTAAAAGATGAAATTGTTAAATCTTTTAAATATCCATTGGCAGATATGAATTTGGTTTTGGAATATTGTCAAATTATGCTTGATTCATTCAAGGATTTCCGAAATAATATTTTTGCAGCTTTTTCTGTCTTGAAAAGTTTATTGGATTGCGCAATACAAGTTACAAAAAAATTTATTTATTTGAATGATTATTGGTTTCTTTTATGTGATGAAGCTTTTCTTAAAGAAGCACCACCTGGAACTCGATTTTTTATTTCAAATGGTAATAATGATTCTACTTATTATGATATTTTTCTTAAAGAAGGATTCATTTTTGTTACCCTCAATTGTCCAGATCCTTCTGAAAATGATTTATTTTTTGTTGCTGGTGATAATATTGGTAAAAAAAGTTACGGTGTTGCATATTCTACTGCTGATAAAAAGTTATGCCCTTGGCCAAGTTCACGACTTTTAATTGAATTATGTCGTTGTGGAAAATCCGGTCAATTCAATTATTGGATTTGTGATACATGCAAATCTTTTTTCTTTTATCATCAAAAACGTCCTGAATTTGTTTCATGTAAATGTTATAGTGTTAAACTTTCAACATTACTAATGCTTTCTTCACAAAAAGTATGTTTTAGCAGCCATGATTTTGTGAATTATGAAGCATTTATGGGTACTCAACGACGTAAGGATACAGTTTTTAAATACAAAAATATAATTTATTATTTTAGAATTATACAAAAATTGTTACAATGTATTAATTATGGGTCCATCGGGTGCTGGAAAATCAACGCTTGTAAATGGTATTGCAAATTATTTAAAACATGAAACATTGCGGGAAGCTGAAGCTGATAATTATGTTACTGCTGTTATTCCATGTCAATTTGAAGTTCAAGATGATGATTATAACGGTCATATTGTTAAAATGGGAAATGCAGATGAAGCAGAAGAAAATTTTAATTCTCTTGGACATTCTGTTACACAAAAGCCTAAAGAATATGATTTTCCGATTGGCAATGAAGAATATATTCATATTATTGATACTCCAGGGTAATTTTATTTTTTAAATGAGATTACTGTAATCTTTAAATAAAATATTTAGACTTGCTGATTCAAGAGGTGTTAAACAGGATCAAAAAAATCTTGAGTTGATTCGACAAGCAATTATTAATGTTGGTGAACTTCATGCTCTTTGTTTTGTTTTAAAACCAAATGAATCAAAACTTACTATCGGATTGGAAACAACCATGAGATTATTGTTATCAATTTTTCCAAAGAAAGCGCTTGATTCTGTTTTATTCTTATTTACAAATTCTCGTGGAACTTTTTATAAACCTGGAGATACAACTGGTCCAATCACAAAGCTCATCACTGATTTACAAAAAGAATGTGGTGCAAATATTAATTTTGGAAGAAATAATATTTTTTGTACAGATAATGAAGGATTTCGTTATTTATGTGCAAAAGCTTGCAAAGTTGATTATACAACTGCAACACATAGAGATGTAAGTGTTTTTAAAAAGGTTTTGCTAAAATCTTATTTTTATACATCTTTTTTTAGTATGAAGATTCTTGGAAACATTCTCGAAATGCAACTATTTCTTTAATTAATCGAATTAGACATGAAAAACCATTTGATACTCGAATTATTAATTTTTATACTGAACTTCGTTTTGTTACTCAAAAATGGGCTGAATGGATTAAAAATTGCAATATGTCAGCTGAACGTTGTAAACGATTTGGAACAATTGTATATGAACTTGAAAAGAATATGATTGGAACAAATTGCAATGATTTGGTTGAACTTTCAAAATCAAAAAAATTTAAAGAACCTCGATATGTTGCTGATTTTATGGGAATAATGAATATTTTGCATGAAGAATTTGTTTCAACAGATCTTGATTACAATGTTGCAAATGAAATTCGAGTTTTTCTTGATAGGTATATTTTTCAATTTTAAATAATTTTTCAATTTGTGTTGAATCTTTTTTTTGTTACGTTTTTATAAAAGTTCAAGCAAAAAAGACTGTTTTTGACTATTTTTAGTTAAATTTAATTTTTAAGAAAATGAGGCAGTTCACTTTTTAAAAGACACATTTCTTCTTTTTTTTTTTGAGTGAGCAATTATCGGCACGCGTATCCCTTCAATTTTTTTGGCTGGCGTCAAAAAGCGATTATAGAGCGTCAACTTTTTTTCTTCAAATGTGTTTTTAAATTATCCCATCAGAAAATTTTAAGTTGAAAAAAAAATTTTTTCTTCAACTTCAATTAAAAGTAACAAACATGCTAAATTCAGATGGAAAAAAACTTTTTGAGGTCGATTAAATAGAGAAAGGCTAATTGATGAAAAAAATAAGTTAAAAAGAGGTAATAAAATTGAATGTATTTTTGGGGGGTTACTGTAATGAACAAAAAATTTTAAAGAATAAACGTTGATTTGTTTTTCAATAAAAGTAATAAACCATATGGTTCAATGCTTCAAATATCACAATAATAATTTTTTATATCCCATAAAATACGTCTTTCACTCTCGACGATGATCATCATTATCATCAACAAAAAAATTAATAGCAAAACAATTTCATTAAATTGTTTTCGATCAAATTTACTATAGTTTGCAAAAAAACGGAAATGACTCATGGTATCCCGCAGCTGTTTTTCTCCTTCTTTCAGGTAAAAAAAAGAGGCTAATCTCGGGCAAGTCTCGATTATCTCTTCCATAAAAAAATAATAATTGTTTTTTCTTTTAAATTGTGTTGCGCAATGTTTTTGCAATAAAAAAAGAGTGACTTTTTTTTATCTCTTTAAAAGATCTGATACCTCTTTTTTGAATGACAAGAAAAAAAATATGAAG
Organism: Panagrolaimus sp. PS1159; assembly: GCA_963922195.1. Lineage (NCBI taxonomy): Eukaryota > Metazoa > Nematoda > Chromadorea > Rhabditida > Panagrolaimidae > Panagrolaimus > Panagrolaimus sp. PS1159. The sequence goes on from CAWUHW010000004.1 coordinate 301,640, forward strand.
AAGGAACTCAAATTCCATCAATGAACAATAATTTGTCCGCAAATGGACTTTTTGTGACACCTGTTGTCACTTTTTTTTCGAGCGTTAAAAAAATGAAGACAAAAAATTGCCCTTGAAAAAACAACAATTTTTTAAACAAAGAAAATGTTTTCTTGAAAGATTTCCTTTTTCTTTAGTTTTTCGGATATTTGTAAAGCATCTAAAACTGTAATCAATCAAAAGAAAAGCTTTGAAACAGAAAAGCTTTTCCCAGCGTCGATTACAAAAAAAAGCAACAAATTGGGCTTTGAGTCTTTTTTGCGTGCAAGAATTAATGAAAAATGTAACAATGAAAGGCGGTTGCTTTTCTTTTTTGACACAATAACGTTAAGCGCGCGCGCTAAAAAGGCGCTTCTCAATTAGAGTCGTATATTTGCGTGTTTGTTGAAATTAACCCAATTTTGGAGATACATTTTTTGGAGGATAAAATGTATTAAATGAGCATTTGATCTATGGTGACAAAATTACTGTAGTTAATTAGCAAAAAAATATAAATTCTAAAATAAATAAAAAATAAAAAATTTTGAAATATTTTTAAAATTGGAAAAAAATTTAATTGTTGAAATCAAAATTTTTGTAATAAGTGTAGCCTGTTTTTGTAATGGAAAAATTATACCTGAACAAAAACTTTTTTTACGTTCCACAATTTTCTCCCTTAATTTAAATCCAATTTTTTTTTCAAATCTAAGATCTCATTTCTTTTTTATTTTTTAATAATGACACTAATCCGTTTTACAAGCAGATAATAACAATTATAATTGTCTCAAAATCTTGATTTTTCTTTCTTTGTTTGAAAAAAAGTTACCTGAAAAAGGTTGGAATTAATCCTTTATTGTTCTTTTTTAATGGATGAGTGGTATGTGATCGTTTCGAATAGGTCAAAACCCGGAAATATACTTGATTGTCAAAAGTAAATCACCGAACAGAAAACACACAATCGAAAGAAAAGAATTGGCGCCAAAGTTTGGTTTCCAAAAAAAAGTCATGAACAAAAAGAAATATAATAGACTCTCTCTCTTCCGTTATATGTATTATTTTAACCTATTATTGAAAAAAATATGATAATTAAACAAACAAAAGAGGGTATAAAACAATAAAATGTTAATATTATTGTTAAAAGTGATATTCATGCGTAAAATTGGATGCATAAATAAAAAATGACATTGTTCACAGTATCCATAATTTAAATTTTTGATAGTATTTGCTTCAAAAAAATTTACAAAAATGGGTTTACTATTATTTGTCGCAACGCGTTGACAACTATGATAGTAATCTTTGTCATAGAACTATGACATTACTACTATCATTAAGTTGTATTAAGCAAATTCATTTTAAAAAAAACTAAATATTTACAGTATTTTTTCAATTTTAAAAATTTCTAAAGTAACCTAATTTCAGCAGAAAATGTTTAGACAGTAATCGTTTTTTTGCAAAAATTGTTACTGTCATTTTGTCAAAGCGTGATAGTAATTTTTGTCATAGAACTGTGACAATATTACTGACATTACTATCAATTTATTTTTGTCATTAAAAAAATTTAAAGTTTATTAAATTAATTACAGTACCTTCATTAATTTAAATAACGGTTTTTTAATCAAGCATCACAAAAACCGTTTTTTTTTCATTTATCCACCTGTCGCTTTTTCTTTGTTCTCAATTTTTTATTAGCACTAATTGAAAAAGAAAATATTAAAAAACGTTCCAATGCTTCATTTCCCTTCGATTTCTGTTTTTGAAATAACTCTTCCATTTTCCTCGCCTTTCCTTTCCTTACTTACAAAAAACCTGTCGACATATGTGAAAGCTGTTGTTTCTTCCCTTTTTTGATTTTAATTGAATTCAATTAATTAATGAATGGGGAACTGCTTTTATGTTATTTCTATTTTTTTATCGAACATTTTTAAATAATGCCAAAAAACGACAGAAAATGCCATGGCATTGCTATTGTTATGACAGTCGAGTGGCAATAATAATAATAACAATTGAATGCCCTTGAAAAAAAAACATTTATACAATAGAGATCAATTTATTTCAATTTTTTCAGACAAAAAAGGTTCAATCAAAAAATGATTTAAAGCAAATAAATGTTTTCAAAAAATTTTAAAGTTTACAATAAAAAAAAGACATGCATTCATTGAAAGTTTGAAAAATAGCTACCGTAGCTCAAAGTAATTATTTGAAAAACTTTCAGTGAACAAAAATTTTAAAAAGTTATTAATTAAACAATAAAAAAATAAAAAAATGGACAAAAAAGGATTAAAGCGAAAACAAAAAATTTTTGCACACAACTAACACCAAAAAATGCAAACTAAATTATTCATCTTCTTTTTTAATTGATAATTTTTCATCTTTTGTTTCAGAATTTGGAGATTCTTGTTGTTGATTCTGATTATTCCTTGGTGAAACACTTTCATCTTTGATGCTATCACATTTTGTTGGGGTATTTGGGGATTTAATTAAATCATGAGGTAAATTTGATGGAAAACCATTTGAAGGAAATCCAGGGATTCCGTTACTGCTAGAGGGAATCATTCCAGGTTGAAAGAGCATTGAAAATGCAGCTGATGAACCATTTGGTGGAACAATTCCAGCTTGGCAGAGACGTTGCTGTGCGAATGCATGATTTGTAATATATTGATTCCAATATGGATTTGTTCGAATTAAATTTTGTACAGCAGCTAAATTATTTGCTTCATGTAAAAGATCAACTCCAACAGCAGCTTGTCGCTTCCATTTTGTTCTAAAAAGAGAAAAATTGCTATTAATTAAAGTAAAAAAGAAGATAATTAACTTTCTATCTTTTTTTATAGTAATTTTTATAAAAAAACTCTCCAAAAAAGGGATAAAATTCCGTTTGATCGCGTGTCAAATGATCGACCAATTACCCATTCTATCTATCTTCAAAGAGAAAAAAAGAGAGAAATGTTAAGTCGAAATTAATCCGCAAAAACAAGTGTCAGCCGTTGAAAGAAATGAAAAAAGAAATTAGTCGTCGGAAACCCTTTTTTGCGGTTTTTTTTATTCGAGTCAAATTTCATTTTTATATATTTTATTCGCGTTTCAGAAGGAAGCGAATATAAAAAAAATTTGAAGATGCTCATAAAAAGAGATCGTTGTGTTCAAAAACGGATTATGACAGCTTTTTTAGCAATTAGAAATGACTCAAATAAAATATATGGAAGGAAAAAATTGGTAATAAAACATTCAAGAGTTTTTAATAAACTAAATTAAAAACAAATTAAGATATTTTCTGCTTAAAAATTCTCGGCATTAACGAAAAAAAGAGCAATAAGAAAAAAAAGTAATATTGCAAAAAAAGATGAAAGAAATTAAAAGGAAGAATTACGGTAATTCAATTAGCGGGGGTTTTAAATGTGTTAAAGTGCTATGAAATTTTTTACTGTAATTTTAATCGAAATTTCAATATAAAAATTTAGATAGTAATTGCATTTTTTAAAAAGAGTGCAAAAATCGTTACTATCATTTGTGATAGTAACATTTGTCTTAGAACGATGACAAAATTATTTCAATTACTATCACTAAATATTTTATTTTCAAAAGAATTTGTTTTTACACGTTTCTTAAAGTTATCAAAGTGCTACGGCACTTTTCTACGGTAACCTGTAAAAAATTTTTTCGATAGTAATTTTTTTTCAAAAATTTTTCAAAAACTGTTACTATCATTTGTCATAGCGCTTTGACAATTGTGATAGTAATATTTGTCATCACACTATGACACTTTTTTTACCATTACTATCACTTTTAAAAATATCCAGAAAAAAGAACAAACCTTCTATTTTGATACCATGTTTTAACTTGTGTATCACTTAATCCCATTCGATGTGCCAAATCCATTCGATCTTGAACAGAAAGATATTTTTGCCTATCAAATGTTGTTTCAAGCTCTTGAAGTTGTTTATCTGTAAAAATTGTACGAGCTTTTCGAGCCTTTTTTCCACCGCTTGAATGCATTGGTCCACCACATCCGCCTCCATTTGAAGCTGACGAAGAACAATTTGAACTTCGATCTGGCATTCCATTATTATTATTATTGTTATGACTTTCAGAAGATCGATCATGTAAAAGTGGAGTACCAGCCGATGAAGAACGGGATGAATGATTTCCATCTAAATCATCCAAAAATGAATCTGCAAAATTTTTTAAATTTACGGTAATTTGTTTTTTACGGTTGAAAAGGGACAAATTTTTTTTGGGAAAACAAAAAAAATTTATTTTAAATCTCTGAGGCGCATAGATATTTGCATTTGCAACAGCAGGGATTTTATATATCCCTCTTCATCAAAAGCAAAACAAAAGGATAGTAATTTTGTAATGGAATTTGCGCGCATTCTTTCATCCGAAAATAATCAGTAATTTTAAAAGCATTGAAAAAATGGAGAAAATGCAAAATGGATAGGAAAAATAGAAGAGATACATTTATAGAAAAAAGAGTTAATTTAAGAGGAGGGAAACAAAAGGGAAGTGAGGCGAGAGATACCTCTCCTCATTTTTTTTTGGAGGGTAAAAAAGTATGGGTATATAAATCTTTTGAAGTGAAAGTTTTAATGGATTTGTTTTTAAAAATGAAATTAAATAAAGTGTTAAAAGCCTTTTTTCTCTTTCTCTTTTAAGTGCCTCTTTTTTTTGATGATGGGATGAAAATTGCTATGAAAGACTTTTCAAAAGGACAAAAAACTGTATCTCCTTTTAAGTCTCTTTTTTAAAAAAACGATGAAAATTTTATTTTTGTACAAAAAAAAAACAAATTGCTGTCACCTGTCTTTTGCCTCTGCCGTTTTTTGCCTATCAAACAAAAAGTGATTGTCACAAAATGAAAAAAAGACTCACTCTCTTTTTTTAAAAGACAGATCAAGCATGAAAATTATCGTGTGGGTTTTTTTCCGATAATTTGATGTTGCAAATTGTTTTTTCCTCCTATTTTTTTAGGAAAAAAATTTGTATCAAAAAAAACGATAGTAATTTTTCAATTTAAAAAAAATTTCGTTGAAACAATTGTAAAAAAAGCCGAAAATTAGTTAGTTTATTAGTTAGTTTTGGAGGAGTGCAAATTGGATTGACACGGATTTTTTGAATGAAATGAATTTATTTTTGTGCGATTACTTTCCACTTTTGCAGCAATGAAAAAAAGAAATGAATTAGAGAAGGTTAATCTCTTTTCCTTCGAAAATAAATATAAAAACGCGTGTCAAATGAATGAAAAGGGCAATTTGGGGGATACGGTATTTAAAAAAAAGTTTAAAACAATATTTTAACTAACCATTTTCACCACTTGAATTTGCTTGATCTGAGATGCTTGAATTTAGTCGAAGGCTAGAAGCTAAAGGCCCAGAAGGGAATGCAGCCCCCATCATTTGTGCCAATGCTGCTGCGGCGGCGGCTGCAGCGGCTGAATTTGGAGTTGAATTTGATGAATTCTGTTGTTGTTGTTCTGCAACTTTTGAAGCATCCAAAAGATCATGAATTCTGAAGGATGATGATGCTGATGATGAAGTATTTGAGATTGAAGAAGTTGAAGAATTTGTTGGAAGTGAAAAAGCTTTTGATTGTGCTGCTGCAATTGCGGCAACAGAAGCAGCAGCAGCAGCTTGTTGCTGTTGTTGAATCATTGAAAGTGTTGCCGGATCATATAAGAATGGGATAAATGCTCGAGGATCAAGCATTGCATTCATTTCTCTCTAAGAATTCAGAATTCAGAAGATGATGGAAAAATTCTGCAGCAGGAGAAAACCTTAAAAAAACAAATGATGCAAAATTGGAAACGAAAAAAGGCAATCGCGAAAGAACGAAAAAAAGTGACAACATTTTAAAAACCATCTGTTGACTTTTTAAAAAAAAGTATTTTGAAAGGTACAATTTTCTTTCTTTTTTTCAAGGAAAGCAAAAAAAAAGAAATAAATGCATTTAAAAAAGTCTGTAACAATTTTTTCAAAAATGACAAAAGTAAAAAAAAAGGAAGGGGAAGAGTCACAAAACGGAGATACTTTACTCAACAAAAAAAATTAAGTGGTGGACTCTTTGCCTTTCTGCTCCGCCCATTTAACGCTCATTTTCGACAATTGCGATGTTGATTGGGTGTTGAATGGTTGCAATTTTGAGCAAATGGCCGCTAAAAGTCCTCTTTTAAAAAAGGCGGAGTTTATTTTTTTTCTTTCTTCTTCTTCGGATGCGTTTTTTTTGCTGCTGTTGAGAATATGAAAACGATAGAAAAAAAGAAGAAGAAAGAAAAGAAGAAGGAAGCAATTCATTAGAAGACCAATTTTCAAAAAGGCGAGAATCTTCTTCTTTGTTAAAAAAAAGAAAAGAAGCGTGAAAAATTTTTGAGAAGAAGAAAAATATAAGTGAACAAAATACCTTTTGCGTGTAAAAAAGAAACGATTACGGTAAGTCTTTAAATGTGAAAACTCAACTTTTAAGAAACTAAAAATGGGGATAAAGTTTGTAAACTAAAGTTAACCCAACTTTTGTATTTAAATTTATGGATTGTTTAAAACGGAATATTTTGCGCCATTGTCAATTTTAAATTTTCAGCAAAATTTTTACATTCGATAAAATTATATTTAAATGTTTAAATTGATTTTAAACTCTGTTTAAACTTGAATAAAAACGCATTCAATTTTTTTGAATTTAGGTAAAAATTACAGTTTTCAGTTTTCTCATTAATAATTTTTTTCATTTTTGAATAACCAAAATTTGACCATCAGGTGAGAAAAAAAACAGTAATTGAACCAAATCCAAAAAAAGTTGTTATAATATGCAATTTTGTTATTTTTATACCCATAAAATCAGCATTAAAAAATCTTTTTTATGAAGGTGGTTGAAATTTTTTTTTCAAGTTAATAAAAATTTTTTTTCAAACCGGATCATGTATATTAAAAATTGAGGATTAACGGAGGGATGAATGAATGTCATGTATTCTCTCTCTCTTTCTTTCTTTTTTTATAACTGAAAACGGCATTCAAGTGCGCGAAAATATCTTCTGCTGCCTTTTGTTTCTAACCAAAAAAACACAATATGATTTTTTTCAAATGACTTTTTTTCCTTCAACAAGTTATAGTCAGAAAAGGTAAGGTAGATAGAATTAGCCCATTAAAAGGGAGATCATCATCATCATTACCACCTGCGTCCGGAAATGACCCATAGTGTGATTTTTTATATGTGAAACAAACGATTATTATTATATTTTTTAAGGGGGATAAAGATGATTTTTTACTTGGCACTCACACTTAATTCTCTAAAGGCAATATTATATTATATTAGAGGAACATATGTATTTCAAATTTGAATAATTTTGACAAGGGATTAATAAAACATATTATCTCAATACTTACTTACTTATTTAAGACAAATCAAAAAAATTTAAGAGTGAGAAAATTGGATTAAAAATGAAATGATTTTAGTTAGGTTTTTGAATAAAAGAAAAAATAAAGGATTATTTAACCTTGAAAAATTATGATGGAAAAAAGCGCATCCGGAGAAAAAAAATATAGAGTCCATTTGTGATGATCGAAAAAATAGAGGAGGTAATTGATACCTGTTGAAATTGAGTGAATATTATTATTATGGAAAAAAATGATGCAAAATGGATACAACAAAAAATTTTTAATAGCTGTAACAAAATTATAAAAAATGAAAAATTAGGGAAAATTTAATGGCAAAATTTTTGTAGGTTTCAGAAACTGCAAAATTCAAGGTAATACAAAAATTGAAAATAAGTTTTTTAATTGAAGCAAAAAGGGATATATGAAATTTCGGAAGTTTTCAAATCACAAATGTCAAATATTCCAAATATTCAAATTTCTCATTCAAATTCAAATTCAAACACCCAAAAAAACAAATAAGAGGCGTTTCATCAAAAATCATATCTCTCTCACGCGTATTTTCCCCTCTTTTTTTTATTAACACCCTCTAACATTTTCCCTTAAAACTTCCAATAAATTGGCAAAATAGTGCCAAAACATTGTAATAATATTTTTTGAATAATCCCAGGAAATGACCTTCCCTAAACTTTGGGAAATACCTTCAAAGATAATGTGTGAAAAAAAAAGGTTGCAAAGGCAAAACTTTAACTTTTTCACATCAAATTTTTTTTCATACATATGCGTGTCTGTGACAAAAACACATATACACTCATAAACCTTATCGTTTTGCCACTTATCTTTCAATAAAAAAAAACATGTTTGATTCGTGTAAACTTTTTAATTAAAAAAATGAATAGTTTTTTTTATGGGATAAAATTAAGTGTCTCATTTTTTTTTCTTTACTCTCTAAGATGATAATTGAAAAAAAGAAATGATTATTATTGGAGGGGGTATATTAATATTAATGATTAATATTACGATAAATGACAGAAACAAACTTGTCTCATTCAATTTTTTTTGAATGACATAAAAATAGGAGGTAATAAAAAATTTAAAAATAAATATATCAATTTCAAACACAAAAAAGATGGAATAAAAAAGTTGAAAATTTTAAAGGAAGATATGTGTATATTTTTATGTGGTTAAAAAAGACTTCGTCATCCATTAAATAGATTGAATCTCATATTTTTTCAAGCAATGAAAAAGCTTGAAAGTGTGACTCTCTTTCAAAACCTATATATCCCATTTAAATTCATTCATTTCAATTTCATTCTCTCGCTTTGGGCGAAATTTGTTGAAACAGAAAAACTGTAACTAACCTTCCCCCTCCTATTTTTCTATTGAAACGCTTTTTTCAGTTAGAAAAACAAATAATATAAAATCTGAAGCAGTAAGTGACTACCGACGCCAAAAAAAGAAAGAAGTCAGTGAAGCTTAAAAGCCAATCAGGAAAAGATTTTGTTTAACAAAAAAAACTTGGAAAAACTAAAGAAAACAAAAAAAATACCCGCCAAAATTGAATGCTTTTTAAATGAGAGCTTTTATATGCATTTGAAATTTGAAGAAAAAAAACAACATCAAAAAAAGGTGTCAAAAATGAAAGTGAAAAAAAACTTTGATTGTTTCATTTAAATGAAAAAAGATGTAAAACAGAGAAAGTTTTGTAAATGGCGGAATAAAAGAAGTCAAACAAAAAGTTAAATAAAAAAGCTTAACTCTAAAATTTGTAAAGAAAAGAAAATTTTTAGTGGGAAGTTTGATATATTTTTCATTTTAACAATTTTTTTCGAAATGGCGTAAACCTGGCAATCAGGGTCTTTTTTGTATTGTTATTTTGCCTGATTGTCAGGTTTATGCCATATAAAAAAAATTTATCAAATTTTCTTTAACATTTTATAAAAATTTTTGAAAACCTGTCAAAATGTTAAATTCAATTTTAATTTAAAAAAGATTAGATAATATTTTTTGGTGTAACAGATCAAGAAGAGTAGCATCTCACCTCATTACATCTATTAGAATTATTACTGTACTTTCTTTTGAAATATTTTACAATCCTTTAAAGCCAATTTATCCAATTAACTCTTCCTTATACAATTTTTTCATTGTTTCAAAATTTCTTTTTTTTGCCACTTTTTAACTCTTTCTTCTGTCACCCCACTTGTCACTCCACTCTCTCAAATCAATTTCGCCTTTAATGGCACCGCTTTTTAAGCTATTGTTTTTCTTAAATTTTTACAATCAAAAAAGAATACCTGTTTTTTATTGTTTTTTTCATCCACTTAAAACTTGAATTTGACTTTTTAAAAAAACAATGGCACAAAAAAAAGAAATAACGGCATTCTTTCTGAGAAAAAAAACTTCCGATTGCTAAAAATTATCGTGCGAAAATTTGCGCAACAGTTCTTTTTTTTTGGGATGTCGTTGAACTCTTCAAATTCAGGTAAACATGATTTACCACCTCTTCCGTTTTTCCACTGCGGGTGGTTAAGAGAGAGAGAGAGAGAGAGCGAAATAAAAGTTACTTTTGTGTCTTTTTTTTTTCAAGGAAGACGGTAAAAGATAAAAGAAAAAAATGTAGGAGCAAGTCATTTTTTAAAAAAAAAAAGTTCATCAAAGAACGCTGAAAAATGAAAAATTACAAAAGCGGAAGAAAAAAGAAGAAAAGAGGTTAACAAAAGTCAAGTAAGGGTAGAAAGAAAAAAAACTTAATTGGAAAAAGAAAAGAACGGTATTTTGGATAAATGCCAAAAAAAGTTTGAACTAATGTAAAATCATGTTAAATTTTAAATAATGGATTCTGGAGCAAAAAATATTTTATGGCATCTGCGAGAAAAACAATAAAAATCAAGATTGATTTTTTTCGAAACGAATTTTCTTTTCCGTTTGAGATTTTATGCCTTAAATTAGGAAATGGCGTCGCATTCTTTTTTCCTTTTTTTTGCAAAAAAACGGGCAGAAAAAATCGGCAAAAAAAGGCTTAAATTCAAAACTTGAATTTTTGATTTACAATCTTTTATTTTATAAAATAAAAACATAAAATACAAGATAAAAAGGAGATGCCAAAAAAATTAACCAGAATAATAAAAAATGAATGACTTCCAGAAACAACAAAAAAAAATAATGTGAGCTACTTTTTTTTTGCCATCGTTTAAGAAAAAAAGAGAGATCACAAAAACACCAAAAAAAATGATGTGAAAAGAGCTATTTTTTGGTTTGAGGCGTGAGAGAAACAATGAAAAAAAGTTGTTAAAGACTGGCATGGAAATAAACGATGAATCCAAATTAGGCCGTTTATTGCGGAAATTGAGGAAAAAGACAATCGGCACTTTTTTCGAATATTACAAAAAAGTGCTGTCTATTAAAGAATCAAAAATAGAAAATTTATGCAGTTATACAATTTTAAAATTTCTCTTAAAACGAAGAATTTCGTTACTTAATACAGTAACGAAATTTTTGAGATTACTGTAGTCAATTTAAAAATACTAAAAACATAATTATTTTCGGTTCAGTTAAAAAAAGTCGCAATTTGAGAGTTAAAAATTTTTGCTGCAAAAATGAAAACTAAAATATTTTTAGGAAACAAAGAAAGAGACCCGATTTAGTTACGGCAATTTTTGACTCAAAAATGTTTGTTGTGAAAAAAAGAAGAGGAAATAATAATTAGGGGCTCAGTTGACTTGTTATAGGATTAATTTGCAATAATGATGCTTGCATGCTTTTTTTGTAAAAACAATAGATTTGTTTGAACAAAAAAAACAGATTTCCGATTCAATGATCAAAAAAAGAAAGCAGAGTTGAATTTACAGTTCTTTTTTCGCTTTAGTGTCGAAAAATGTTTCAAATTTCAAAGAAGAAAAATGTGTTGAGAATATTTTTGAAAGGTGTTTTTTGGTACTTCAAAAGGATTTGTTATTGTTTTTGGAAGATTGGATTTAATTAATTGGTTGTTATTGCATCTTTTTTTATTATTACATTTGTGAATGAAGTTATTTTTAGGGACAAAAAAGAACAGAAACAAAAACTGTATAAACAAAGATTGAATTACATAAATTTTTTTTTCGATTTTTTCGAATTTTTTGGATGTTCTTATTTTTTGAACGCATGAAACTTTTTCTTTGGTTCACATTTTTTCTGGTCTTGGGAGGAAAACCCGATTTTATATTTTTTATTACTCCTATACAGAGTAATAATAAATGGTAAACAAATTTTATCAATATCTCGTCATATTAAGAAATTACGATCAAATTAAAAAATGTTCTTATTTTTTGAGCGCTACTGTATCTTAAAAAATTTAAGCAAACATCTTTGAAAATTTTTAGAAAATTTTATTATTATCAGATTATTTATAAAAGAAAGCGGAAAAAATGATACATTTTTCATTGTTTCGAAATTGCATGAACCTGGCAATCAGGGTCTTGTTTTTTCCTTTTTTTGTGTGATTTTCGGGTTTATGCAATTTATAGGAAAAAAACGTTAAAATTAAAATATCAAAACGTCCGCCTAATCTAAGTACGTGTATCGTTTACTTTGTGATTTTGAAACCTTTTTTTGGAAATTTAATTGTTTTTTAGACGAAATTCTGTTCCCTCAGATTTATATTTTCCTAAAAATAAAAATTATCCAAGCAGATTCAAAACGTTTTTTTTTCATTTTAGTTGCCTCATTACAGTACCCCTCTTACAATAATTACAAAGGCCCAAAATCACGCATTGTTTTTTCCTGAAAAAAATTTTCAACAAGTTTTTTTTACATTTATTTGTTTTTAATCGAGGCCACTTGGAATACGAAGGCAGTCTTGAATGACTTTAAAAAAAAGCCTCATTAACAAGATCATAATTTTATTTGTGTTCAAAGAGAGAGATAATCCATAATCCACAATTATTACTTTGTTTTTCATGGTCATTCTTCTTCTTTCGTATAATTCCGAAATAAACAAAAAAAAGAGATGACATTTTTGAAGTGGGGATTTAATTTGTTCTTCTTTTCTTAAAATATGGCGACAAAAAACGGAAGAAAACAAAAATGCCATTATTGTGGTTTCTTTTTTGTGGATTTCATTAATTCAAGAAAAAAATGAATAAGGAAAATGTGTATTGTTAAAAGGAAGTGATCGGAAAGAAAGACTTTTTTTAATGCCGACAAATTTTTGTCTTTCGATTTTCAATTGACTCATTTTCTTTTTGCTTTTGCTAATTCTCTTTTTGTTTTTATTTGTTTCACATTTTCACACTCACATAACCTTGGAAAAAAAAATTGATGAAAATTAACTCATTTTTTTTAATCGACACCACCAAGGGAAAATTATTGTTTCCATACAATTTTATAAAAAAATGAATAAGAGAGTTCTTTTTTTATAAAATTATAATCAAATAATAAAAAAAAAGTGAAAGTCATGGGAAAAGAAAACAAAAGAAAGGTAGGAAAAAATTATTGAAAGATGGATCCTTAATTGAATATTAATAATCTTTCAATCAAACAAATTTCTATTCTTTGGGGGGTACTGTAACGAAAAAATTCAAAAAATCTTAAAACAAAATTTTTTTAAAAGTAAAAAACAAAACAAAAAATTTTTCCTACAGTAATCCATTTCTTTAAAACAATAAAAACCCTAAAATTGCTTCAAAACATACATTTTTAAAATAAATCGTCAATTATGCGCCAAAATAGTCCCTTGTTGTGCTTTTGCATCCATAAATCTCCTTTCAAATAATGAAGAAAAAAAACTTCCAAAATTTTGGTTCAATGATTTCTTTTGTTTTTAAACGTAAATTTTTAGCTACCTTCAAAAATCTTTATTTATTACTCTAGAAAAAAACTTTTTTTAAAACAACTCTCTCAAATATTCATTACCATAATTTTAAACAAAAAAGAAAATAAATTAGATAAATTAGATAATAACAAAAAAATAATATATTTAAGATATTAGGTAAGCAAATTAAACTTGTTTCTTTCCTTTATTGGCAAATTTTTTGGATCTTTGCCGTCGCATATGACTTAGAAGTGTATGGGCAACTGAAAGTTCACAATTATTTCAAAAAATTAAAAATGCTAAAGCTTACTTTTAGGAAATACAGTAGTAACAAAGATTGCAAGAAAGATACCAAAATTGAATGAAAAATTGAATGAATTTGGCATTGGAATTGACCATTTTCCACTTTCATAATAATATGGAATTGAACGAATAATTGAAATTGCTAAAATTTGTTTTACTTTTTTACAACAATCTCAAAAAAACCTCTACCTTCTAATACCAATCCTGATGGATATAAAAGAATCCAAATAGAATATCGAAGCCATGTTAAAAAATATAATTCAATTCCAAGTGCCGATACAGCATAATATGGATATCGGAATTGTTCAACAAGAAAATAAACAAACATTAAAAGATATGTTGTAACAGAATCATGTAAATATGGACAATTATCAATAATTGCAAGCATTACAAGCCTTCCAGTTACCTGTATAATACCAGTTGACCAACCAGATTTTGTAATTCCAATAAATCCATGAAAGACATCAATATATTGTAAAGCAGTACATGTATAAAATGCTAAACGACGAGTTTCCCAGAATGTTTTGAAGTATACTAAAAAATTATTATATGTTTTAGATAAAGATAGATTGGAAATACTTACGTGAACCTTTTGTTAAATATCCAGAAGTTAAACATGCAAGAACATAAAAATGTGCCAAAAATATTAGCACATTAAATGCAAACAAATAAAAGTTCATCACTGAAACACGTTTCATCTTTTACATGGATGCTTTTTTTGTGCTTTTTTCCGAGAAAGTTTAAATAAGATACAATATAATGGTTACAAAAATTGTAGTCTTTTTGGGTGGTAATATATTTTTCTTACAAGCAAAGTTCTTTGTGTGATACTACTTTTACAAGTTATAAAAGATAAACTCACAAAAGTCCATAGAAAAGTTTTCATAACCACTGCCGCTACTTCGTCCTTCAGGAAATGTACCACCAAATTTTTTTGCCCATTCTTTCATTTTATCTTCATTTGACTAAAACCACCACTATATTACTATATTAAAAGCCAAAAACAAACCATAAAATCATTCTTTAGATCCATTTCATGATCCGATTCATCGCTATCCTTCCAACGACTAAAATCAAATTTTAACCAATGCGGCTTTTTTGGTTCTGCAATTAAATTTTTCCAAAATTCTCCTTTAACTTTTGCCAATTCAATATCAATTTGTGAACCAGTTGTTTTAAAAGTTGGAGCATTCTAAAATCAAACTTATAACCAAAACTCTACAAAGAAAAAACATACTTTAACATTGTCTGTAAGATTTAAAGAGAATTGATATCCACGATTACCTTGTCCACCATGACCATTTGCAGAAAATTCAAGCTTTTTATTATTTAAAGCAATATTAACATCCTGAAAAAAAGATAACGTTAAAAAAGCATGTTCAAAGTATAAACTCTAAAATTGCACTTACTTTAGCATCTCTTAAATCAACTCGTAGAAAAATTTTATCATTATCTTGTGCCCAATAAACAAATGGTGCAGCTGTTGTTGACATTTATATTGATAACTAATGTTAAAAGTAATTTAGTTGATTTTAACAAAAGCAACTTCAAGTTTGAAAGTTTGAACATTTTTTTATAAAAGTTGGAGAGCTTTTTCGTGGCAAGACTTTTTGGACAAATTTTATGCAAATATAAATTAAAATTATTTAATCCCTTCATAAAAGCGAGATTGTTCGTTTGTTGGTTTGTTGGTTTGTGTGTCTTTTTTTATTTTAAATGGAGAATGAAAAAAAAGAAATGTAAATTGTGTTGGAGAATAAAGAAATACCTATAAAAAATTATGTGAATGAATGTGAAAAAAAGAAACAGAAACAGGCGGGCCGTAGGCACGCGTATAATCTAGTTTAGAATAATACACTGTATCCCTGCGTTATAAAATCACCAGAAATTTAAATTTTTTACACAGTAATTTTCATCACTAGATAATCGCTGTTATCCAGGTAATAAATAAAATGGAATAAAAATACAATTATGACAACTTGAAAACAACAATATATTTAAAGAAGAGGTGGTAAATATTACTTTAATTTATAGATGATTAAAATATTTTACCATTTTACCAGAAATTACTTATTAGTGTTTTAAAAAATAAAAAGATTTTGGCTTTCGGATTCTCCAAAGTTGATTATCCCAAAACAATAAAAGCACGTTTTTGTCTAAAAATTTTCCATTTTACCAGAAATTACCTATTACTGTGGTAAAATTTACTTAAACGGAATTAAATGCAGCATCAACATCCAAATGTGCTCGTTCAACTTCCTTATTTTCAAACGTTTTAGGCTCCTGAATTTCTTTTATTTCTGGGATATCTGTACTTTCATACATTGTTTGCAGAATATTTATTTGTTACAAGTTTGCTTCGATCATAATTTTATTTGCTGAAACGTAACATTTCTGTTACTGTAAAATTGCCATAGATTTATTTTTAAAAACCATTTTTACAACAAATCTATAAATTTCAATTGTGCGAAATTTTTCGCAGAAAAATTGAAAAAAGTTATTGTTTTATATAATTGTAACCACGGCGAAACAGCACATTTTTTTATGTTTAATTTATTTTTTACACAAATTACACTTAATTTTTATATCCTTTCTTCTTTATTTTCAAAATTTAAATTATAACAAATTTTTTAAAGAGAATATTAACAAACGTTTAGAAAATTCATACAAAACTTAATTTAAGTTTTTTTTAAACACAACTTTCAAATTTCATTAACAAAAAACGGATAAACAACAGAGTAAATATTTCTAACAAAACAAAAAAATCAAAAACGTATTTACAAATTTTTTTAAGTAATAACTTAAAAAATGATTACTGAGTAAAGTACTCGATTACATGAATAATTGACGAAGTTCATAATCAAGAAGTTCACCACCATAAGCAATATCCTTTCTTTGATTTCTTGGAAGATTTTGAATAAAAGCAATACATTTATTCTTCAAAGTTACAGCGTTAACTTTATTAACAGCTTCAAGAATTTTGCCAACATTATATCTTGTTAATTTCTTGCAATAATATTCTTCAAAAGTTGACTGTAATAAAAGATAATAGAATTTCTAAAAAACTTAAGAATATGCAAACCTTTAAATTTTTCATATCATACTTATCAGCGAACAAAAGAATATCAACTGCACAATCAGTTAAATCCATGATGTTAGAAATATCTTCACCATAGCAGAATTCTACAACAGCTTTGACAATTTCAGAACCAAAGTCAGTGATAATCATTTCACCAGTTCGAGTTTCAATAAAATTTTCATTTTCCAACATTGCAGCAATTACAGGAGATTCAAGTGTAATAAAAAATTTATGAATCTAAAATCGTTCTTTACAGATAAATCAATAAAAGGAAAGAAAGAAACATACTTCAATAGATTCATTTTCAACAATAAATTTAAAATCTTTTTCTCCATGATTTCGAAAACGCTTTAACCATTCATTATTTTGAATCATTTTAATAGGTTCACAAAGTTCTTGATCTGCTTTTGATGTATAAGAAAATGTTAATTTAACAGTAATTTTTGCTTCTCTGTTAAAGAAAAATCCTGCGCTTTTCATCATAAAATAATTATGATGAATAAATTCATCAATACCAATTTCATCATATCTTTGATCGATAATGCCGTCGCAACATTCGTGAACTAAAATAAAGCATACATAAATCTAAGTAATAATAATAAAACAGACATATGTACCTTCATTTTGTTCTGAATCAAGATTAAAGCTTCCATAACATTCAAGTGGAACAGGAGCATTAACTTTTACATAAATTCCCCAATAATCATCACTACAATTTTTTGTTGAACGTTTTTTACGCATTTTAACTTGAAATGTGACATGCTGCATTCCATCAAAAGTTTGAAGCTTTGATACATAGCGTCCGCGATAAGCGAAAACATGTTTTCTAATAAAGAATTCTTTCTTGATGGTATATAATTTTAAAGTCTAAAAGTTACCACGTGTTTAAACTCAAGAAATCATACAACCAAAAATAACTTACATCTTCACTTGATTGAAGAGACATCTTTGATGATTTATAAAAAACAGTAACACTTATTTTGAAGAAAAAATTGTGGTAAATATAATGCAAAGAATAAATCTTTGAATGTTCAAACTTCGAAGGCGTTTATGTTTGTAACGAATTTCGTTTTAAAACACAAATGTACGACTTTTTTTAGAAAGGCATCTATAAAGTGATTTTTTTTGCTGAAAGTATCATTCTATATTATTATTAAATCGATTTTTACTGATTGTAGAAATATAGTTATTTTAACTAAATTTAAGTAGCTACGTGCGCAGCAATGTGCGACGCCAGTGTTCCCCTTCATTTTTTTTCAGACGAAAAAAAAGAAAGTTTTATCCACCTAGATGCAAAATTTTACGGAGATTCCAAAAATCCAACTTTTGACCATTACTTTAATACAAAAAATTAGAGAAAATCGGTTTTTTTCGAATAATATTGATTTCTTGCAAAAAAATTGTATGGTTTTTGTTTTTCAAAAAATAATTTTTTTATAAAAATGTAAAAAGATTTGATCGTTACTCTGCGATCGAGAGGGACGACGGGATTTTTAATCCCCCACTATGCTGCACCGAACCGTAATACGGGAGCCCAAACTGTCCACATTTCCCGCCGTTGGCTGCCCGAGAAGAGAACTCGGGTATTTAAACGAACCGGAACAGAATGGCCAGGGATTAATCAGGAACGAATGAATATCGAATTTATGAGCCAGAAAACATGCGATACCGCACAAAAGTACGAATCCATAGGCGTTGTCCAGATATGACGTCATACAGTGGTAGAGAGGGAGGGGGTCACTGCCAACATGACTTTAAATGACGGGAAACTTGAGAGGGAGGGAGGGGTTCGGCCGCATTATGACGTCATTCATGAGCAGTTTTTGTTTTTGATAAAAATTGTAGATTTTATTCCCGATGAAAATTCGAGATTCCCAAAAAATTTGGCAGCTTGGGCTTTTACTTTTAAAACATTTGATATGGATTTCTTTGTCCTTGCTTGCCATGCACCGGGTCAAAGTGCTTTTTTATTTTTGTGAACATTTTAGTTATAAAAAAAATTAAGAAATTGTATGATTTTGTATGACGCTTGAGAGAGGGAGGGATTCGATGATAAATGACGAAGTATGACCATAGGGAGGGAGGGGTTCAAAAATCTCGATTTTTGTATGACGTCATATCTGGACAGCGCCATAGTGAGAATCACATCACAACCACTAAGCCGCTATTTAGAATAGAAAAGATGTGTCCATACATGAATCTGGTATTCAGGGGAACCGATTCCCATGAAATGCACAAAATCAAACTTGCTTTTATTCGAGCCATGCAATCAAAAGAATGACAAACGACAAATTCAACCAAGACATCAGAGAAAGAAAGAGACACTATTTCTCTGCAGCCTTATTTTTTTTACAAAAAAGTTGCAATTTTTCTCTGGTGAATAAAAAGATAACAAAAGAAAAATGGAACTCTAAAGTTTGTTGGAAATGAAACTTAAGAAAATTTTTGGATCGGTTAATTAGAAATAATATTTTATTTTTAAATAAATTTAAAAATGTTTCACGTAGCAAAAACAGTGTTTACATAAAAGACGGCAAAAAAAGGCAATCAGATTGACTTCATTTTCCAAAAAAATAAAAAAAAGGGTTGCAAAAATTAAATATTTTTATTTTATCGTTAAGTTCTTTTTGAATTTTTGAGTCATTTTTGGGTAAAAATAAGAATGTAAATTTTACGGGCCGGGCAGAGCCCATCCTTATCTTAAACGCGTTTAAACGACAGAAAAATTCTTCTAAATTTTTTAAAAAGTTTTTTTAGCTGTTAATAACAGCCTGTTATGATCATTTTTTTTAGCGCTACTTTTTGTGGTGGAACAAATAAACGTTGCCAAAAAAATTTGCATTAAATTTATTCTCAAAGTTGCAAGAAGTGCAAGAAGAAGAATAAATAAATAATCTCAAAACAAATTTCTCCACAAGCTTTTTTCATCATTCTCGCCAATTTCTTGATTTTGTGGAACGTGATTTTTTCTTTCGTCTCTATCAATTCTTGGTTGAATAATATTTGAAGTAAGTTTTTAACATTTTTTTCTTTTCGGGGATATAAGGGGTCATCTCTCATGACATATAAATGGAGTCATGAGGGATGACATTTCACTTTAAGCGATTATGGGAGAGTAAGGTCCAAACATTTGGGTTGTTTTATACCGTCATCTGGGATCTATTAAGCAACAATAGATGAAACTTTATATATTAGTATATATTATAGAAGGATGGGTGGAGAAAATAAAAAGAATGAACCTCAATTTCAAATAAAGCTTGAACCTGACGAAAAGGTTGTTTTCAAAGGTAAATCCAATGAAACGGTTTCTGTCAAACTAACCAATACTACAAAAACTCGACAATGTTTCAAGGTATGTTTTTTATCGTTTTTTTACATGTATTTGTGGATTGTTGGAATATATATTTTGGATTCCAAAATATGAGGTGAATATGTGCTTCTCTTATCGGACAGTATCCGACAGATACATATACATATGATTACTTTTTTAATTGTCTCTTTTGTAGGTTAAAACAACATCAAATGATTTGTTTCGTCTTCGTCCACCACTTGGATTTGTTGGCCCAAATGAATCTGTTTCAATAAGTGTTATATTTACATCAAAAGAAATTCCACCAAATGGTCATTACTTTGTATTTTATAATATTACAGCCAAAGATGATGATAAGAAGCCGAGATCTTTATGGACTTCATCTACAAATCCTGAAGGTGTTCGTCGTATTATAGCTGAATTTGTTAAAGAAGATGCTCCGGCTGATAAAAATACTCCTGCACCTGCCGAATCAAAAGATGCCCCTCCAAAAGATGCAGCTGCAGAACCAAAAGATGCTCCTGGAGAAGATGCAAAAGATGCTGCTGCTAAAGATGCTCCTGCAAAAGATGCCGAATCAAAGGATCCTCCTGCAAAAGATGCACCTGCAAAAGAAGGTGATGAACAAGAAAAGGAAAAAGAAAAAGAAAAGGAATAAACGTATATTATTATTAATGAATTGAAATTGTTCTTTTCTAATTATATCATCACATTATTTTAATTTAAATTTTTGTAACTTCTGGCAAATAAAAAATTTATTTAAAAATAAATGCTTTTGTAATTTTTGTGTGAAGTTTTGTATCTTTATTTTTTATTAAGTTTTATCCATTTGAACTTTATGATAAACTCTATACCAAATGAAGTGTAATAGTATCATTATAAAAAAGTGATATCTCTGTTAAAGCAAAACCTTCCAATAAATTTGAATTTTTATGATTTCTTTTTTCAACTAAAAATCTTCCAAAAAAAGAATTTTAGTTAAAAATCTACCGTATATTATTGAAATGAAATTTAATTGAATGTAATTTTTTTAAATACTGTAATGCACTTTTTTGAAAAAAACTGTAATAATTTTTCGCAAAATACCGCTTTTGAACATTTTTTTCTATTTTCTCCATCAAAAAAGTTTGATACGGACCGTATCATACGGTAATTAAATGTAAACATAATTTTATTAAATAACAGTTAAAATTTATTCATTGTCAAACATTTTCGCTGAAATATCTGCTCAAATGTTTGTAATTTGCATTTGAAAAAAATAACCAAAAAACTTATTAAAAATGTTTAAAACGTATCATACGTTTTAAACATTTTTAATAAGTTTTTTGGTTATTACGTTACGTATCTAATAATTATAAAAAATTATGCAGTTTTTTGTCTTGGCGAAACATTCCTTTTTGCAACCATCTTTTTTGTACAAAAGGCTTGGCTGACCATTCTTTTTTGCTTCAGTCTTGTTTCATACTTTTATTTCTTCTGCTGTAATATATTTGCTTCGTATATATTTGTTTAACCAAAAAGAAACAAGAATCATGAAAAATATTATGCTTTCTCTTATTTTATTTACATTTATTGGAATATTTATGACTTCAATACTGTATTACTCTTCAACAGATGGAAATGAAAATTTTGCTTCAATTAGTTCATGGTTTCAACAAAGTTCCGAGAAATCTAATTATCTGCTTCTAAAAGCTGATGAAAGTCGAAAATGTTTATTGTCAAAAAATTTAACGTCACAAAAGATTTCAAGTGTTTGGATCAAAATTGCAGATGTGGTTAATGTAAGTAATATTTTGGAGAGAGTTTGTTTTCCAGATTGTTTAACACCTTAAACTCTTTAGGAATGCTCAAATGATCTTTTTGATACGTTGAATGAAACAACGACGATTAAATAATTACTTGATTAAACAATGATTTGGAATTGAAATATTTTATTCTTCCATTTGAGCCAATAAATAATGTTTTTTGCAATGTAATTTCTTTGGGAATTGGTGGTGAAACAGAAACCGAAGAAAGAGTAAAAAATTAATACCACAATGCAAATTCCTTGGTATTGATTCTGGTGCAGCTTTAAGCAAAGAATTTTATGAAAAACGTCTTGGTGAAACTTATGTTGAAGGGCTAGTTGGAGCAAAAAATGGAACATTTAGTGCAAATGTTTTGGGTATGTTTTGTTCATTTTTTATAAGGATGATCAGACATTTCGGCTCGCTGTTTGAATGGGCCTCATTTTGGAATCCGCCATTGAAAAATTCTGATGTATCAAACCACTAAACAAATAAACTTTTAACAAATTTTGCATAAAAATAGCCTGGAATGGCGGTCAAAAGGTGTGATGCAGCTTTTTTGTGATATCTGAATTTTTCATAAAATTCTGGAGAATTTTCGTGGCGAGACTTGGAGTTTTCGATATTATGACATCTAACAACATAACAAAAAAACGAACCGAACATTCTGATCACCCTTATAATATCTCCTTAATGCGAACGTTTTTAAAGCCCAACATATTTTTTTTTATAGAAAAAGGTGCCTATGTTGTAAAAGAACTTCAACATTTCTCATTTACACATTTTCTTTCAAAATATTTTAAAGGCAATTTAATCGATTTATTATTTATGGATATTGAAGGTGATGAATATGAATTAATGAAAGATATGATTGGTAAGCTTATAACTTTTCAGATTAAAAACAGTATATGTTTTTTTAGATAATCCTGAATTATATCCACCAATCTGTCAAATAAATGTTGAATTTCATGATTCTTCTAAAAGAACAGAAATTATGCTTCCATTATTCAATAAATTATTTGGTGAAAGTTCTTATGTCGCAATTAAGGGTGGATTCTTTTTTTCACAAATTAATAAATTTCATTTGATTAATGTTAAAAATGATGAATGTTTAAAAAAATATTTTATTAAATAATGTATTTAAAAATAAATATTGTTTTTAAAAAAGTTTCTACTTTTTGGTGTTACTATCTTTTTTGATAGTGATTTGACAAATCAAAAAATTGTGTTTTTTTACTGAAAACAAAAAAGAAACAACACATTTTCGTTTACCGAACTCGCATTTAACGATTTCTGACTCATAAATGGCAGCTCTTTGATTTTCTTTTTAAAAGAGTAAAAAGTTGAAAGTTTTTTTGTAATATTACTTTTGTATTTTGGAGAATAAATTTTTTTGGTAAATTTGTTATGTAACATAATTTATGTTCCACCTGTATGTATTCATAATAAAGTTAAAACTTATTTTTTTATGATTCATTTTATCTTTTTAATACAAATACAATAAATCTTCTTTAATCTTTTTATAAAATTTATATCCAAGATAAAAACATACAACCTAAAATTATATTCTATATTATTGTAACCTCCACAAAAATAAAAACAAACTTGAACAAATGGTAAAACAAAAATCCATCCAAGAACCATTGAAATTCGAACATTATTTTCAAAAAATAAAAAATCATGGCAGCCCTAAACTTTTTTTTTATAAAAACAAAAACAAGGAATTTTCTTTGAAAAAACAAAACAAATTTAAAGCGTTTTTTTTAAATAAAAAACAACAAAATTACAGAAAAAATAAAACTAAAACTTGTACTTTTCTCGCGTTTTTTTACAAATTACAATAAAAAAGTAAAGTTGTCTTTTTAATAATACTCGTCTCCATTTATAGAATTACATAAACAAAAAGCAACAGCGATTCCAAAACCCTGTATTAAAGCAATAAATATTGCAGTCCACATAACAACTTTAAAATGTGATGATAGTTCTTGCACCGATTCACGAATCTTTTCATAACATCCCTATAAAATTTTTTTTTAAATGAAACAACAATACATTCATAATAGAAGTTGTTAAAAGTTGTACGAAGGGTTCTGCAAAATTTGTTTTAAAAAGTTTGAAACATCGAAATTTCGGTTTTCATTGTTAAAAATTGAAATCGAAATAAATGATTTCAATTTTTAATCCAAATTTCGATATTTTAACTAAATCCACATTAGTTTACAGGTGTTGAAAATAATTATTTTTTAATTTACGAAACAGAAATTTAAAATTTTCGACATTTTTTTCGATTTTGCAGAACTCTCGTGCTACAATAAAAACGAAAAAAACAAAGATTAAAAAGTTTTAAAAACTCTAAAAAGTACAGGGTGGTCACCCCTGTACTTTGTATTAATGAAATTTTGGCACCTTATAACCAGATAAATTAATAAAACTTTACAAAATTATTTGTTATTTAAAAAAGCATTTTAAATTAGTAGTAAATGTAAGCTTTCAAAATAAAAAAAATTAAACAAAATATTTTAAGCATTGACAAATTTTTTGTTAGTAAAAAATAATTGCTTTTACATTACTGAAATTTCAAACTGTGCAAGTTAAACTCAAAATGTTAGCGTGCAATTAAATCAACAGCAAATCCAATTCATAATTTAAATATAATTTAAACTTACAGTTCCATATCTTTGAATTGTTGGACAAGAAGCTTGTAATTTTCCATTTTTCTTTAATGGACAACAAGCTGGTGGAAATTGAAATCGTTTTTGCATTAATGAAAACCATCCACTTTCATTAAATTCTCCCAATTTTGAATCAACTCCACAACATTGCTTCTAAAAAATAACCACAAAAATTTTAACTTTAGTTTTAAAAAAATTATCACATACTTCCATCATAATTTTATCCCATGCTGTTTTAACTAATATATCATCGGAATCTTTTGTCACTAATGTATCCGTTCCATTATACATTTTTAAAGAAGCATGTAAAATTTCACGAAAATCTTTTTCAAATACATGTGAATGCAAGGATGCATAAATTGCTGCAGCAATTTCCGTTGCTAATATTATCATTAAACATGTTCCTAAAAATATTTTAATGTTTCAAAAGAAACCAAAAAAAATGTTTTAAAAATAGAATGCCGGAAGTTTCGTGGATTAAACATATTAATCATTTTTGAGTTTAAATAAACACAAAAAATGCAAACTTTGGGCTTGTAAAAAAATCTTAGTTTTTGATAACATAAAAACTAAAATTTTGTTTCGAAAAACGAAAACGAAGTATAGTACAAAATTTTTTACAAATATTATTGCAGTAACTTTAAAAATGAAAGTATCAGAAAATTCTTAATTTTCACTTTTTTGCTTACTATCTTTTGTCATAATGGTTTGACAAATGTTGTTACTATTAATTGTCATATCACTATGACAAAAGATAGTAACCACAAATAGGCAAGTTTCTGCTTTTTGGTGTTACTATCATTTGTCATATCATTATGACAAAGGATAGTAACACCATAAAATAAAAATTAAAAGTTTTGTGATTGCTATCATTTTTATTATTAAAGTTATTTCCGATACAAATTTCATTTTATCTCAAACAGATAAATTTCAACACATTATTTTTTGCCAAAAAAGCCACTCTTACCATAACAACAAAGCAATGGCCGCCATTCTTTTGCTGCTCCACAGCAGCCCAAAAATGCAACAATAATAACAATAATTCCACCAAAAAGTAATAAATATCCAATTTGTCTTACTGCTGCAGGCTTTGTTGCTAAATCTCTTAAACCATCATCATTTTCATAACCTTTTACTTTCGCCGTTGCTGCAGCTAAATTATCAACAGCATATTTATCCAAAATTAGCCATGTTCCAATGCATAAACATACAAATCCACAAATCTAAAACTCTTTTGGGTTATAATTAATGAAAAAAAGAAAAAGGGAAAAACAAACCAAAAAAACTAAATTAAATATAAAAAGTGAAAATTTTAGCGTCCTTGCGCCACAACTTAAACCCATACGCATATTTGCGGCTTTTTTTGAGGTAAAATTAAAACTAAAACTTTTTTTTTGAAAATTATTACATAAATTTTGTTTTAAAAAAATGGCGGCAAAAGAACAAAAATTAAAAAGTTAAAATATCGCAAAAAAAAATGAGTCACAGTTTTGATAAAATTTACAAATATTTCAACGATATTTCCAAATCTAAAACAAAAAAGAATAAAGAAAAATCACGTGAAAAAATGTTCCAAAGCATTCAAAAATAATTCAAAAACAAGTAAAAAGAAGTTTTTTTTGATAAATTATCTTTGGTTTGTAACTAATCCCAGTGTTTACTAACTAAACGACTCTTAAGACCACCGAATATTACGTTTCAAAAAAATATTTTTTTCTACAAAACAAAACGGAAAAAATCAATGCCTCAAGCAAATAGAAAAAAAAAGCTTCATGTAATCTTTCTTTTTAAAAATATATAATTATATGGGGAGCAAATGTCAAAAAAGTCATTAAAAATCAACTAATGAGCTTTGTCAAAATTAAAGCAAGACAGAGAAAGAAAAAAAATTTAATCAACTTTGAAAAAAAAAGATGCCCGAAATTCCTTCCAATGAAAGAAAAAAAATTTGGAAGCATTGTTTTTTTTCTTTTGCCGTCAAAAAAAAGACACGCTTCATCAAAGAAAAAAAAGGGGAAAGCAAGGAAAGGAAAAAGAAAGGTGAAATTCAACGAAGGTAGCCTTTTTGTTGTTAAAAAAGAACAACTGTTTTTGAAAGATTTAAGGGATAAAAAGGGGGGATAAAAAAAGAAGCTTACAAGCTTTTTTAGAAGATCGTGGATGAAAAAAAAGTCTCAGCTGTTGTTTTAATTGAGATTTTCTTCAAAGACAAAAAAAACGACCCTCGCTGCTTTTGATGAAAATAGAAAAAAAACTTATGTCATTTCAAACATCTTTTTTTTTGCTGCTTTGGAAGAATAAAAAGGCAAAATGCCAATGGCGATCTTTTATTTTTTTTCATAAAATCTATAACCTCCCGCAATCATTCATTATCAACAAAATTTTTAACCTGCCACAAAATGAATAAATAATGAAAGACCCACCTTCATCATTCGCCACCCAAACAGATCATCCCTCCCTCGTGCCTTTCTTCCACTTGCATTGCTACCCCCTGCACTGGAATGGAATTGAAATGCAAAAATGTGTGAAAAAAAAGCAACATTTTCTGCTTTTTGACCCTTTCCCTCTTTCTTTTCCCAGCTTGAACGAATTAAAATCAAAGAAAGAAAAAGTTTAAAAATTATTTTTCAAAAATTGCATTAAAGTTGATCATCCATTTTTTGATATGTTTGTCAAGAAAAAAGAAGTTTAATGAAAAAAAATATTTTTAAAAGAAGAAAAATGATTGACAATAAAAATTTTTATTTTCGGAGTGTAAAATTATTTTGGATAAACGTTTTCAAAAACTTTATTTAAAACTAATAATCAAAGAAGATTGATTTGCTTTGGTATAAATAATAAATATACATTGGAGCAAATTAAAATTGCATTAAAAGAAGCGGACGATTTGAAATATTTTTCATTTTTAACGTTTTTTTCGAAAATGGGATGAAACTGAAAATCAGGGTATTTTTTTTCTATTGTTCTTTTACCTGATTGTCAGGTACATGACAAAACAATAAAAATGAAAAATGTATCAAAATGTCCGCTTCCTTTAAAATAAAATATTAATATTATAAAAAAATATAGTTGTATTTTCTGGGGTTGAAAAAAGTCAAAATTTAAACAATGATAAAATATTTCAAAAGAAGCTACCGTAACCATAATAAAAAAAAAGACCGAGAAGTAAAAAGAGTTTTACAAAAACTCTTCAAAAACGACTTTATTAAAATTTAAGTCAAAAAGGAATAAAAAAACAAACCGAACAAATCCGTTCCAACTAAAAAACATTTTTTTGCTGCTTAAACGCTTATTAACAATTGTAACAAGTTTAAATTACGCTTCAACGGAAAAGAAAAAACAAATTTGTTTTTAGTTTTTTGACAGACAAAATTGCATTCCAAAAAGACCTAAAGAAACAAAAAAAGAAATACAATCCATTTGGTTGAAAAAAAAAGCAAAAGTTATTTTAGGCAAAAAAAGCAGATTTTGCAAAACTAAAAAAAGCGTTAAAACTCCCAGAAAAAATCTTTTCTTTGGAAAATTTTTTGGCTTTATTTCTTCGCTCCCTTTTTTTCCAGAACATCGATGTCCCTCTTTTTCTCGGGCTTTTTTTAAAAATGCGCAAATTTTATTTTTATTGCTTCAACTAAAAACATTTTAGAAGAAAAAAAAGAGAGAGATGAGACTTTAAAAAGAAGGGAGCTCATCAATGTAAAAACATTCATGAAACATGTTGTTGTTGCTTTTTTTGGAAGAATGAAATGGGATAATGAGAAGCTTTTGGGGATAAATGTCCTAAAAAAGAGGGCCCGATTTGTTTATGGATAAGCGTTATGGCTAAAAAAAACGTTAAATTATATTTTTAATGTTTGTGCCGTTCGAGAACTTTTTTGCAAACTGCACAAACCACTGTTTTTTTCCTATTGATTTTTTCAGGAAATATTTTGCGACAAATCCATGATCTCTCATTCATTAGCACAAAATCTTAAATCTAATTTAGTTTTTTTAAAAAATGGAAATGTTTAAATATGAAGTTGATTTTAAACGAGGTAAAATTATGCTTTGGTTCTTTTTTTCAAAAATTTGAAAATGTTTATAAACACGAAGTTGCAAAAGAACCCCTTTATTTATTCGAACCCCAAAATTACATACAAAGAAAAAAAAGAAGAGATTAAGCTGTTGGCTTCATTGACGTTAAATCTGTTGATTCAGGTGCTTCTTTTTTTGGTTCATCTTTTTTGCTATTGAGTAAACTCTTGTGCGACAAAATAGATGATTGATTATAAAGTGAATTCGGCAGAACGGCACTTTCGGTTTTTCTTTGTTGTGTTTCAGTTGATGGCTGTAAAACAATAGGCGATTTACTGCTTTGGAGTCTTCGTCGACGAGTTGGGATAGGCTTTTTTGGATTTCTTTTTACGTTGAAGATAATAGACGCTAAAATATATTTTGTAAATGATAAAAAATTACGGTAATGAAAAAAACGTACCTAACTCCAACATCAACGGCGATGATGGTAAGACCACGGATTGAAAAAACCTACCAATAATTTGCCATAAAGCTTTCTGGTTCATCGGTTGTTGTAGCAGATGTGTGTTCATTTTTACCAGATGAAGTTTGATCATGTGGTCCAAGTGTTGTTGTTGTTGTTGGAGCAGTTGTTGTTTCATTCTTGATAATGGCATTGATTTTTCTTTTTTCGGTTCTTCCTTTTTGCTATAGAGTAAGCTCATCTGTGACAAAATGGAAGATTGCTGGAAGAGGGAATCAAGCCGAACTGCATTTTCGGTTTTGCATTTTTGAGCTTCTGTTGAAACAACAGTGGATTTACTCCCTTGAAGTTTTCGTCGACGAGCTGGGATAGGCTGTGCATTCTTTTTACGGCGAAGATAACAGCAGACGCTAAAAAAATATTTTATAATGGATATAAAATTACGATAATAATATAAACATACCCAATCCCAATACCAACAGCGACAAGAATAAGAGCAAGAATCAAAAATATCCACCAATAATCATTAAAGAAGCTTCCAGGTTCATCAGTTATTGCAGCAAATGCATGTCCATTTTCACCAAATGAAAGTCGACCAAATTGTCCAAGTGTTGCTGTTGTTGGTGGTGGAATAGTTGTTGTTTCATGCTTGATAATGGCATTTTTCTAAAAACAAAATATTAAAATTTGTCTTTAAATCTGTGGAACTTACGCTACTAGCGGAACATTCAGAAGTTGCATAATTATTATTTAATGTCATAACACCATTTTCAACTTTTGGAGCACATGTAGTTGTATTTGCGATTTCCCCTTCTGAAGACAAAATAGATGGTGCACCATTCTTCATTTTTACTTCAAAACATAGATCAGATTTTACAACACCTAAATACTTTTCAATAAATTACATATAATGTATATCGCTTACCTGGAAAATTTGTTGAAAATGGTTTCACAAATGATATTTTATTACCAAGAGCACATTTTGTATCACAGCCATCTAATACAGTTTGAAAACCAGAAGGATCAGATCCATAGCAAACAAGGAAACTAAAAAAATAGTATTCAAGTTATGTGGTGGTAAAAAATTAAACATACTCTCCATTACATTCCAATGAACAAACTTCAAAAACCAATTCATTACCATCTAAGATAAAATCCAAAGGTCCAGGTTTTGCCATAATTGCATCACTTCCATTTTGAACAGCATTTGTATAAGATAATAATAATTTTTGGATACCACTTTTTGATATAATAATTGAAGAACCAAATTGGAATACAGCAGCAAAAAGCAAAAAAGAAAGAGAAAGCTTCATTTTTCGACGACCTTTCAAAAAGCAAAAGAAGAAAGTGAAATGAATCAAACTGCAAAGCAAACCCATTTATATATAGCACATAAATGCTGAAAAACATGCAAATTTAAATTTGAATATTCAAATTTGAAAAAATTTATTTTGGTTAGTTTTCCAAAAAAAATTTAAATCTTCATTAATTATTGCTTCACAATCTTCAATGTATTTTAAAAATTTTGAATCAGATAATTTTTGATATTTAATATATTATTTGAGCAATTTGTTATTTTCCTATGAATAGAGAAACAAATATTGAAGTGGGTTATCCTCCTATATGCCTCCCTCCTTCAATTGTAGAAGTCGACTTTCAGCAAAAATTTTTTATAAGTTTGACCTCAGATTTAATTTTTGCATTTTTCTGATACGTAAATTATTTTTAATGTATCAACAAATGTTTAAAACTTACAACAGTAACAACACAATCAGAAGTTGCATTTATAATATTTAATTTTACCATAGCATTTTCAACTTTTGGAAGACAGGTATTACAATTAATTAATAAATTACAGTTTACTTATTTTATATTTTTGGCTCAATGGCTTCGATAAAAAGAAATTGATGATTTAAATGGATTTAAATGGAATTGAATGGACTGAAATGGATATTAAAAAAGATTACTCATAATTTAAACAGGGTGTATTGTAATAAAATGTAATTAATTAAAACTTTTATTGTTTTTAAAAATTACACGTTTTAAATGTAAAATCATAAAAATTTTTTATCACGAAAAATTTCACTATCAGTTTAAACTGAATTTTAGTTTTAAAAGTAGCTACGTGCACCGTTTTTTCACAGTTGCGCAGTAAATATAATTTTGGTACCAAAAATGCAGAAAATTTTTATTAATAATAATTGATAAGAAAAAATATCAGTTTTTGTGCTGATAAAAAATATTCTTGAAAGAAAAAGAATATTTCTATTCCTTTTTTACAAAGACAAAAAAGATGGATAAAAAATACAAAAAAAGAAGATCTAAGAATTTTATTAGATTTTCTTCACAATAATCGACAAAAAAAAATGAAAATACCGTAATTTTTTAAGTCGAATTTTTTGTTCCTCAATATTCCGCTTAGTTATTATGCCTATCAAATGCAGAATATTTTTCTGAGTCAGATAAAATAAAAAATAAATGCTTTAAAGTGAACGGTCAATATAATATTGAAGAAAAACAAGAAGTCGCACAATGCCTCTGCACGTAGCTATTTAAAAGAAAACTTTTTGATATTTTTACCAGAATAAACTCAAAAAAACAAAAAAGCAAAAAGTTTCGAAAAAAATTGTAAAAAAAAATTATTTATTCACACACATTAAATTACATACAAAGAAAAAAAAGAAGAGATTAAGCTGTTGGCTTCATGGAAGTCAGATCAGTTGATTCAGGAGCTTCTTTATTCGGTTCTTTTTTGCTATACAACAATGACTTATGTGAAAGAATAGAAGACTGATTGTAGAGAGAATTTGGCCTAACGGCACTTTCATTATTACCATTTTGAGTTTCAGTTGATGCCTGTAAAACAACAGGGGATTTACTCCCTTGAAGTCTTCGTCGACGTGCTGGAACAGGTTTTTGTGCCTTCTTTTTACAACGGAGATAACAGCAGACGCTAAAAAAGTATTTTGTAATAAACATAAAATTACGATAATAAAAAAACATACCCAATTCCAACTCCAATTGCAATAAGAATAATGCCAAGAATCAAAAAAATCCACCAGTAATCAGCAAAGAAGTTTTCTGGTACAACGGTTGTTGATGCAGATGCATGTTCATTTTCAGCAGATGAAGTTCGACCAAATTGTGTTGTTGTTGATGGTTGTGTAGTTGTTGTTTCAGACTTGATAATGGCATTTTTCTAAAAATAAAACTCGTTGAAAATTAAAAAAAATTAAAACTTACGATACTAACAACGCAATCAGAAGTTGCATTAATAATATTTAATTTTACAATACCATTTTCAATTTTTGGAGCACACGTTTTTGCTCTTGTGGCTGATAGATTCAAAGCCAAAACCTTTGTTAGTCCATTTACCATTTTTGCTTCAAAACATTGATTAGATTTTTTATTACCTAAAAACATATAAATAATTTGCAGATAAAGAAAAATTATTTACCGTTATAAGCTCCGGTAATAGATTTCATAAATGATATAAATTCACCACGTGTTGTAATATAAAAACCACATTTTGTATCACAACTTTCTAATACATTCTGACCAGAAGAATCAGGTTCATAGCATACAAAAAAACTGTAAAGAATGTTATAAAAAAATAATTATATAAAAGTTAAACTTACTCGGCCGTACATTTCATTGAACAAACTTCAAAAATTAATTCACTTGCATTATTCAAAACAACTTCTAAATGTCCAGGTTTTGCCATTATTACATCACTTTCATTTTGTACAGCAGTTGCATCAGATGATAAGATTTCACGTTTTGATAAAACTTTTGAAGTACAAAGTTGGAATACAGCAGCAAAAATCAAAAAAGAGAGAAAAAGTTTCATTGTGTTTGTTTTTAAAAAAAAAATTTCGACGACCTTTCAAAAAGCAAAAGAAGAAAGTGAAATGAATGATTACAGTTTGCACTGCAAACTTTATAAAGCAAAAAAGAGTTTTCTAAAAATGTAAATTCTTATTCAAATTTATTTTTAACATTTGCTTTTTGCTTTTTGTTTTTTCATTTGAAAAGCGTCGAAGAAAGAAAAAAAACGCAATGAAACTTTTTCTCTCTTTTTTGGTTTTGGTTGCTGTAATTCACTTCGGTTCTTCAAATATTTTATCAAAACGTGAAATCTTATCATCTGATGAAATTGCTGTACAAAATGAAAATGATGTAACAATGCTAAAACCTGGACCGTTAGAAGTTGTTTTAAATAATGCAAGTGAATTGATTTTTGGAGTTTGTGAACAAAATTGTTTTGGAGAGTAAGTTTTTTACTTTTTTGTAGGTTTCTGTGTAATACAATGTTAGAATGATTTAAGCAAGCGTTTGAAGGACAAACTTTTCTATCATACAAATATTTTTTAACAGACACAGTGCATCGACTATTTTTAAAGAAATTTTTCGCCTTTTGTATTTCGCTTCTGAAGCCTTTTACAACGACAAATTTTACATTCATTGTAATCTACTCGTCGAGACAAACCGAATGATACCAAATTTGAAGCATTTGAAAAAAAATTTTATTTTGGTTTTGAAGGACAAACTTTTCTATCATACAAATATTTTTTAACAGAACTTATATTTTATCGAATATTTGTTTTGGAAAAAAAATTTTTGTACTAAGGATGGACGGGGGCCTTACGGGGCTTGGGGCCTGAGCCTTCGGGGCCTTACGGAGCCTGGGGCCTCTGTGAAGGCCCCAGGCCCCGATATGGGGGCCCGGGGCTTTAGCAAAACGGCTGTTGTAACGGGGTTTTAAGCATGATCTATCATAAAAACGAAAAAAATGACCTCTATAGAGGTGATTTTTATCAAAGCTGTTCTTCGTTAAAGTTATTTTAAAGAAAAAAATGAAGAGTGCTAACGCCTTTAATGTCTTAAAAAATTTTTAATCGAGTCTGGAAAAAAAAGCGGTGCCCGGGGCCTGAAATTTGGGCCCCCGTCCATCCTTATTTTGTACTAAGGTTATTTTTATATACTGTTTTTGCACTTTAAAAACAACTTTTGTAGATTTCTTGTTTGTTTTGAAACTGCCATTAATGGTTCATATTCTACTCCTTTTTGCGATTCAAAATGTGGGTTTTATGTTATTACTGATGGAGAAATTATAAAATTTATGGAACCGTGGGATGAAGGAATTAATGGTCGTGATAGACGTGGTTGCACAGAAATGTTAATGGAAGGCAAAGAAACTCTTCAAAAAGATAGCCTTATTATTTATAATACCTGTCTTCCAAAAGTTGAAAATGGTATTGTGAAATTAAATATAATGAATGCAACTTCTGAATGCCTTGTTACTGTTGTAAGTTTTAAACATTTGTTGATACATTAAAAATAATTTATGTTTCAGAAAAATGCAAAAATTAAACCTGAAGAAATTATTGCAACATCAGCACCAAATTCTCCATCAAATAATCCTCCAAGTGATTCTTCTTCTGCAGCAACAAAAATTATTGGAAATTTTGGATGGATTTTTGGTCTTATTTCATTTTGCATTCTTCATCAATGAAAGTATAACATATAATTTTTTTCTTCTGCTGTAAATTATATGCGTTTTTCGTATGAATAAATGGTATTTAAAAATAATACAAGATATAATAGGCAGCTGCTCCAGCATTAGATGAAGGGTTCTCATAAAAAAAAATACTTTTTTTGAAGTTTCAATGCAAAAACTTAAAGTATACTTCCATTTCGTTTTTATTTTTTTGTCCTCAAAAGAGGCTTTTTTTAAAACTTACTTAATTAAACTAAGGATGGGTTCATCTGGCCTGGTCTGAGAATTTGAGTCCTTGTCCATCCTAAGGTAAAACACAAAAAAAAAAATTCACTGAAACAAAATCGTCTCTGTTTAGTAAACCGAAAGACTGTACAATACTTAAAAAGCCAAAAACCGCCATTATTGATTCTAATTTGTTTATATCTTCCATTATTTCATCTTGCTTTAATTAACAAAAATTCTTTACAAACAAAAAGACATCACAAAATTTACAACCTCTTTAAAAAATATGTTACATCTTTTTCAATGCTTTTAAATATTCCGTCGTAAATAAATAAAAAAATATTTTTCTTCCGTTGGCAATTTTCCAGATGTTTCATTTTCCAAAAAACAGCGATAATGTTATTGTGGATTTTTTAAGAAAATTTCTTGCAGCAGGGATTTGATAATCTCAAATCTGGAATTAGTTTTGGATGATTTTGGTTATTCTGCAAATAATCATCTATTCATAATATGATATGAATTTCATATTCGATTTTAAGTGTTCCCATAACATTAATGATAGTGAATATCAATAATGTCCCCATACACGTGTCATAATTTTTTTACATCATCAATGGTTCAATTTTTTAAAACAAAAACAATGAATTAAAAATTGTCCAAAAAGAGATCAAAAGTAAAAACCCCCAAAAAACTGCTCTTAAATGTTTCCCCCTCTAAAATTATCATTAATTTTTTTTTAAAATAAATTCTATAATTTTTTGGGTAAAGAAATAAACTCTTATTTGCTATTTACCGTAATGAAAGGCGGTGTAACTTTCAAAGAAATTTTTTTTAAGAGTGCAGTCAAAAAAGATTTATTTTTTAAGAAATAAATTTTTAAGAATTGACATTTTAAGATTTATTTTTTAAGAAGTAACATTTTAAAATTTAATTTTTTAAGAACTCATTTTTTAAGAAGTAACATTTTAAAATTTAATTTTTTGAGAACTCATTTTTTAAGAACCACTAAAATAATAAAAAGTTGATAAAAAGTTAAAGTATACGCGTCTAAATTACTATTACCCATCTTAAAATGTTACTTCTTAAAAAATGAGTTCTTAAAAAATTAAATTTTAAAATGTTACTTCTTAAAAAATAACTCTTAAAATGTCACTTCTTATAAAAAAAACTTCAAAAATAAATCTTTTTTGACTGCACTCTTAAAAAAAAATTCTTTGAAAGTTACACCGCCCAAAATCCAAAAAGCAAAAAAAGTTTTTGAAAAAATAAAAAAAAAAAATTTATTAATATCATTGACCAAATAAATACGATACAAAAAAAAGAACAGATTAAGCTGTAGGCTTCATAGATGTAAGATCTGTTTCTTCAGGTTCAGGTGCTTTCTGTGCATCTTCTTTTTTGCTATAGAGTAAACTCTTATGCGACAAAATTGAAGATTGATTATAAAGGGAATTTGGCCTAACGGCACTTTCATTATTACCATTTTGAGTTTCAGTTGATGCCTGTAAAACAACAGGGGATTTACTCCCTTGGAGTCTTCGACGACGTGCTGGAACAGGTTTTTGTGCCTTCTTTTTACAACGGAGATAACAGCAGACGCTAAAAAAATATTTTGTAATGGATATAAAATTACGATAATAATATAAACATACCCAATTCCAATACCAATAGCAAAAATAACGATAAGAACAATGATTAAAAAAATCCACCAATAATTTGCCATAAAACTTTCTGGTTCATCGGTTGTTGTAGCAGCTGCATATCCATTTTCACCAGATGAGGTAAGATCAAGTTGTCCAATTGTTGTTGTTGTTGGTGGTGGTGTAGTTGTTGTTTCAGTCTTGATAATGGCATTTTTCTAAAAATAAAACTCGTTAAAAATTAAAAAAAATTAAAACTTACAATACTAACAACACAATCAGAAGTTGCATTAATAATATTTAATTTTACAATACCATTTTCAATTTTTGGAGCACAGGTTGTTGCTTTTGCGACTTCATGATTTAAAGCCAAAACCTTTGTTAGTCCATTTACCATTTTTGCTTCAAAACATTGATTAGATTTTTTATTACCTAAAAACATATAAATAATTTGCAGATAAAGAAAAATTATTTACCGTTATAAGCTCCGGTAATAGATTTCATAAATGATATAAATTCACCACGTGTTGTAATATAAAAACCACATTTTGTATCACAACTTTCTAATACATTCTGACCAGAAGAATCAGGTTCATAGCATACAAAAAAACTGTAAAGAATGTTATAAAAAAATAATTATATAAAAAAGTTAAACTTACTCGGCCGTACATTTCATTGAACAAACTCCAAAAATTAATTCGCTTGCATTATGTCCAGGTTTTGCCATTATTACATCACTTCCATTTTGTACAGCAGTTGCATTAGATAATAAAATTTCACGTTTTGATAAAATATTTGAAGAACCAAATTGGATTAAAGCAGTAAAAACCAAGAAAGAGAGAAAAAGTTTCATTGCGTTTGTTTTTTTGACGACCTTTCAAAAGGACACACTAAATGGTGGATGGACGGGTCCGTTGGAGTGGACGTCTAAACGGTGGACGGATTTTTAAGAAAACAGTTTTAAAAAAAAATCTGAAATCAAAAAATTTTTGGAGGATGAATCCTAATTTACGTATGGTGAAATTTTTCGAATTTTGTTAAATAACTTTTTTCAAAAATCCATCCACCGTTTAGACGTCCACTCCACCGGACCCGTCCATCCACCATTTAGTGTGCCCCCCTTTCAAAAAGCAAAAAAAGAAAGTGAAATGAATGATTACAGTTTGCATTGCAAACTTTATAAAGCAAAAAAGTGTTTTTAAAAAATGTAAATTCTTATTCAAATTAATTTTTAACATTTGCTTTTTGTTTTTTTCATTTTTGAGTTGTATAATTTTTGTGTTGCTGTTTTTTTTTTTCATTTGAAAAGCGTCGTAGAAGGAAAAAAACGCAATGAAACTTTTTCTCTCTTTTTTGGTTTTGGTTGCTGTAATTCACTTCGGTTCTTCAAATATTTTATCAAAACGTGAAATCTTATCATCTGATGCAACTGCTGTACAAAATGAAAATGATGTAACAATGCTAAAACCTGGTCCTTTAGAAGTTGTTTTAAATAATGCAAGTGAATTGATTTTTGGAGTTTGTGAACAAAATTGTTTTGGAGAGTAAGTTTTTTACTTTTTTGTAGGTTTCTGTGTAATACAATGTTAGAATGATTTAAGCAAGCGTTTGAAGGACAAACTTTTCTATCATACAAATATTTTTTAACAGAACTTATATTTTATCGAATATTTGTTTTGGAAAAAAATTTTTGTACTAATGTTATTTTGTTATTTTTATATACTGTTTTCGCACTTTAAAAACAACTTTTTTAGATTCCTTGTTTGTTTTGAAACTGCCATTAATGGTTCATATTCTACTCCTTTTTGCGATTCAAAATGTGGGTTTTATGTTTATGCTGATGAAGAAACTATAAAATTTATGGAACCTTTTGATGGAGGAAACGGAGGTCGTGATAGACGTGGTTGCACAGAAATGTTAATGGAAGGCAAAGAAACTTTTCAAAAAGATAGCCTTATTGTTTATAATTCCTGTCTTCCAAAAGTTGAAAATGGTATTGTGAAATTAAATATAATGAATGCAACTTCTGAATGCCTTGTTACTGTTGTAAGTTTTAAACATTTGTTGATACATTAAAAATAATTTATGTTTCAGAAAAATGCAAAAATTAGACCTGAAGAAATTATTGCAACATCTGCACCAAATTCTCCATCAAATAATCCTCAAAGTGTTTCTTCATCTGCAGCAACAAATATTATTGGAAATTTTGGATGGATTTTTCTTCTTATTTCTTTTTGCATTCTTCATCAATGAAATTACTGTATAAAATTTGATATTTTTTTCTACTGTAAATTATGTGCATTTTTTGTATGAATAAATGGTATTTAAAAATAATATAAGATATAATAGGCAGCTGCTCCAACATTCGGTGAAAGGTTCACATAGAAAAAATACTTTTTTTGAAATTTCAATACAAAAACTTAAAGTATACTTCCATTTCGTTTTTATTTTTTTGTCCTTAAAATAGACTTTTTTTTAGTAAAACTAACTTAGTTTAGCCAAGGATGGGTCCATCTGGGCCAGGCAAAAAAAACGTAAAGGAAGTAAAATGATAGTGCCCAAAAAATGGGGCCTGGTCTAAAAATTTAAGGCCCTTGTCCTTCATCCGGTAAAATACAAAAAAAAAATTACTGAAACAAAATCGTCTCTGTTCCGTAAACCGAAAGACTGTACAAAAACTAAACAGCCAAAAACCGCCATCGTTGATTTTAACATGTGTTTTTAATCGCAAATATTTCTTCTATTATTTCATCTTGCTTTAATGAACAAAAATTCTTTGTAAACAATGACCAGGGTTGTGCGATAGTCGATATTTTGAAAACCGATATCGATATTCGATGTTTTATAAAAAATTGCTTTTATATCGATATCGGAAAAAATGGCTCTTTTTTTGATATCGATATTCGATATTTGCGGCAAACTTTTCCTTTTTTTGCAATGCCACAACAAGAAGTTGTGATTACGCGTCATTTATATGCAAAAAAGAGGCCAAATGTTCGTCTTGCATCATTAAAAAACAGAAAAATTGTACAAACAAAAATTTGTTTTGCGCCAAAAATGAGCAAATAATTTCTCGATATATCGATGAAAAATTCGATATTCGATTTTGATATTTTATATCGGTCCAAAATTTTTCGATATCGATATTCGATATATCGCACAACCCTGACAATGACATCAAAAAATTTACAACCTCTTTAAAAAATATGTTACATCTAGGCATGGCATCGGGGCGACTTTTTTAATGCCCGGCCCGGCCCGGCCCGGCCCGGTGAAAAGAAGCCCCGCCCCGGCCCGGCCCGGCCCGGGTAAAAATTTAATTTTTAGTAATTTTGCCTTGGTCCCCCCTGTGCAGTTTTTTTCAGAAATCGTGAAAATCAAGGCCCGGTGCCATGCCTAGTTACATCTTTTTCAATGCTTTTAAACATTCCGTCGTAAATAAATATAAAAACATTTTTTTCTTCCGTTGGCAATTTTCCAGATGTTTCATTTTCCAAAACAACAGCGATAATGTTATTGTGGATTTTTTAAGAAAATTTCTTGCAGCAGGGATTTGATAATCTCAAATCTGGAATTAGTTTTGGATGATTTTGGTTATTCTGCAAATAATCATCTATTCGATATCGGTTTTAAGTATACCCACATACCATTAAGTTGATAATGATATCAATAATGTCCCCATACACGTGTCATAATTTTTTTACGTCATCAATGGTTCAATTTTTTAAAACAAAAACAATGAATTAAAAATTGTCCAAAAAGAGATCAAAAGTAAAAACCCCCAAAAAACTGCTCTTAAATGTTTCCCCCTCTAAAATTTCCATTATTTAAAAACAAAAACAAAACATACAGAAATTAGGCATTGTTCATTGAAAGATTAAAAAACACATATCTTTCAGATCAGTAAAATGAATTTGTAGAAATGCTAAAATACATAAAATCACAAAATTTCGAATCACGAAAAATTCAAAGTTAAAAATTTGTTGCATGTATTTAATGGCAATAAAAATTTGTGATGATCGATTTTTAAATTTAAACAATTCTTTTGTGAAACAAAATAAAAATAGAAGTTTTTACGTGAAAATTTTAAAGTCACAAATGTTAAACATGGACGAAAAATTATAAAACATAAAATCGTCAAAAAATGGAAATGTTTTTGTTTTAAATTTATTTACAGTAACAGCGAAAACAAGATTGATCGTTAAAGATTGCAAAACTTTTACCGTATCCCATTACCTTTGATGCTAAAAATGCTTTGAAAAAACACAAATATATTTAAAAATTTAATTAATTTATTTATATACAAACAAAATACATCGTATAAAGCATAAAAATCTTTATCGAATCCAAATATCATCTTAAATCTTTTGCTGCTGTTATTACAATAGCTACGCATAAAATTCATTCTTTTTCCTCGCATAAGCAGCTGCAGCAGCCATTTCTTCAGATTGTCGTTGCTTCTTCATTGCAGCTAAAGTAAATTCCATTTGTTTTTTCATTTTTCCACGAAGTGATTCCTTTCTTGAACGTGGAGCAGGAATATTCTTTGATGCCAAAACAAGAAATGAAAAATATGCAACTAAAGCTTGATTATACATTTTTTCTTTTGGGAGAAAAAATAATTTCGAATATAATAAAAAATGGAATATAAACTGATGCGGAAACTAAAAAAATGTTTTACTTTTATACTAAAAAAATTTTAGTTCTGATAAGAGGGTGGAGAAAAAATCTGATGTGATTTTAGTTGTTCATTTTTCGTCATATGTGTTTGTATTTAATACTATTTAGGATTATGATAATAATTGTTTTAGTACTTATGATCAAATATGTCTCGTTTTTTGCACGTTTCATTCAACATCATCGACATGTTTTGTTTGTTTCGTCAATTTTTTATTGATCAAAAATCAACGAAATAATAACAAAAATATTTTTATAATGTTTTGTTGTTGCAAAAAAATAGAAGTTTTCCAATCAAAAACCAAAAGATTCTGTAAAT
This sequence comes from Panagrolaimus sp. PS1159, assembly GCA_963922195.1. Lineage (NCBI taxonomy): Eukaryota > Metazoa > Nematoda > Chromadorea > Rhabditida > Panagrolaimidae > Panagrolaimus > Panagrolaimus sp. PS1159. The sequence continues at coordinate 342,793 of CAWUHW010000004.1, forward strand.
TTTGTAACATCTTGAAAAATTCAAATAAATTTCAAAGGCAAAAAATTCTTTGGCAAAATGCAACACGTTTTTTTACGTCAAAAAACAAAAAATTTTGTTGGTCAAAAAAAGAAGCAACCGCACACTTTTTTCTTTCCCAAAAAACCCCCCAAAACTAAAAGAGTGTGAAAAAAATAGCTGTAAGAGATAATAATAATCAACCTCCTTTCAAAAGGAAAAGTTGTTGTGCGGTATCAATTTGTAAAAGAATTGATTAAATTCGATACATCTCTTTTTTTATTAATTTATTGTTGCTTCTTCTTGTCTTATATAATCTTGTTGTTATTAATTAAACTAATGAAAGCAATAAAATAAAATGGCTGCTACTACAACTTCATCATCAACATCATCGGAAACAGAAACAGCAACAACTTCTGCAACAGCTGAAGAAGAATCACCATCAAAAGTTGAAGAAGTTTCAGAAAATGTAAGTCTTTTGGTTTTTTACACGATTGTTTTTAATATTTGTTGAACAATCCACATCGAACTGAGGGTTCTATTTTTTGTTCGAAACTCTGCGCTCTCATTTTTTCTGTTATCTTTTTTTGTCTGACTGTAAAAAATTGAACGCTTTTCTTCAGCTCAGTTCGATGTGAATCGTTCAAAACCTTGTTCATTCATTCTTTTTCATTTTTAGATTCCAGCACCACCACCTCCACCACAACCGCCAACAACAACAAAACCAACGACAACTTTAACCGATTATGTTGATATGTCAAAACATTTAAAAAATGATCCAATGACTGATCTCTTAACTGATACACACATTACAAACTTTCTTGCAATTTGTGCTGATTATTTTAATGGAAAAGAAAAGATTCTAAAATTTCAGTATGTGAATCCAACATTCTTTGAATCACCATATGAAATTGAAGATGTCACAAATTTTGTGACAGATTTTGATGAAAATATTTCAATACTTTTTATTCCTGTTTGTTATAATACACATTGGGTGCTATTTGTTCTTCGACCAAAGCAATGGATTTTGGATGTTTATAATTCCCTTGAAAATATTGTTATTCCTGTTGTATATCGTATAAAAGTTAAGCTTGTTTGTGAACATCTCTTCAAATGTAAGCAAAATCTTTTATGCAAATGTTATAAACTACCAAAATGTCTCCAACAAAAAGGTATGCTTTATATTTTTTTATCTCTCTTTAACCGTTGCTTTTTTAGATGGAATAAATTGTGGTGTTTTTTTATGTGTATATATTGAACAAATTATTCGATATGGAAAAGTTTGTGATGTTATAAACTTTAATATAGAACAAGAACGACTACGTCTTGATTGGATCTTTTTTGAAGTTCAAAATACTCTTAAAAAGCCAATGTTCTGGCCTCCATTTTCTGGTGAACCAATTTTAGCTCGTGATTATATTGGAACATCATTAAATCAAAAAAAGGTATGTTAACTTTTATAAGTATCTTTAATATTAAATGTTATTTGATGGCTTAAGGGTGAAGATAGTAACAATGAAGAGCTTGAAACCTCTGAAGAAGATTTTGAAGATGATGAAAATGTAGCTCCACAACCACCAAATCAATTTTCAATTGATATGTTCGAATGAAATGCAGAAATCTTTCACATTGTTTTTACAAATCATGTTTTGGTTTATATAACTTTTTTATATCTCTTTTTTTCTTTTTAAATTATGTATAGCTGTTTTTTTGCAATAAAGTTAAAATGTTTATTGTTGTTTTTTTCTCGAAAAACAAGTTTTATTTCTTGTCATTTTTGATACTTTTTTTATATACTGTAAGGGGGACAAACGCCGAGCGTTGATAACTTTTTTTCTTCTCTCTCTTTTGTTCTCGCATTCTCTCATTTCAAATGAGTCATTTGTTATTGTTGTTATATATTTTTTGCATAAAAATTTCAGGTGATTGAACAAAAGTTTTTTGTTCCTACTTTCAACGATTTTTTGCTGCTGCTGAAATGTCTGAAACTAATTTATCAACGACGACGACAACAAAAGAATCTCCATGTCCACTTCGAATTTTAAGCTTTAATGAAGAAGATCATACACATGAATTGGATGAAAATGCTTTAGCTGAATTATTACTTGATCCAAGATATGCAGATAAAAAGGTTGCGCTGGTTAGTGTCGCTGGTGCATTTCGAAAAGGAAAATCTTTTATCCTTAATTTCTTTCTGCGATATTTAACTTGGCGTGAAGAAGGTGATGAATCAACTGATTGGCTTACGAGTGCAGACAAATTGGAAGGATTCAGTTGGAGAGGTGGTGCTGATCGTGATACTAATGGAATGCTTATTTGGTCACGACCATTCTTAATTAAGGATAGAAATAATGAGGATGTTGTTGTACTTCTCATGGATACTCAGGGTGCTTTTGATACATTATCTACGGTCAAAGATTGTGCAACAATTTTTGCTCTTTCAACGATGCTTTCTTCCGTTCAAGTAAATTTACAAAATGTTTTATGTTTCTAAAAGAAAATTTTCAGATTTACAATATCAGCCAAAATATACAAGAAGATGATTTGCAACATTTACAATTGTTTACAGAATATGGTAAACTTGCACTAGAAGAAAGCAGTGGAAAACCTTTTCAACAATTACTTTTCTTGGTTCGCGATTGGAGTTATCCATATGATGCAGATTATGGATTTCTTGGTGGTGAACGGATTTTATCAAAACGCATTGAAGTTTCTGAAAAAATGCATCCTGAATTGCGTCAACTTCGTGAACAAATTCGAACTTCATTTGATGAAATCTCTTGCTTTTTAATGCCCCATCCTGGATTGAAAGTTGCACAAAATCCTATCTTCCGGGGTGAACTTGCAGGTTGCTTTTTCTTTTTTTTTAATATTTCTTTACCTGCGATATATTTAGACATTGAAGAAAATTTTAAAACAAATTTGAAGGTTCTTATTCCTCGTTTACTTGATCCAAACAATGTAACTATAAAAGGTATTAACAATCAACATGTAACATGTCGTGAATTACTTGAATACTTCAAGGTTAATTTTTTTTGTATAAATTTTTTTTATTTATTAAATCTTTAGATTTACATTACAATTTTCCATGGTGAAGATATGCCAGAACCGAAATCAATGCTTCAAGCAACATCAGAAGCAAATAATCTTGCTGCTGTTTCATCTGCGAAAGCACTTTATGTTCGACAAATGGAAGAAGTTTGTGGTGGTGATACTCCATATATGAATACAGAAGCTCTTGAAAAGGAAAATTTACGTTGTTCAAATGAAGCTATTCAGCAATTTAAAAATACTCGAAAAATGGGTGGCGTTGAACTTTCATTAATGTATCTTGAAAAACTTGACAATGAAATGGCCGTAAGCGTCTTTTTTTAACCGTGTACAATATCCTTTAAATATAATTTTTAGGTACAATACGAATATTTTGTTCGTCAAAATAATAGCAAAAATCTTTTCAAAACAATGCGAACTCCTGCTGTTCTTGTTCTACTAATGATTGTTGATTATTTCTTCCAAGAAGTTTTCCAATTTTTTGGTCTCAATTCAATTGCTGGTATATTTACATCCATATGCTTCCTTGTTGCAATTGCATTGATTTCGTGGTGTTATGTTCGATATTCTGGCTATGGACGTGAAATTGGTTCTGCTATTGATGGAGCTGTAAATTGGACATGGAAAAATCTATTACAACAAGCTGTACTTCCCGCTAGTCAAGTTGGTTTTCAAATGGCAGCTAATGTAAGTTAATCAGATTTTTTTTAAAATTAAAATTTTATTATATTATATTTCAGGCAACTGCAAATGCTTCAAAAAAGCTTAAATAATTATATTTGAATTTTTTTAGAAAACGTATTTTTGTATCATAATTTATTTTTGTATTCGCTTTGATATTGTATTTTTATTTAACTGCTTTTTGTAACTTTTTTTTGCAAAGCTTTTTCCCCAATAAACTTAATTATATCAATTTTATTTTCTGATTTTCCAATGTTGTGGTTGTTGATGGAGAAGTCAGAATCCAATCAATTTCTTATGATATTTATGATGAAACTGTTTTCGATTCAGATGAAGATGCATATTCGAATTTTTTTGAAGCTGTATCAAAAAACAATTATTTATCAAAGCACAAATAACAGATTTACGAAATGCTATTTTATCACTTAAATTTTTTTCTTATTCTCTCTCATCAATTATCAAAGTTCTTCATTGTTATAAACTTACTTTAACTCCAACTATTACATTTGTTGAAATTTTAAAGAAATTGCCAAATCTAGAAGATTTATCATTTTTGGATACAAATATTGTAATTGAAAATAAATGGGTTGACGACCTAAAAATTTATGGAAATAATATTATAAAATTAAATATTGGAATAAACAATTGTGATTTTAATGAAAAAGAATTGGCAAAAATCATCAAAGTAAGTGCTAAAAAGTTTTTTTTTTCATAAATTTTTTTAAAAAAATATTCTGAACCTTTTTCAGACAAAAAATGTAAAAATTAGTATTGGTTTGGATGGATCAACATGGGGAATTGCTTATTCATTGATCATGAATTCCGGACTTCCAAAATATTTTACATTCTTTTTATCCTGTCAATTATTTACGCTTTTCTAGAGTTGGGCATATATTCAGGGATATGGCATACAATACTCCACAAAATTATTTGTTCGCCCAATATTTTGGCAATTCTTCAACTTCTTATTTTTTAAAACTTTCTGAATTTTTTTTATTTATTTATTTTTGTTTTTGAGAAATTATTCTTTTTATTCATACTGTGTTTTTTTATTTCTGTTCATGAAATTTGAATAAACTTTTTTATTTGAAATAAGAAATGAGGCTACCATAATATTTTTGATGTATTGTTCAGATCTGACGTCGGATAAAAACCAAAAATCTCGAATTTCCCGCATTTTGCACAGGTTTCCGATTTTCCTTGATCCCCTCCCTCCTCTGATTTGGACAATCCCTATTAGTTAGCTTGCACCAAATATCGTCAATTTAATGGCGGTGTAATGTTTGCTGAATTTTTTAAGAAAATTAATAAATGTTTTTGAAAAATTCTTGTTTGCAGGAAAATCTTGAAATATAAGTTTCAAGAATTGAAGAATTCTTGAAACTTATAGAAAATTAGGTAAATCTTTGAATAAAGGTTCACAAAATTCATATACAATTCAACGTGCAATAAATGGAAAATTTTTGAAAGCATTTGTTTAATTACAGGAAAAACAAATGAATCAATGACTGAATTCAAAGATATTTTGACCAAATTTGGTGATAAACGTATCGATATCTTAAAGGTTGATTTTGAAGGTATGTTTCTTTTTTAGGATTTTATTTATTTCGTTATGAAGCTAATGGTTTAATGTACAGAATATGAATTTATTCATCAAGATTGTTTTAAAAATTATGGTATTAAAACTATTTATGGAAAATATTTGTCTTGAATTTGTTTTTGTTTTGTTTGAATTTCATTTAAATTGGATATAAAATGTTTTTGTAAAACTTGCATCTTATCACACAGATTACGGTAGCTGCCACTTTTGAGCTTGTGTCATACAAAAACATTGAGTTTTTCATGAAAAAAACGAAAATCAATTAAACAGAAAAAATTTTTTTCTTGCATTTTTTGCGGCTTTTTTGTGATTAATTATCACTAACATTGTAAACTAATTATTGAAATTATTTTATTGAAATTTTCAAGCTTTTGAAATTATTTTAAAATACTATTTTTCGGTCTTGGGGATGTTTTTAGGAAAAAAAATGCAAAAAAGAATAGAAATCGTGAACTTATGAACGTATAAACGTAACAGCGTGCTTTTTTGGTTTTTGTTTTCTTTGAATTTTTTTTCTTACATTGAAAATCGACATTTTTATACGTCAACATCAAAAAAAGTATAAAAGTTCGGTCCTATACTTTTTTTGATGTTGATAAATCATCAATTTTTACTTGATAATTTTTTCCATGCACAAAAACAGTGTTTTGAACATTCATTATGATAATATTACTTTTATCCGAGGTAAATAAAATAAAATGTTTTTTCGTATCTTTTTTATTTGTTTCATTAACAGTCAAAGCACCCTTTTTCACCCCAATTAATTGTTGCAAAATGTGGGAAGCACAAAAACGAGAGACATATGTCTTTATTTCTCTCTCCCTTTTCCTTACAGGCAATGATGTAATATATTACATAAATTGCGTGTTTGTAGTTTGTATGCTGATTGCAACTGAAAAGATAAAAATAATTTAAAGAATTTTTTTTTTGATTTTTTTGTTTTTTTTCTGTAAAATAGCATGAATTCTAATACTTGTAATTTCTATGATCCTGGAACAAATGAACCTTTAAGTTATGTTGTAAGTTTTGTGTAATTAACATAATAAATAAAAATAATAATATTCGACTAATTTTAGTTGAATAAATTTGGTCAGAAAGTTGGTCTCCCACTTCCTGATGATCTTCCAACACCCCCTTTTCCAAACCTTGAGACCGTTCATGGCATAACATGCCGTTTAGAGCCTTTAAAAGTCCATCATGCTGAAGATCTGTTGTATGAAATGGCCGAAAATGATAGTGATTGGACTTATTTGTTGACGGATCGACCTAAAGATTTGAATGAATATCGTCAATTGATTGAAAGTTATAACAAATTTCACGATCGAGTAAATGTTGGAATTGTTGATAATAAAACCAATAAAGCAGTTGGCAGCGTTGCTTATATGCGTATTGATCCTACAAATTGTAGCCTTGAAATTGGTGCTGTAAATTTTTCAAAAGCTATGCAGAAAACTAAAATGGGAACTGAAGCGATATATTTAATGATGAAGGTATGTTTATAAAACCTATGTTTGCCATCAAGTAACATAGGGTGGAAAGGGATCACAAAAAACCATATTTGGTGGCAAAACTCGACTAACATCTCTGCTGGGTTCCCTTGTTAGCTTGAAAAAATACCAGTTTAAAATTACATCAAAACTTTGTATTTTTTATCCCCTTATAATTAATTTTCTATCGAATTATGTCCATATCTTTATCACTTTTTAGACAACATTTGATCTGGGTTATCGTCGACTTGAATGGAAATGTGATGCTTTAAATGAGCGAAGCAGATCAGCGGCACTTCGATATGGTTTTACATTTGAAGGAATATTTCGACAAGCAATTGTTTTAAGAAAAGCTTCAGGAACACGAAATCGTGATACAGCATGGTTTTCAATTATTGATAATGAATGGCCTAAAATTAAGAGCTCCATGGAATTATGGCTTTCAAATGAAAATTTTGACAAAAGCGGAAATCAGATTAAAAGACTTCGTGATTTAATAAAGGAAAAATGAAACTTTTTATACAATAGCACAAACATGTAAAATTTTTTTAATGTTTAATTTTCACAGTATGTTCACTTTTGACATTTGTTGTTAGTCCTAGAAAGTTATAATAAAATTTTTGACAAAAAGGCACTTTTTGTTTATGCTTTGTGCCGATATTCTTATATTTGCTTATCAGAAGGCTTCAGAGAAAATTACATTCTAAGCACGAATATCAGTGATGCAATTGTCCATTATTGCTATTCAAAAGGATTACACATTTTACGAAATGAATCACATATTTTTTCAGCTTGATTATTTAATTTTAATATTTATTGTTAAACAATTTTGGTAAAAAGTTATGTAAAATTAACTTACAAGGGAACCGATTGACATGTGATTTTGGTTTAAAAATATAAAACAAGTAAACTGTAATTTATTAATTAAGTAGACTATCCAATAATTTTTTTAATTTGATACTCGATGAAATTTTTCACAAAAACTGACAAAGAAAAAAATATGAAAAAAAAGTAAATTTGAAAAATTAATAACACAGCAAAAAAATGCAAACATCGAAAAGTGAAAAAAAAGATCACTGCAATTTAAAAAAATTATGGAAGTGAAGAAAAGAATCGAGTACCATTTTCATGACCACTTAAAGAAATTGCATTATCAAAAATATTTGAAAGTTCATTAATATTTTCATCAGAAAATTTGCGTTCTTCAAAAATTGAAAATAACATTGTTTCAAAGGCCGTAAAAAGTTGAAAATTGTCTCCAGAAAGTTCACGATATTCATATTCATACTAAAAATGAACAAATATTTAATATTTTTAGTCGAAAATTTGATGAAACTTACATTTCTATAATACATTTGAAAATCAGAAGTTTTTTTTCATTGATTGAATTAAACATGTTGATCTTAAAGCAAAATAATATCCATCAAAAAGTTTCTTTTGTTTTATAGCTCTTTTGCACATCATATGTGATTTTCCAGCAGCAAGAAAAACTCTAAAAACAATGTTAACTCTTATTACATTTTTATAAAAAGAGAATGAACAACAAACCTTGCAGGAGTCATTTGTGAAATTTCTTCAACCTTCCATAAATTTTGAATTTTTTCCATTGTTTCTGATTTAAGTTCTTCATAATTTTTATAAGCAAAAAATTGTTCCATCGTTTCTTTTGTTTTTTCAGTTTTTGATCTTTCACTCAATTTTTTTGTATCAAAAGATGGTCGAAATATTTCAACTGAATTATTTTCTTCCGTCATTGAACAGCGACAAATTGGACAAAAATATCGGCACTAAAAATAGTATAAAATTTGTAAAATTTTAATACTTTAAAAAAATGAACTTACTTCAAACCATGATTCAATACATTTTTGATGAAATAAATGTCCACATTTTAATAATTGTGAATCTACAATTTTTTGTGATTTGCTGCATAAAATACAAATTCCAGTTAAAGGTTCCATTTTTGAATTTCAGCTTTCTTCGACGATAATTTATTTTAATGAATGGCATAAAAACAAATTTTATTTATGGATGGATAAAAGAATACGTAAACAAAGAGCGAAAAAAATCTCAGAGGTAAATTACAAACGAAATTCATCCAAATAATGATGACAATGAAGAACTTTCGCTAATATGCGCTACCGATAATTATAAGAACTTTGCTTTAAGAATCTCGAGGAAGAAAATCATTAAATCTCTACTTTTCTTTGAAACATTATTTTTTAACTTTATATTTGTAGCTTGTTAGGACTTAAAAAAGTGAAATAAATGGTTATAAATTATGTTTGACTCTCCCTCACAAGTTTTATTTTATAAAAACTAAACCAGAACAAAAACATTTAAAAAAACATTCCAATGATGATGCACATTCTTATTAAAAAAAGTACTTTTAAAAGATGTCAAAATAATTTTTTGTTAACGTTTTTCATCAGAAAAAAATTGCTTTTACAAAAAAAAAGAAGAAATAATGCTGCAGAGAAATAGTGTCTCTTTTGTTCTCTGCTGTCTCGACTGAAATTGTCGTTTGTCATTCTTTTGATTGCATGGCTCGAATAAAAGCAAGTTTGATTTTCATTGCATTCATGGGAGGCAAGCTTCCCTTGAATACTGGAATCACACAAGGACTTATCCAATCATGGTCTAGGGGCCGGATATGTTTCTCCCTATGGATTTCGTTTACCGTTTAACGGTCTACGTTATCGTGTGTTTTCCAGCTCATAAAATGCTGGTTGGTGGGTTCACATCAGGGAAGTCTTGTAAAAACTGAACGGGTCATTTGATCAAAGAGTAGGTAAAACATATGCAAGATGGAGGTGTGAACTTTTTGAAAAATTTTAGTTTTTTTATTAGATTAACAGGCATTAATCTTTTTTTATTAAATTATAAGCAGAAAATTTAGCTAAAAAACTAATAAAAATTCTATAAAAAGGTTAGAGGTTTTTATCGTTCAAAAAGTAATAAAAATATTTTCTAGTTCAAAAAATATATATAAAACAAAAATTTTTGATCCACCAAAAAAATTTAATCTTAAAAGAATTTTGATTTAGGAATCTTTGAACAAAAACGAATTACTTACTTTCCAGAAACAAAAGCCAAATATTGTTCCATACTACCATTTAAATTAACATTTGAGTAATAAAATAAATTTATTTGCCATATCTGGAGCTGTAAGTTTAGTCTTACTAATTTGCATAAAACAGAATATTTTAAAATCTTAAATATATGATCAATACCATAAGAATAAAAAAACCGGGAACAGCAAACAATAATCCTTTTGTGCATTGTATGGGAATTGGTTCCCTTGAATACCAGATTCATGCAAGGACACATCTTTTCTATTCGAAGATCTCAAGGCTTTTATGGTAGATAAAAATAGAAAAAAGTTTAATAGTGATAATGAAGCGAAAGCTGCAACTGAAAAAGATATCGGCCATTTGTGAAGATCACAAATAAGGGGTGGAAGAGTTACAGAAGCGAAAGCGAAAAAAAATGATTGTAAAATGTTATTGGTTGCCGAATTATTTTATTAAAAGAAAGATTTAATGTTAAAAGGAAATTTAAGAACAGCGGAACATCGTCAACAAGTTCCACGACATTGAAGATTGATAACTGATACATTGTATGAAAATAGTTATGAAGAAGATGATGTTTAAGATTTAAGACGCCTAAACTAAATGTTGATTTTTTATTTCAATAATTTTGCCTTTTTTTTATTTTTTTAAAAATAATTTTGCATTTTTGAATCGCACGTTGTCACTTTTTGTTCAGTTGAAAATTTTCCGTTCGAGATTTTTTTGGTCTTTTTTGTTAATAAAAAACAGAAAAATAAGCATCATCTTTGACGACAGATCCTGATGTTGGATTAAATTTTTGTGCTTTTGTTATATACGAAAAAATAATCAGGGGAAAAAACTGAGTCGGATAGCAGAGAGCTTTTTTTTAAAAAGTATCTGAAAAACGAAACCAATAATAGCAAGGTAAAGAAGATATGAAATTTTTAGAGTTGTGTAAAATCATATTTAATAAAAAAATGCTTTATAAAGCATAATAAAAGTCTTGTAAAGGTAAAAAAATCAGTATATGATTGTAAAAATGAAGTTTTTGGCAGATATATGGTTATGAAGTAGCAGACGATCAAGGTTAGTTTTTTGATAGTCTTTTTCTTGCTTTTATTTCACTTGCTTATAACTTTTCCTGTTGCTGCCGGCCGGCTAGCTTTCTGTTGGAATAAAATGATTATAAACCAATAAAATGTATCAGACCACTAAACAACTAAACTTTTAACAGAATTTTTACTTTCAATTCGTGAAGATTAGTTCTCAAAAAATGAAATCCTAAAGAAATAGAAGCACCGTAGTTCACTTTTGTACGTGTACATTTTTCTACGTTTTTATAAATTTTTTCAAATTGTTTAACTTCTGCTAAAATAACTCAGATTTAGTTCTTTTTTGTTAATAAGATTAAAATTCTTTGTTTTTACAAATCTCGATATTTCTCTTTCATACCCTAAACTACTATTTCGGTCTCCTCCGGTCAATTGACCGAAAAAAAATTTTCCGGTCAAATGGCCAACACTACTTTTTAAACACAATGTGTGCTAAAAATTGTGTAAACAGCAAAAACGGACATTTCTATATTTGATTTGATTTACACTGATTTTTTCGTGGGTTTTAAAAAATGTTTCAATTTTTTGTGTTCATCTTTCTTTTTTTTGATTTTTTTTCCATTCACGTAACTTACATTGCATTTTTTCGTTGCTGGGTTTAAAGATTTTGACATTTTTGGTGCAAATTTCTTTTAAATTTTTGCAACAAATTTTAGCAAACATTAACGCAAAAAAAAACTTGTTTTTCATATCTATTATTTTTGATTGATTAGTTCAAAGATAAAAAATTGTTTCCGTTTTGAGTTCTATTTTTGTACACAATTCAATAACATTCTTTTTTTTTGATTCATCTTTCAATGCATTTTTAAGAAAACTTCGGAAAATATAAAATCTCCATCGATTCAAAATGCCACAAGACTTCGGGTTCATTTTTGTTGTTCCAGTATTGTTTCACTTATTTTTCGTTTGCGATTTTTAAACATCCTTTTTAAGTTGTTCTCTTCTTGCTGTCATTGCTTCCCCCTAATGAATGAAAGATGGCCCCCAAAAATTGAAATGCAATAATCTTCCACATAAATTTCTGCCTTGATTTTCATATTTAATCATAATCAATTCTTTTTTGTTTAAATCAAAAAAGTTATTTTAGGAATTTTTTAACGGAAGCAGTTCAAAGAAACAAAATATTCTGTTTTGTTTTAGGAACATTTATAATCTTTGTAGTTTTTGTTTTACATTTTTATGATTTGAAATGGGTACTTTAATTTTGGTGTTGAAAATAACATTAATACTTTAAACAAATTTTTAAGACAATTTTGAAATGTTAATTCAAATTGTAGTTTACAGTATTTTGGTTTTAAGTATTTTGTAGGAGCATTTTTCTTTTTTTGATTTTATTGAACCCATTTTTTATATTTCAGTGTTCAATAAACACTTTTTTTATAAAGGGTTAAAAATAGTACAAACGAAAAAAAGATTGACATCAATCAATTTGCTTTTGACGACACTTTTTTTTCTCAGACAAAAATGCTACAATTTAGAGGCTTTCATTTAACAAAAAAGGAAATCCCTTTTTTAAATATTTTTTTCACATTTAATATAATTTTATATATTTTTTATGATTAACTTTTCACTTTTTTGCCCCATTAAAAAATTTTGCACTGGAAATACGTAGCAAAGAACAAATGACTGAAAAAGAGACGACAGTTCAAATGCCCAAAAGAGAGAGTCCAAATGACAAAGAGTATACCCCTACTTTTTTTGCTTGTTTTTTTTTACATATGCTTTTTTTTCAGAAAACACTTTTTTCACACAAAAAATTATTTTTTATTACTGTACTCTTTCCCTGCCTTTAATTGTTTTTGTTTGTGTACGTGTAAAAATGAAAAATGAAAAAAAGCATAACAACTTGTGAGAGTAAATGATTTATTTTTAGCAAACAGTAAATATAGGTTATACATAATAATAATAAGAATAATAATAATATAATTTTTTATATACACATATTTGTATATTTCCTTCATAGAAGAAAATATAATAATTGAGAGAAAGAATATGAAAATGATTAATACACGATTATATATCCAGCTCTGGAGTCCCCTGAGCTTAAGTTTGTAATTTTTTACAAAAAATAATATAATAAATTGGGAAAGAACAATAAAATTTATATGAGTGAATTTACATGCAAAAATGAATGGGGGGATACTTTTTTTTAAAGATTCTGAAAAACTAAAAGAAAGAATGACACCGGTTTTTTAATAAAAATATAGGGAATTATATTTTAAAAATGAGCAAACATTTGTGTGTTTTCAGTTTTGTACGGCAACATTAAAAAGATTTTGAGAGAAAACAACAAATAAAAAAGATTAAAATAATAACAACGATCTAATATAGACCAATTATGAATTAAAAAATGAACAAAGCTAATATTGAAAGGCAAGGATAGAATTTTTTTGTATGAGATAAAAAAGAAAATTGAAAAGTTGGGATTACAGTGAACAAAAATTAAGTGTTGTTGTTTTTAAACTAACTTAAAAATAGTTTTTAAACAAAAATGTGTCAAATTACGTCAAAACAAAATTTTTGGCGTTATGTGACACAATGCCAACACACAACTGTAACCCAAAAATAAACAACGATGAAAATGTTATACAAAGCAAAACAAAGCTATGAAGGTGATGAAACATTTAACATCAATTCTTTAACAAGTGGCTCTAATCCTGAATCTCTTAACTCATCAACAAATTTAAAAGATTGATATGAAAGAGTTTGCAGCTGAACAAGATTTTTCATAAGTAAGTCATATTCTTTACAAGTTTTAATCTTATCCTTTTCACATAAAATAAAAAGTTTTCTCTTTAAAATGCTATGATATCGTAGATTTTGTAGCCGAACATCTGCATGATATGTGAGATTTGCTGTAGATGGATTAAATAAGCAAATTGCAATTAAAAGTTGAATAATGGATTCATTTGTTCGCCATTCTTTTCGCATTGAAGTATAAAAATTTACGGCAGAACCCATTAAATCAAATTTTGATTCTTTCATTGATTCAAGCTTTATTGTATAATTAGATTTTTGTGATGGGCCTGCCCAGATATTTTCGGTTTCAATATAGGTTAGAGCCCCACGAAGAATTAAACAGCCCATATGATTATCTGAAAAAATTTAAATTTATTAACGGATAAGTTTAGCTGAAGAAATTGGCTTGATTGAGGAACATTGATCTCAAGTGGAAATCCATTCAAGACCAATCCCCCATCTATTGTTCTTGAATCAGAAACTTTTTCAAATGTATTTCGAAAGTATACTCATTTCAAAGCAAATTTTTGTCTTAACACGAAAATACAAAACTTACATTTTATTAAAGTCATTTGATCATCATATGGTAGTTGACAAAACACAGAAATTTTTTTGCTCATTTTTACAAGCCGGCGAATTGCTCCCTCGGCCATATTTACAAGATCAAGCTTTGTATGTGTTGGTTTTGAATGCCTTTCAGAATCTTTTTTATCTAACGTTGTATCCCATATTGTATTTGCATTTTGTAATTCATTTAAAATTTCAATATCGCCGAGTGTTAACATGCAGCAGTCCGGATCGACTAAAAAGAGAGAAAAAAGATTAATTCCTATGTTTCAAAAAACATACAAAAACAGAAAAAGAAGAAAACTGTTGCTGTTGCAAAAAAGCAAAAAAGGCAAAAAGAAAGCATTTGGAAAAATTGAAAGAAATAAAAGGGGTGATTTTTGGAAAAGTATTTTATAAAAACAAGTGCTTTCACAAGTTACAACTTTTTTTAATGATTTTTTACCTAAGCACTGATCCATTTTTGAATCTAGAAGAACTTTTCCATCACTTTCAGATTTCTAAAACTCACAAAATTTATGGATAAATAAATATAAAAAGGAGGGAAGCAAGTAAGATTTAAGATTAGTTTAAAAGCAGCAGCAGCAAAAGCAACAAAAGCATTATTTATTTTCTTTCAAAAAAATAGGCGGAGCTTAAGAGAGTTCATTTTAAGTGCAAATTTTTTGCTTACCTTAAAGACATAATCTTCTTCCATTGGAATTGGAGGTAAGCCACCAGTGGAAACGGTGGTACAAATTTGTTGTTGATGATATCCACCTGTATGTCCTGAAGAGAAAGTTTGTTGTGGATTTGTTTGTGAATAAAATGATGGTGGAGTTGTTGACATTAAAGTTGGAGGAGTGGGTTGTTCAGATTTTGGTGAAGAAAGTTGTCCCATTGGTTTTGAATTATTATATTTTGTTGAATTCTCTAATAAATCTGTCATAACTTTATCAACAATTAGCAATTCTGATGGATATCGACCACATGAACAATGACATTGACATTTAAGTGGTGCCATGCCATTACTTTGTTGTTGAGCTTGTTGTTCAGATTCAATTTTTTGTTCAACAAGTTTAATTAAAACATCCCGGGGAACTGCAACAAGATCTGTTGGATCATTTGAGACAACGGTTGTTGTTGGAACAACTTGTTGGGGCTGCTGTTGAAGTGCTGGGACTGTAACAACAGCAGGTGGAGGAGGAGCTGAATAATTCATAGAATTTTGTTGAATTTCTGTTGGAACCATCGTTGATGCAGCAGCTGCAACAACAGCAGCAGCAAGTTGCTGATGAGCTTGTTGCTGTTGTTGAAGTTGATTAATTTGAACTTGTGCTTGTACGGCTGCAGCTTGAACGGCTGCCATTTGTTGAGCGGCTTGTTGTTGAAGTTGATTCTGAATAACAAGTTGTGAAACAATTTGTTGTTGATGAGCTGCTGCTGCAAGTGAAGGAGCGGATGGATGATTTGAAGATGGAACAGATGCAACATTGGCATTTGCAACAATTGAAGCTGCAAGTGCACGTTCAGTTGCCATTTGTCCAGCATCATTTTGAACTGATTGGAATGCTTGAGGGGGAAGTTGACTTGCAGCAACCACGGCAGCAGCGGCAACAGGATTTTGATGTGCAACTGCAGCCACAGCAGCAGCAAGTTGTTGCGCAGCAACTTCAGGCTGTGGTTGTTGAGCTTGAAGAACTGGAGTATTTGTGAAGGCTGTTGCAGCTGTAACAGCTTGGGGCAACAATAATGATGGTTGTTGGGGTTGTGGAAGTTCAAGGCCTTGTTGTTGAAGGATTGGAACTTGAACAGATGCAGCATTAATTGCAGCTGCAAGTTCTTCAGCAGCTGAACCATTACTAATTTTATGTTGTTGTTGATGCTGATGTTGATGCTGATGTTGATGATGTTGTTGTTGTACAGGTTGGTGTTGGTGCTGTTGTTGAACAGGTGGTGCTGGACCATCATCAGATTTTCGTTCAGCTGCTCGTCGTTCACGATTATCCAAAATTCGTTTCTTTTTTTCCATTCTTGCTTCATCACTCATAATCCATTCCTTTTTCATTCCAACTCGAAAACATTTTTGAAGTCGACATCTTTGACAAAATCTCCGTGATACAATATTTATATCACATTGATCATTAAATGGACAACGGATATCCTTTTCTTTATTTGCATTTCGACGAAAGAATGCTTTACAAGATTCACAAGTGATTACATTGAAATTATAGCTGTAAGCTTTATCACCACAAACTCGACAAATTTTTGTTGCTGCTCTTTTATCTCCAGTTGCAGGTTGGGATTCAGAAGTTGAAAATGTTCGCTTTCGTGGACCAATTCCAATTCCATTTGAATTATTTTGAATTGATTGTTGTGAATCTGCATTACTTCCATCAGCATTTGAAGTTGATGGAAGGGATGAAGAAAGTTGTGGATTGCTGCTTGCAACTCCAATTCCAGCAAAATTTGTTGGAAAATGTTGATGTCCTGGTGCAACCATTATTCCACCCATTGATGAATCATTATCAAGAAGTCGGATACTTGAAAATCCAAGAGATTCTCGTGAAGCATCTTCATCTTCTGATGTTGTATATTCAGGAGAAGCTAAAAAGATGAAATTTATTTAGAGTTGGACTTTATCAAATTTAAAGTTGTTTAAGGTAATGGGAAGTTACAGTATGACTAAAAACTTACATGAAGGTGAATCATTTTCTGTTGGAATATTACTATGACGCATTTTCTACTTAATTAAAAAAATAAGAATTAAAAAATAAAATGTTTTTGTATCTCTGAAAAAAAATTATTAATAAATTGATAAGGAAACTGATTTTCAAAAAGGTATAAACAAGGCACGATTTCAAAAAAAAATTTTTGCGAACGTACAATCCTTGATTCCCTAAACTTCCTTCTCACTTCCTTTCCCCCCATTGTTGTACTCAGTGTTCTGCGGTGCTGGCGCGACGCGCCGCGCCGCAGTCGCGCCGGCTACTAGAAATTAAGTTTAAACTTAAAGTAATAATTTCACGTGATAGCCTTTATAGCTGAATATCTTTTACCAAAGTTGTAGGAAAATCTGAAATCTAATAGAAGTTTAAATGTAGCCGGCGCGACTGCGGCGCGGCGCGTCGCGCCAGCACCGCAGAACACTGGTTGTACTTTACATTTTTTTCCAAAAAATTAAAAAAAAGATAAAGACCATGAAAAAAAAAGTTTTATGAAACGTTAATTCTTTTTTTTTTCCTTTTCTGTTTGAGTACAAATGAACAACAAAAGTAATAATAGAAAAAAAGCAATTTTTAAAAACCAACTGTCAGTCGGTAGTCAAAGGAGTAAAGGGTAAAAGGGAAGAGGGGGACAGGGATGGACTTAAAATTTACACCAAAAGACAGAATATCAAATCAGTTATATAAAAATAGGAATCAGAATCAGAAGGAAAGGGGGGACGCGTGAACGCAAAAACCTGTTTCCTCTTTTCTTTCTCTCCGCCCATTTAAAACAGACATCACATTTCCGACTCCAAAAAAAGAATCTAAGTTTATGAAAAAAAAACATACATAAACTTTTTTGAACATCAATCAAATAAAAAAAGCGATAGAAGTATTTATGCTTTTTTTAGTCACAAACTTTTTTTAGTCACAAACTTTTTTAGGATAATTTTTATTTTCTAAAAAAAGAAACTTAAAGGACGCATGCGCTAAAAATGCCGCCTGTTTTTTTATCATTTGCGGTGATGATGGGTTTTTACAGAAGTCTTTTCTCATCCCTAAGGGTATTTTTTGGGTTGAGAAAAAAAAACAATTCTATAAAAAGGTATCGAAAGATCAGCGGAAAGATTGATATTAATTAATTAAAAAAATAGATAGAGTTTGTTTTCTGAAGAACAAAAAATGGAGAGAGAGGGTGGAAAGGATTACTTTTTTCAAAAAATAGGGATAACCATTATTAATATTATTTTGAAACAGATAGGATCAAAAAGTATGATAGAAAGATAATTTGGCGAAAAGCCAATGGGGGTATATATAAAGTAGTTTGTGGCAACTTTTTTAAAATGTTGTTGACAACTTTCTACTTTTTTTAGTGCTTTGGCAACGGGGGTATTAGTGAAATGAAAAGAGACAGCATTAACCTCGTGGTTTTTGGAAAAGAAAAATTGACTACAAAAAAAGACAGTAAAAAAAGATTCAGTAATTTTTTTTGTCCTCGAACACAAAATTGTAACAAAATTTTTTTTTTGTATTAAAAAAGATGCGAGATATTTATCTCCAAAAAGCCAAAGCGACAAAGATCAGGCGTAAACATTTTTTTCCGACGTTTTCCCTCTGAATAAATAATACTAGCGCATGCGCATGCGGGGACTCCCTTCCGCCTTTTTTTACAGAGCTTTTTTTGGTGAGCGAAAAAACAGGGAAGAGAGAGAGAAAGAAAGAAACCCAATTAAAGTCTAGACTTTTTCTGCCTGTTTCCCTTTTTTTGCGTTTCTCTATATCTTAGTTTTTTTCAGAATTTAAAAAGTTAAAATTTTTTTCTAGAGAATCAACACAAAAATTGAGAGGGAGACAGATTAGAATCGTCCTTGTTTTAAATTTTTAAAATACTAGCACTTCAGCGTTTACCATATCTTTGATACAGATGGAACAAAGCCGTCTGAAATTTAGGCATTTTTGTCCTTGCTCGGTTGTTGAGGGAATGAGAGAAAGAGAAAAAAAGAACAAAGTGAAAAAAAAAATGCGTACGTGTAAAAATGAAAATTTAAGCCTTTGGAAAACCCCCCTTTTTTTGTTGATGTTTACGCAGCTGAAAAAAAAGGCTTCAGTCTTTGGTTTCTTGATACCCTTTTCGTTCTTTTAGAAGAGAAAGACTGCTTAAATGCTGGGACACAAAAAAATGAACCAAAAGCTCGTGCTGCAAACTTTTGAAGAAGCACATGAGAGGTTAAAATTATTATTACTTAAGAAAGCAAAAAGGTAATACGCAATCTTTTATAAAAAAAAAGAACGTGCTTAATTTTTTAGCTTTTAACTGAAAAAATTGTGGGGGACAACCTTTTTTTTAATGTATTAAGAATATAAACTTTAGGCAGCTTTAAATTAAAGGTTATAGTTAAATGGAAAACCCCAGACTTTTAAGAAAAATAAAAAATTCAATTAAAAAGAAAAATTTTTAGTTAAAGAAAATACGCAAAAAATACAAAGTTTAAAGACAAAACAGAGAATTTTTGTTTCATGTGAAAACTAATTTAAGAATGTTAAGAAACTGATATAATAAAATGAAAGAAAGATTGATTTTGAGAACAATTTTTTTTGTGTAAAGTAAAAAAAAGTGGAAGAGGAATGGAGTGCAGGTAAGTTCAGATGAACTAAAAGGAATCAAAATTTATATTCCAAACACATAAAAGAAACTCATGATCATCAATGATGTCTCTCTATCTGTTTTTTTTTTGTTGATTCCTTCCTGTCTTCAAAAAAAGTCAGTCCAGTGTTCCAGAGAACAAATGCAGTAAATGGATGGAATGAATGGGGACACAGAAAAAAAGCGACAACCAATGATAATAAAAAAAAACCCGACAAGCACCAGCAGCGAAAAAAGATCATACGTAATCTTTTTTCAATAATTCCATGCTTCTACTCATTTAAAACAGTAACCATGAACTTTACCAGAATTTAAAAAAATCCGCCCCTTTTTTGTGTAATATTGTTTCTGTCTTTTTTTTGTTTCACTCTTCACTTTTTTTGCTGCTGCTCTTTTTAATACATTTTACATATTTTAAATCAAAAACACTTTAAACACAAAAAAAAAGATAGAGAACGATTTTTTTTTCATTTACTGAAAATTCTAAAAATGACATTGGAATCTTTTGCACTCATGACATTCTTCCTTGATTACTGTCGTCAGAGAAACAATTTATTTTTAGAATACCCGCTTTTTTTTTAAGGAGATGCAATTTTCCAAAACAACAACAAACACCGTTGTTTACTTCAGTGTTCTTAAAGAGTTTTTTTTGTCCCAAAAGAAAAAAGTTCATAGAGACTAAAGTTATAAAAACAAGGAAAAAAGAAGAAGTCAGTCAATCAGCAGCAGCAGCTTCTCACATGACTTTTTTATTATTATTATTTGATCAGAAGGGAGAAAATGATGTAAAGAGAAACACGGGGAGATACTACTTTGAAGGAGGTTTGATACACGCGCATTTTGGCTGCTTACATTTTTTTGTTTTTTATTTGGGTGTCTGCTGACTTCCCTCTCCTTTTCAAAGAAGAAAAAAACCTCTAAGAAAAAAAAGCAAATTTAAAAGTAGTTCATTCATTCAACAATGCAAGTTCTCATTTCTTATTTATCATGTTTTTAGGTTCTAAAAAGTTAAGATTTATCTTTTTTGTGTACAGTTGCAAAATCAATGAATGAAATTCCAATTTTAAAAAGGGGAATCCTAAAACAATGGTAAAAGACCTGTCCCCTCCCCACCCTCTCTGTTTTTAAAGGATCAAAGATGATTCGGATCAGCGAAAGAAAGGAAAAAGATGGACCTGTCTTTTTTTCCCGAAATCGCGCGAAATATCTTTTTTTTATCGCAGAGCAAAAAAGAGAGAGAAAAAAATGAAGCGAAAGAAACGATAAAAATTATCAAAAATTTCGAAATATCAAAAAATAGACTTTGCATGAACTTAAAAATTGGACCTTAAAATAATCACTTTTCTAACGTTTAATTTTTTTGCTTTTTGGCTGAATGCCCGCTTATTTTAAGTAAAGAAAACAGGGGGTTTTTCTCTCTCATTTGAACAAAATACGTCAGAGTTCAGTTGTCTTTTTCTTTCTAAAATTGGGGAAGGAAAAAAAGAGGAAAAAGAGAAGAGAAACGAAAAAGAAAAGAGAGAAAAAAAATAAGAAGGGGGGAGCGGAAAGCCGAACACGACCGCACTTCAACGCTTTTTCATTGAATGAATGAACCCATTTCGCCCTCACCAAGAACTAGAAGAGAAGAAGAAGGCAGAGAAGAGAGAAGGGCGGTCCTTTCTTCTTTTCTCTGTTGGTAGTCGTTTGTTGGTATACAACTGCGGCGTGCAGCACACGAAAATTTATGCCCCATCCTGCCAAATAGAAGAATTTTTCTCTCTTCATTTTTAGTTGTCTATTTTTTTCGCTGCTGTTGTTGTTGATAAAAGTCAAAAGAAGAGAAGAGAAATGGTATATGTAAGTATGTGTGTGTTCATGATTTTTTTTCTTCTTCGTCGACCGTGTTTCCATTGAACGCCGCAAATAAAAAATGGACGACGACGACGTTTAATAGGTGAGAAAAAGAATCAGATACAAACTATTAAGTGCAGGGTTCTTCGGTGTTTCCAAAAAAATGGTGGACCGTCAAATAGCAAATAACACTTATAAACTGACTGATTTTGTGTCCGTCATTTTTTTCTCTTTTTTCTGATTTGCAATGGGTTTGGGTGTTAGAGCATATATTTGATCACTGCCCAATGTATAAATGAATGGAATGGAATGGAATGACTAAATGCAAGATAGATAGATTGATAGCCCTTCCCCTTCTTCTATCTCTGACGTCTGCTTCTTATCGTTCGTTCATGTTATTGCTGCTGCTGCTGCTGCTGCTGATGATGCCCCCTTCAACAAATCAAATCAAATCAACAAAAAAAGAGAAGAGAGAAGAAAAAATGTCATTTGACAAAGAAATTTTTTTATTTTTCAATGATGTGATAGAAATGAGTGGGGCATTATGCAGGCGGATGCGGCAGTGAAAAATAAATGCTGCGGGTTGGGTTTTAAATGGATGCCGGTCTCTTCTTCGGTTGCTGCTGCTGTTTGTTGTTGACGGTCGTCGGCGTCGTCGCCAAGGTTCTTTCCTTTTTTGCTGCAAAAAGAAAAAAAAGAAAGACACGTGCAAAAAATTAAATGATAGCAAAAGAAGAGAAGAAAGACAAACACAATATAGAAAATGATGAACACAATAAAACAACAAAAATGACTACCATTCCTTCTATAAGAAATGGACTCTGATGGAGAGAAAAAGTGTAAATGTGCGTCGTCCTAAATATTTTTATGATATTTATATTTGATCTTTTGGTGATTTTTCGTTTTCATTGAATTCCATGATAAATAATTATTGGCAACCTTGAAAAACATAATAGCAAAATTATGGATATAAACAGTTTTTGAAATCTGATAAACAACATATTACAGTATCTTACAACGACAATTACAGTATCTCAGAAGAACGAAACTTTGTTTCAAATTTCATCGATGCAGTAATTGTCGTGCTAAAGCCTAATAAAAATTAATCTAAAAAACCTTTCAAACTGGAAAACAGAATCCATATACTTTTGATACAAATATTTTTACATGTTTCTGCAAAAAAAGAAACAAAATTCCAAATTCAAACTTTTTTATACCCAAAAATATTTTTCTAATGTCCCTTTTCCTTGAGGCTACACACATTTGGGAACACCCTCAAAAAATTTTCTGATATTTATTTGATAAAAAAAATAATATTTTGATAAAAACACCCTTTGTTACGATCTATAAATGTTCAAAAATCATAATCATATCTCTTTTATGTTGTTTTTGATTGTAGGCAATCCATTCCTTGCATGTGTCTGCTGTTTCCTTTTATATTTTGTACAAATCAAAAAAAAAAATACCGAAGAACGCATCCTTAAAATAATTTTTCCATCTTTTCTACCATTTTTTGATAAAGCAAATATTTTGCAGTAAAAATTTTTATTTTAACTTAAAAATGGTCACTTTTTTATGTCTTTTTTTTCTTTCAAATTTTTTTTTCTTGCAAAATATTAATTTTTTTGCACTTTATTTTTTTAGGTTTGCAAATAAATAAGCAAGCAAAAAAAGAAAGGGAAAAAGTTTGCCAGGAACGTAAGACTGCTGATATCTTTGTCTCTCTTTTTTATTGGATGTCTGCTGCTTTGCTTGCATAAAAAAAATGTGACTGACAACAAACAAAAAACACAAGGTTTTCCTATCTTTTTTCGTGCAAAAAGAGTACCAAAAATTCAATCTTTTCCACTTTTTTTTTTGAATGAAGTACTTTAAAAACAAACACATTTTTTTAAAATGGAATTTTGTTGTTTCAAAAATTTAGTGCATAAAAACCATGTGTACAATAATTTAATCTCCACATCTGTTGCTTCTTCTTTCAATATATCTCTTTTTTTACAGTCCAAAAACATTGAAAGCAAAAAAACGAAACAAAGGATTTTTCCTGTTTCAAAACAGTGCGCTTTTTTGTTTAAAACTAACATGTTTTTGCACAAATAAAAAAAGAGCAGAGTCTATTACGTTCAAATTTCTGTTTTTTTTAAATAAAAAAAGGATTCCCCAAAAAAACTTTTGCCAAATCAAACAAACAACCAAAAATCAAAAAACGGAAACCTTTGTTACACAAAAAAAAACGTGTATAATAAAAACATTTAATAAATAAAGTACAATTTCACAAACCCAAAAATTATCATTAAAAGTATATATAAATTATTTGGATTTTTTTCTAAGAATATTTAAACCTTTTGATGGCTTTTGAATAAATTCTGATGGAATAAGTGCAAGAGCTTGAGCCAAATGAGATTCCAAAGTTTTTGCAACATTTTGATGATATTCACCAAGGAGATCAAAAATCTAAAAAGAAAATTAATATTAAATTTATACACGTATATAATAAAAACAGCTGACAAAAAAAGGGGGATTTCCGCTGACGTTTATTTTTGCAATTTCTTTTTTGGAAGAAAAAAGCGTAAACAATTTTTAATAATAAAAAGAATTTTAGCTATTTTTGCAAAAAAGATAATAATTTAATTACAGATTTGTTTTCGAAGATGCATCTTTTAAAGAGATTACGGTAATCGACTTTGTACTAAAAAAAGGAGAAGCTCAATAAAAGCTCAAAGAGAGCAAATTATTTTTAGCCAAAAATTGTAAACAGGTCTTTGCAAATGAAATAAATAATAAAAATGCATTTTAAAAAATTTTTCTACGGTATTCCAACAAAGTTAATTATGCTTTTAAAAATAATTCTCTGAAAGTTCAAAGGGATGAGCTAAAAATAACTTTTGTAAAATGCGATCTATGAATTTGCCATCTACAGTAACCTAACATGCTTAAAATCCTCTAATTTTTTAATTAACATTTCTACAGTACTCTAAAAGTTCGAATAGTGCATCTTTTGAGCTTTATAAACTTGGTCATGCTCTCTTAAATCTACAGTATCCAAATATGCTCAAAACTCAAAAAGATATACCCCCAGTAGCCCTTTAAAATAAAAATTACCTCATGAACTTCACGAATATGCCAAATTCGATTATTTGGTAATACAAGAATATATGCTTCAACTTTTGCAGCTTGGCAATCAAAATCATGTACACAACCTTCATATAATTTTCCAAAATGTTCAACTTCTTCTGATGTTTTTGTTTGTCTCAACTAAAAAGATCCTTTTAGTGTTATTTATATTAATTAAATAACTTACATCATGCCTTGCAGAATCCATAATATCACGAGCATATAATAATTTTCGTTGTTCTTCTAACATTTGTAAATGATCTTTTGAAACAAAACGACGAAGTTTACGAATTGCACGACGTCCTAAAATGAGATTACTATAGTTTAATCAAAGTAATAAATAAAAAACGTACCATTTAATTGAATTTCACGATGTAATTTTGCCATATTTCGAAAGCATCCATAAAAGATTTGCCAAAGTTTATAAAACTTTGGTTCCTTTTCATATAGCTCATATATTAAACGACATGCTCGAGCTGTATCTTCCAATGGATCTTGCTTTTCTAAAGCTTCAATTCGGCCAGATGCTAAAATTCTTGGATTCTTTTGTAGTACACCTTCAAGGGATCCAACCAAATCATCAGCAACTTCATAATATTTATTATATTTTTCAATATCTTGTATGAATTCTGGTGCTATTCTTGTTTGTTCAATAATTCCAACCTTTTCACCAACACGAAGTAAAATATTACTTTTTTTCTTCTTTTTTGTTGAAGAACTTGTTGATGGATCAGTTGATTGTGGATCACCAACAACAACAACAGCACCAGCAGCTTGTACTTCACCCGGTTGATTACCAATAGCATCTGCAGATGTTGTACGGGTTGCTCCTGCTGTCTTCTTCTTTGATTTATCTGATGTTGAAGCATCCATATTTTATTTTTTTGAAAAAATCAGTAAAACTTTGAACAAATGCAACAAAAACAAAAAACAATTTTTTGAAAACAAAAACAAACTTTTATGTAAATTTTTCTTCTTTCACATGCTATAACAACAAAAACAATTACAGTATCCAACAAAAAAGAGATTATCCACCATGAATGATAGATAGAAATGTTATTTCATCGCCATCTTCAATTCTTAGCCTTTCTTTTTTGCTTTCTTGTGGTTGTGGGGGTTTTGCAGCTAGCGTTGTTTGGCCAATTCCAAATGCTTCATTAAATTTAAATTGTTCTTCTCCATCACTTTCACCATCTGCATCATCTTCTTCTGCTTGCTAAAAAGGGCTAATAAGTTATTGAACAAGGAAAATCAAAACATACAGTAAACAAATTGATATCTCGATTATTATGTAAAACAAGAATTCCTGGTCGAACAGTTTTATCATCAATTAAAAGGTCATCACGTTTTGGATTATCTTTCAAAACTTCATCATGCATATATTTAATAAATTGTGTAATCTTTTGAATATCAGGTTTTATTTCAGTTTTCATTTTTCGACATCCAGTTATTTCTTCTACACCACCAAAAAAGTTTACACTAATTTTCTTTGTTGGACCATCACGATACATGGTTAAAGCCTGAAATGTGAGGTAATAAAAAGCAATTTTGATAATAAAACGCTGTTTTTTTCAACTTCGAGGACCCCTGTCTGTTTTTGAACCCCCCCCCCCCCCATTTAGATTGATTTTTAAAGGTTTATGATGTGTATTTTTATACACAAAAATACTTCAGATAAAACAATTCACCGGGCGTAAATTGTTATTAATTATGAGATCAAAAAAACTGCCAAAAATTGGCATTTTTTCCAAAATTTGATATTTTCAAGCTCGTGTCCCAAAGTTTCCAGGTTTGATATGGGTCCAAAAACCTTTCCATTATTATTTTTTAACTCATATTTATATGTGTGCAAAGTTTCAAGTCGATACGATTAAGTTGAATTTTTGTCGCCGGACAGATTTTCGATTTTTGCTCGAAGTTGAAAAAAACCGCGTTATAAATTTAAAAAAGCTGGTAAAATTTAATTAATAAAGAACCAAAACAGTCTGTTAAAAAAATTAAAAATTAAGTTTTTTTCCCCATTTGGCAACTTGGTGTCCTTTTGCCAAAAAATGTTGCCGCGCGTTTGTTTTTAAAATGTTCGTCGAAAAAAGTTTCGTTTCAAAAAATTTTTTAAACAATTTTCTCAACAAATTTTTTACTTGTTTCAGCATTAATTTAATTTAACTATTATTTATTACTTTATCACTTCATTAATCCCTGACAATGGCACCGGATAAATATGTTTATACAAAACTGAATGAAATTGAAGATAGTAGTTTAAAAGAATTTAATATTTACGGTATTATTAGAGATGTATTTCATAAAGTTTCATATGATCGAAAAGGAGAATGTTTGTTTATTTCTTTCTATGTTCACTTTTAACTTTACATATTTTAGATCAAAATGAATATCGTATAAAGCTAAATGATGGTACAACTGGTGATGAAGATATTAATGTTACAGCCTTTGTTCCATTAGATCAAATGCCAAATGATGCCTTTGAAAAAGATAAAATTGTTCGATTTCATCGTCTACAAAAAAGTTCTCTAAGAAATGGTGGATTTTATCTTTTTGGTAGAATTGGGCCTCTTTCATCTGTGCTATTGTTTGATCTTCCAACTCCTGGTACAAGATTTAAATTTAATCCAAGCTATCGAAGCTCTGTTAATTTTAGTCAATCAAAGAAAGATGAAGAAATTGTAAACTTTTCTTGCCTTTTTAACATTTTTTAATGATTTCGTTTCAGCTTGCTGATTTGATTTCCAAAGCAAATGAAATTCTTGGTAATGATGATCCACAACAACCTTCAACTTCTTCATCTCCACCTGAAAATACACCAGCTTTAAGACGATCACCAAGAAAAACTCCATTAAAAACATCAACACAAGTATCAAAAACTCAACCGTCATCAACAACAAAAACTCCAGCTCGACATCAACAATCTCATACTCAACCACCACCATCTACACGTCGTTCTGCACGTTTAAGAGGTAAAAGTCCAGATATTTCAACGGTTGTTGAAGAATCACCTGAAAGAGAAGTTGATGCAGCTGCAGAAGTTTCAACGCAAGAAGAATATGTACTACAGTCACAACAAAGCAATTTACAACGACAACATCAAACTCCTGTTTCACCCGTTTCTCGACGTATCGATCATCGACAACAACAACATCGATCAGCTGAACCTTCTCCACAAATGAATGAACGAGAAATGTTTACAGAAATTGGTTATTTAGTTTGTGGTAACTCTTCTTATTACAATATTCTTTGTCAAGCAAGTTATTTTCGTTAATACCGTAAAATAAAATGAGTTTTTGCAGGTTGTTTCATGTTACAGAACTCTTAGAGGTGATGTATTTCTTCGTGTTTGGGATGGAACAAGAAATCCACGAATGTAAGTTTTTTGCTATTACATATTTGCTTATTTTATGAATTTTTAGAACAAAACAAATGACTTTTAATAAAAATGAAGCAACTTATGGTGATTGGAAAAAAGAGAAACGTATTGAAGCAGATAAAAAACTTTTCGAAATTGCATGCTATCGTGAACATGGATTTGCTGCATCTAATTTCCGGGTAATTTTTATTGTTTTAATATTTTGCACGCTTTCTAATGCAATATATTTTAGCCTGGTGATTATATTGCATTAATAAATATTCACTTTTTTATTCCAAAAACATCTATTTTGCCATGTTTGGTTATGCATGAAGGTGAAGGAATGATAAGAACGGAAGAAGGTATGATTGCTGCTGGACGAAAACTTATCAAACTTGTAGCAGAAGAACATCGAACAGCATATAATCATATTGATACTTTAATTAAAACTCATGAACCATATTTACCTGTATTAGAAGAAGACCCTAATGATATTACACAAGAGCGTCCAGCAAGATTGCCAGAAGTATCTGATGAAACATGGAATGATATTCT
This sequence comes from Panagrolaimus sp. PS1159, assembly GCA_963922195.1. NCBI lineage: Eukaryota > Metazoa > Nematoda > Chromadorea > Rhabditida > Panagrolaimidae > Panagrolaimus > Panagrolaimus sp. PS1159. The sequence goes on from CAWUHW010000004.1 coordinate 371,268, forward strand.
TGGAATTTCACCACGATCATCACCAGCTAAGAAAAATCCACAATTTACTGTAGCTCCACAAAGAATTCCAACAACTCAAGCTTCAACGATTACTTTAAGCAGTGATGGATCACCTTCACAAAGTTGTATTTATGTTTCACAATCTTCACCACCAAATCGAGATACTGAAATTATTTCTGCGGAACATGCTGGTTCATCTTCATCACAGAGAAATCCTTTTTATCCAAGACCACAATTTTCTTCTCCAAAAACTTCAAATCCATCAACTTTACGAAGACCTGTAACTATGCTAGATGCTACCGTACCTCGGCTACAAACAGGAGTTTTTGCACGTCGACCACAACCAATTCAATTTGATACAACTCAACCTCTAGAACAAGAACATCAACAGTCACCTCAACCAAAACGTTCAAAATTAACTCAATCACCGCAAAAAAGTCAAGATTCTGTTTCAACTCAAAGTCTTTTTGATAGATTAAAAGATGGAAATAATGAATATAATTCAAGTCAAAGTCAACGTGCAGAATTTAGAAGATTAGAAGCAATAACTGAATATGATTCAAGTCAAAGTCAACATGCAGAATTGGCAAGATTAGAAGCAATTACTGATACACAATTGGAAGAAATGTGGGCTGTAAGTTTATATTTATTTGTTTTATTGTAGAAACTTATTTATATATTTTAGGAAGCTGAAAATCCGGATTTTCAGCCTTCACCTCCATATCCATCATACTATCCTCATAATTAATTTATTTATTTATTCTCACTTTGTTTTAAGATTTTATATAAAACGTACTTTATGTTGTATTTAAAAGCAACGAAAAAAAATAATATTGATATCTTTGTACTTAATTTATTTTTGTCTTTGGTTGTATGACCACCACATTTTTGGTATCATTTTTCTTTTTTAATGTTTTTCCCTTATATACACACAATTATATATCTATAGTCTCTGTCTTAACTTCTCCAACTTCTTTTTTTCATCTATAAAATAATTTTTGTGAAAAATTTAATCGAATGCAAATAAAAAAAGGAAGAACCCTGTTTTCTTGTCTGATCTCGTTTACTTCTTCATTTAAAAATAAAAATTCTATAAAAATGGTTCAACGGGTATCTTTTTGTAATGGGGGACCAGATAGAGATTTGTCTTATGAGGTATAAAATTACTGTAGTAATAATAATTGTTAATGATTAGATTTTAGTCTGCAGTATTTCATTTAAATTCGTTACAATCAAATTCTATGACAATTAAAAAAGTTCGAGAACGACGAAGTATAAAACCTGAAACAAATTTGGAAGAAACTGCACAATTTTTAAAAACTCTTGGAATTGAGGTATGTTTTTTTGCGTTTGGCAAATTCGAATTTTTTGTTGACCTTTCTTTCATCGCCTTTTCAGGTTACCCAATTAGATGGCTTAAATATTATTCATGTTAGTGGAACAAAAGGCAAAGGTTCAACATGTGCTTTTGTGGAATCTATTTTACGTCAACTTGGTTTTAAAACTGGATTTTACAGGTTGTTTCTTTTCTATCAAATTATCCAACATTGTGATATTACAGTAGTCCACATCTTGTTCATGTAACCGAAAGAATCAGGCTAAATTCAGTTCCAATATCTGAAGAATTATTTGCCCAAAATTTTTTTGAAGTTTATGATGTCTTGTTTGCTTCTGTGGATTCAATCAAAGCAATGCCAGCATATTTTAAATTTTTAACACTTCTTGCATTTCATGTTTTTTTAAAAGAAAAAGTTGATGTTGCAGTTATTGAAGTTGGAATTGGTGGAGAATATGATTGTACAAATGTTATACGGTAGCTTTTTTTATTGCAATAAAAACAATTTGTTGTTTTAGAAATCCTACAGTATGTGGAATTACGACGTTAGATTATGATCATGTTTCAATGTTGGGGACAAGCTTACCAGAAATTGCATGGCATAAAGCAGGAATTATGAAAAGAGATTCAATTTGTATTGGCGTCGAACAACCATCAGAAGCTATGAAAGTTATTGAGCAACGAGCAAAAGATCGAGAATGTCAATTTTATACAACTCCGGGAATCAATGAATATGAATTTCCTTCAAATCATTTAGATAGCATTCTTCCTGGGCATCATCAAATGACAAATTTATCACTTGCGCTACAGCTTGTTAGAATTTGGTTGGAAAGAACGGGAAATAATGGTAGGTTTTTCAGTGCAATTATCAATTATTGTGTAGCTTATTAAACATTGTTTTTTTAGAGTCTTTGCCATCTCTTAAACTTTCACTTCCTTCACCTACAAAAACTCTGCCTGGCTTTTCTGTACCACAAAAATTCCTCGATGGCTTAAAAAAATGTTCATGGAAAGGTCGAGGACAAATTTTGAAAAAAGATAACACCACATTCTTCCTTGATGGAGCACATACTCCAAAAAGTCTTCAATTTTGTAATGAATGGTATTCAGAAAATCATCCAACACCAACATCTGACGTTTTTCAAGTTCTTTTGTTTACATGTACAAGTGATCGAAGTCCTTCAACCTTACTTCCAATGTTAAAAGATACTGGTTTTGATATTGCATTATTTTCAACAACTCGTCTGAAACCTGCTATTGATAAACATTTGGATAGTACAAATTTAAATGCATCCGAAATTGAACAACAAGAAAAATGCGTTGCAAATCAAAAGTGTTGGAAAGATCTAACTGGACAGGTAAAAATTGATTTTAATTTTGTTTTTAAATCAAATTTTAAGGATAAAACTGAAACCTTTGATTGTATTAGTGATGCACTTGATCGAATTCGTGAACTTTCAAAAAATAATAAAGAAATACATGTTTTAGTTACAGTAAGTAATTTTTGTATTTCCATCAGGGATGAGAAATCCGGCTGAAAAATGCGGCCGGCCGCGGGCCTGCCGCTCTGTTTTTAAGGCGACAACAAAGAATTTTGCCAAAAACACCGGCCTGGCTTGAGGCCGGCCGGACGCATTTCTCATCCCTGATTTCCATTAAATTGTGTTAATTAATCTTTTTAGGGAAGTCTTCATCTTGTTGGTGGTGTTTTGAGTTTCGTTGATCCGTCAGCATAGAATTTCGTAATTTATTCATTTTTTCATAGTTGTTAAATCTGTCTATTTTTTTCATTTTAATGTTTTTCTATTTTTTAAATAAAATTTTGTATCTTAAAAAAATTTTAAAAAAATTGTTAGCAAAAAAGTTCGAGAAACAAATCGAACAAAAAAGTTTTTTTCAATGCAAATTTTAAAATTTGCATGCATAAAATTATGTAACTTCCAAGTTTCGTTTATAAATAGTTCATCATCTGCCAATCTTTTCTTTACATTTTTTTGTCAATCAAGCACAACCTTATTTACTACTCTCTCTTTCTTCATCAACAGCAAAAATGGTTAAATGGTGTAAAGAAAAGAAGAAGAAGGCAAGAGCCGAAATTGATGAACTTAAAAAAGAAGTTAAAATGGATGAACATCAAATCTCTATTGAAGAATTAATGAAACGATATGGTTCTGATATTCATAAGGTAAGATATAGTTTTTTTATATATGGGGGGATCTTGAGGACCGTTATTGAAGTTCAAGGACCATTGACTCATATCTAAGGTTGATGGTTCCTTACTTTGACCTCTTTTTCTTTCCACAAACTTTACCAAATATTTTTAGGGCTTAAAAACAAGTGAAGCTGAAAAGAATTTAGCTCGTGATGGTCCAAATCAATTATCTCCACCAAAAACAACACCAAAATGGTTAAAATTTTGTAAAAATCTTTTTGGTGGTTTTTCTTTGCTACTTTGGATTGGTGCTATTCTTTGCATTGTTGCATATGTCGTTGATCTCTTTACAAAGCATGATCCATCAAAAGATAATGTAAGTTTTTATATAGTTTTTTGACATACTTCTTTTTTTTAGTTATATTTGGGTATTGTTTTGATCTTCGTCGTTGTTGTCACTGGTGTCTTTCAATATTACCAAGAAAGTAAATCATCAAAAATTATGGAATCTTTTAAGAATATGGTTCCTACAGTAAGTTGATTTTGCTGATGTTTGCTGCGATTCACAAAAGTTTGCAAATGGTTCTGACACGACTTTTCAAAATAAAATTTACTAAAAATTTTTTGAAAAAAAACTGTTTGCGCTTCAAATTTTTAACTTTGAAACGCTGCACATTTGTTTTTTAAAATTATCTTGTACGTCAATAATATTTTTCATTTTAGATTGCACATGTATATCGAGATGGAAAAATTGCTGAAATCCCAACGGAAAAGCTGGTTGTTGGAGATATTGTTGAAATAAAAGGTGGTGATCGAATTCCAGCAGGTAACTCTTATTAATCACTTCATTCATTCATCATTATAATTTTAGATATTCGAATTATACATGCTGCATCTTTTAAAGTTGATAATTCTTCTTTGACTGGTGAATCTGAACCACAATCTCGGTCACCTGATTGTACAAATGTCAATCCACTTGAAACTCGAAATCTTGCTTTCTTTACAACAAATGCTGTCGAAGGTACTGCAAAAGGTGTAATTGTTAATACAGGAGATAAAACAGCTGTTGGAAGAATTGCTGGACTTGCTTCAGATTTATCACCTGGTAAGTTTTCTTTCGTTTTTCTTATAGTTGTCTTATATTCTTTTTATTTTAGGAATGACACCAATTGCAAAAGAAATTAAACATTTTATTCATATTATTACTGGTGTTGCTGTATTTCTTGGTGTTTCATTCTTTATTATTGCCTTTTGCCTTGGTTATGATTGGCTTACAGCAGTTGTTTTTCTTATTGGTATTATTATTGCTAATGTACCTGAAGGTTTGTTCGTTTTATATTATATGTTCTTTCATTTTTTAATCGTTTTTATAGGATTATTAGCTACTGTTACTGTCTGCCTTACTCTTACTGCAAAACGAATGGCATCAAAGAATTGTTTAGTCAAAAATTTGGAAGCTGTTGAAACTCTTGGTTCTACTTCTACAATTTGCTCTGATAAAACTGGTACTCTTACACAAAATCGTATGACTGTTGCTCATACATGGTATGATAAAACAATTGTTACATGTGATACAACAGAAAATTGTATTGGAGTTGGTGGTGGAAAGCGTGATAAATCAAAGACAGAAGAAGCTCTTCTCCGATGTGCATCTCTTTGTAATCGTGCAGAATTCAAACCTGGTCAAGAAAAACTTTCAATTTTAAAGCGTGAATGTTCTGGTGATGCTTCCGAAATTGCGTTATTCAAATTTACTGAATTAACATTTGGAAAAGTTATGGAATATCGTGAAAAGAATTCAAAAGTTGCAGAAATTCCATTTAATTCAACAAATAAATATCAACTTTCTATTCATGAAACGGATGATGGACATGATTGTCATCTTTTGGTTATGAAAGGTGCACCGGAAAAAATTTTGGAATGCTGTAGTACAATACTTTTGAATGGCAAAGAAGTGAAACTTGACGAATCTATTATTGCTGCATTCAATACTGCATACAATGAACTTGGTGGTCTTGGTGAACGAGTTATTGGATTTTGTGATTTTCGTCTGAATTCAAAAAAATATCCAAAAGGTTTCAAATTCAATACAGACCCAGTCAATTTTGATATTAAAGGACTTCGATTTGTTGGTTTAATGTAAATTTTCTTTTGTATTATTGTTTTGAAAAACAATGTTGAGCTTTTTTAGTTCTATGATTGATCCTCCTCGTGCTGCTGTTCCTGGTGCTGTTGCACAATGTCGTTCTGCTGGTATTCGAGTTGTTATGGTTACTGGTGAATATATTTATATTATTAATCTTGTGTAAAACTTGTAAAACTTCATCTTTTAGGTGATCATCCAATTACTGCAAAAGCTATTGCAAAATCTGTTGGCATAATTTCTGATGGAAGTAAAACTGTTGAAGATATTGCAGCTGAACATGCTATTCCTGTTAAATCTGTTAATCCTCGTGAAGCAAATGCTGTTGTGATACATGGTGAACTTCTTCGTGGAATGTCTGTTGAAGATTTGGCAGAAGTTATTATAAATCATGATGAAATTGTTTTTGCTCGTACATCACCGCAACAAAAGCTGCTAATTGTTGAAGGCTTTCAAAGACAAGGACAAATTGTTGCTGTTACTGGTGATGGAGTATGTTTAATATCTTTTTAAATATTGTAATAAAAAACGTTATAGGTTAATGATTCACCTGCATTGAAAAAAGCTGATGTTGGAGTTGCAATGGGAATTGCTGGTTCAGGTTTGTTATGTATTTTTGGCATACGGTAACTTATGATAAAAGTTTAGATGTCTCAAAACAAGCTGCTGATATTATCCTTTTAAATGATAACTTTGCATCAATTGTTACTGCCATTGAAGAAGGTCGGCTAATTTTTGATAACTTGAAAAAATCAATTGCATATACTTTAACTTCAAATGTTCCTGGTAAGATTTTATTTGATACGGTAGCTTTTGTGATTGATAATGATTTTAGAAATTACTCCATTCTTGGCACATATTGCATTTGGTATTCCACTTCCATTAAGTATTGGTGCAATTCTTTGTATTGATTTGGGAACAGGTATATTTTTTCGTTTTGTGATACGGTAGTTATATTATATTCGTTTTTTTAGATTTATGGCCTGCTATCGCTCTTGCATATGAACCACCAGAATCAGATATAATGAAGCGTCCACCACGTGATCCAAAAGTTGATCGATTAGTTAATTTTCGTCTTATGCGATTTTCATATCTTCAAATTGGAAGCATTCAAGCTTTGGCAGGATTTTTAACTTGGACAGCTGTAATGGCACAAAATGGTTTTTGCTTGGATCGACTTTTTAATATTCGTAGCAAATGGGATGATAAAGCAATTGAAAATTTGGAAGATAGTTATGGACAAGAATGGTCATATTCAGATCGAAAAACTTTGGAACGTTCGTGTCATGCTGCATTCTTTTTTGCAATTGTTGTTCTTCAATGGGCTGATTTGCTTATTTCAAAAACTCGTACAAATTCATTAGTTACTCAAGGATTTAGGTATGTTTTGTTTATAAATACTGTATACCTACATTACTTGTAATATTTTAGCAATAATGTTTTGAATACTGGTCTTTTTTCAACAGTTGTTATTTCAATGGTTATTATGTATATTCCTTATGTCGATCAAATGTTTCAACTTGTTGGTGTACGGTAAGAATTTTTTCTCTCAGTGAATTTTAAGTGTGTTTTACATCTGTTTTTCAGAATGTCTGCTGCTCTTATTGCTGTTCCTTTGGCTTGGTTGGTCTTCTTTTATGATGAATGTCGTCGTGCTTGGATTCGCCGGTTTCCACATGGATTGGTCTATAATGAAACATATTACTGAAATGAAGAAAAAATATTATCTTTTTGATCTTTTGTATAATTTGTATTGTCTTTTGTATTGAATAAAATTATCATTTTTAAAAAAATATTTTGCGACTTTTTGATCGGTGACAGACAGATTCATGTTTTAGTTACAGTAAGCAACTTAACCGTATACGATATTAAAAAAGAAAGTTTTATTGATACTTCGATTCACTTTTTCAATGTTGTTTGTTTTCCTTTTACACATTTCATATAAAAAATTTTATATTCCAAAAAGTTGTTTCCGTTTTAAAAAAAAGATATTGCGTGACGAAAAGAAATTTAAAAGCCGGCTTAAATCCGCCATTTCCGAACATTTTTTTAAAACCCTATAAAAACAAGCAAAAACTTGTCACTTTTTTCATTTGAAAAAATATAATTTATTAGTTTTTAAAATAAAGATGTCAAAAAATATTGAAGAAAATGTGTCAGAAGTTTCTGCTGCATCAGAAACTGGATTCTCTGCAACTAAAATGGCTGGAATTGTTAAAACTCTTATGGTAGGTTTTTTTTTTAATTCGTATTAATTTTAATTATAACATTTTTTAAGTTTGTACAAAATTGGTTAACTGGAAAAGCGGATATTGATAATAATAGAGAAAGGCTGGAAAATGATTTTTTAATGCTTGGATTCTTCAATTCTATGCATACTGCAAATGATACACTTTTGGAAGGATTTAAATTAAGGAATGAAAGAAATCGAGAAAGTTTAAGCAAAAAATTCAAGTAAGATTTTTACAATTTAAAAAAAATTAAATTTTCTAAAAATGTTTTTAAATTAGTTGATAAAAAAATTGATGTTGATAACAATAAATAGTGACACCCGAAAGGAGGAATCGAACCTCTACGCCTCTCGTCGTCTACAGGTTTGAAGCCTGCACCCCAGACCACTGGAGCTCATTCGGGCAAGAAAAAAATGTGTTTGATTTTGCTTTTATTGAAAGAGAAAATATGCAATGCAAACAGAGAACGAAGTGAACACAAAGGCAGAGAGCAAAAGAGACACACTTTTTTGTGGACAAAAAAAAAGAACATGTTTTTGCAAGCAGTTAAAAAAAAGTTCGACACATTTTTGAAGGGACATTTTTTTGGAAAGATTTTTCTTTAAAAACTTAACGGCGGCAACAAAGGCTGTGCGAAGTCGAAATTTTTTCGGGTTGTAACTCTAAAAACAAAGTCATTATGGAAATTTTTCTGGAAATCGAAATTTTTGATATAGAAAATTTCCCAGAAAAACATTTTTGATTGATTTTTAAATGTAAAAATATGTTTTTTGAATTTTATTGGAGGATTAGGAATTTTCTAGAAATACTAAAAAGAAGAAAAAACTAATAAAATAAGATTTTAAAAAATTTATTTCGATTTTGTGCAAAAAAAGCCTTTATTGAATTAAATTTTTCTTGCGAATCGAAACATCATTTTTTCGAAACAATATCGAAAAATTTCACAGATTCATTTTGTCAATAATGACAGTAACCATTTTGCCAAAAATAAAATTTTTTAGTTACTTAATTTTTTTCTGTAAATTTTGCAACAATATTTTTTAGAAAATTCTTTTGCAAATCTGTTGATACAACTGAAACATTCTTTTATTATTGGTCCTTTATTGTATCGATTGCATGCATCTATAATTTATTTACAATTCCATTAACAATTTTTAAAGAATTTCGAGAAAAATATTATTTTTATTGTTTATATATTGCTTGGGTAACGGATTTCATAAACCTTATTGATATATTTTTTCAAACAAAACGTGAATTTCTTGAAAATGGTGTAAAAATAATAGAATGGAAAGAAACTGCAAAAAATTATTTTAAATCTAAAACTTTTATTTTTGATTTAATTGCGCTTTTTCCAACAGATTTTGCATTCATTTTATTTCCATATTTTTCATTTATTCGCCTAAATCGACTTTTAAAAACTCCAAGAATCTCAGAATTTATTGAGAGAACAGAAATTCGAACAAGTTTTCCGCATTGTTTTCGATTATTTCGGTTAATTTCAATTTGTATTATTTTATTTCATTGGAATGCATGCTTTTATTTTATTATGTCAATTGTATATAATTATAAGGAGGCACCCGTTGATGATTGGGTATTTAGTTATGATAAAATTTTGGATGTTGTTACTCCAAATTGTGATGCCCGTTGGGAGGCAGCAAATTGCAGCATTGGAGTTAATAATTCAAAGTATGTAGGTAAAATTCAGTGTAGTGATCGAAATCACCCATAAAAAATTATACAAAAATGTCGAAATTCCAGGAAAATCGAAATAATTTTTATCTCCGAAATCGACATTTTAAATTTTTTTCAAAAAAGACAAAGAATCTCCGTAATCGAAATACCAAAAATGTTTTTCATTTCGAAATCAAAAAATTTTAATTTTGGTATTTCGGATTTTTTGAAATCGAAATTTCGATTTCACGTTGTTTTAATGGATTTTTAGTCAACACACATTTTAGCTTATATTGCTCTGATCCATCATGTGCAAAAAAGCGTGATATTTTTATTGATGAATCAGCGTCATTTTTTCATAATCGAACAACAATTATGAAATTTAGTTCTCTGACAAAGAAATATGGTTTAAGCTTTTATTGGTCTGCTTTAACGCTAACTACTCTTGGAGGTAATCTTCTATTTCTTGGTATATTACATATTTCTATAATATTCAATTGTTTCAGAACAAGCCTCCCCACGTTTTACTCCACAATTTCTTTTTGAAACTGTTGACACTTTATTAGGTTTAATAATTTTTGCTGTAATTGTTGGAGATGTTGGTGCAATGGTTTCAAGTATGAATTTAGTTCGAACTTTATATGAAGAAAAACTTGATGGTTGTAAAAGATATATGAATTTTAGGTAAAATCTTTTATGTGTCTGTAAAATTACAGTATTCAAATTCTTTATAGAAAAGTTCATCCATTATTAGTCCGAAAAATTATTCATTGGTATGAATATTCATGGAAAGAAGGGAGTGCAAAAGTTGATGAATCAACGCTCGCCGATTCATTACCTTCAAGACTTTATGGACAATTAGCTGTACATATTCATATGGATACTTTAAAAAAAGTTGCATTATTTCAAGATTGTGAAGCAACTTTACTTTATGAACTTGTTTTGAAACTTCAGCTACAACTTTTTTCTCCTGGAGATTATGTTTGTCGAAAAGGTGATATTGGAAAAGTAAGGTTTTTAAAAATCAGATTTATTAAATTCAAAAAAATAAAAGTAGTGGTATTAAAAGTAATGTCCAAGAAATATTTTTTGAAGAGGGAGAACTATTGCAGTAATCTGTGAAACAATAACACGTTAAAAGTCGATATCCAATTAGTGATTGTTGTTGACAGGCATCTGAATTTTTAAATTTTAAATAATAAAGTTAAAATTACAAAACTTACCAACTCCACCAATTGGTAAAATATTACATCCTCTCATCATCATTACAATACTTCGATCCTGTTCATAAAAGTTTCCTACTGTAAACAAAATTGTCATTAAATGATGTCATTCTACTATGACATTTGTCATAGAGCTTTGACAATTAATGATTTTATATTGTCAGAGAACTATGACATTTTGTCTTGACAAGAGTGATAATAATCAACAAATATGTTATTATCACTTATCACATAAGCTTCGAACCAAACACTTACATTTATCAACCCCTCCGGAATATGCTGCAACTTTAATACATCCAAACATTCCATATGCGCATGTTTGGCCATGATATTTACAATCTTGTCCTTGACTACTTTGGCATTCATAACATGTTATCCCCAATACTGATGAAATATAACTAACAACAATAATAAAAATAAAACAATACCTTAGTAGGGACATTGATTAAAACGTATAAAATGATACAAAATTTTTTTGGAAGAAGCTTTTTTCTTGAAAGTTGCTTGCTTTTTTTAAGTGATGATTGAACGCCGCCGTTCACACACAAAAGAAAAGTATAAACAGAAAAGCTTCGAAAAAAGGCCATAAAAAATTTTTAATGCGAAAAGAATTTTTTGAAAAAAAGTTGTCTCATTTTTTTTGAGTTGAATCATAACTTTTTTTTATTAAAATTTTTTTTGTGACAAGTGAAAGAAGAAAAGAGAAAAAAAGGGCCTCAAGGACGATCATCTAAAATATTTGAATGTTGAATTTTTTTGGAAAACCAAAAATTTCTTTTCTTTTTTAGGAGCTTTATATAATCAAAAAAGGAAAACTTGAAGTTGTTTCGGAAGATGGAACCCAGGTATTTGTTACATTAAAAGAGGGATCAGTTTTTGGTGAATTATCAGTTTTAAATATTCGTGGAAATAAGAATGGTAATCGTCGAACTGCTTCAATTCGATCCGTTGGATATTCAGATTTATATTCGCTGACAAAAGGAGATTTATGGGAAGTTTTACGGGAATATCCTGAAGATAAAAAAGGATTAATTGAAAAAGGTAATGTTTCAACCAAAAATTTATCAGCGCAATGTTGGAGATCCGAGCGGAAAAAAATTACGTTTTTTGATTATAACTTTTTAGAAATTTATTTTTATTAAAGTTTTTCTTTTGTCATTGATAGTTGATAAGGAATTTTAGTGATTCGAGATTTTTATAAATATTAAAAAATATAGAAATAAACAGTGTTATGCTTTTCTGTTTTTTACCTATGTCGCGCCGCGCCAAGCGCCAGAGATTTTTGAAAGTCGCGCCACGCGGCGCGCGTCGGCCCGGCGCGAACGCGGCGCAAGGCAAAACACTGGAAATAAACTAAAATTTTAAAATCTGTCTGGTCTATTTTTTAATTTTTCATATTTTGAAAATCTCAAATGCACCAAAATTTCCTATTAACTAAAAGAGATTATCAATGGCAAAAAAATAAATTTAATTACAATAAATAGCTAAAAAGTTATAGTCAAAAAACAGAAATTTTTTCCAATCGAGACCACCAACACCGCTACCGTAATTCATATTATATTGTAACTTTCGTTTTAGGAAAATCAATTCTTCGAAAAGATAATCTTTTAATTGAAGATGAAAGTATAGATTCCGATGATGAATTGGATGATAATTCAAGTCTTGAACAACGCTTTGAATATATTGCAAAACAAGTTTCAAAAACTACTGCACAACTTGATAAATATGAAAAACAATTTCTTGTAAGTTTTCTGTTTTACATTTTTGAATTTAAAACAAAAAACAGAATCGACATATCAATTTTGAAATTCTAACAAGAAAGTTGTGTATATTTTCAGACTTCAATGACATCTTTCAAGAAACAAATTACATCTATGGAAACTCGATATGTCAATAAAACAAGAAAATTGCGAAAATAATTGTGAATTGAGTTAAAAGATGGAAAAAATTTATAAAATACTAAAATTTCTTCTCAAATTAAAATTCTATTTTTTAAAGAAAAAAACAGATTTCAAAGAAAACTTAAAAAATATAAAAAACAACTACTTTGTAAGTTTTTTATTTATTTACATTTGTGAACATAAAAAAAACATACAAATAAAATTAAAATCAATATATTATCAGTTTTGAAATTCTTTTTTCATATATCCATTTTTAACATCCTCCTACAAAAAGATTGTTGTAAAAATTGTGTAAAAAATTGTTTAAAGAAATGTATGTAACTTACTTCGAACATTACAAGCATAAGCTGGACGATGACAATTATTATATCCATAACCGCCATAAGGTCTATATCCATATCCATATCCTCCATAACCACCACCATATCCATAACCTCGATAATAATTGTTATATCCATAACCATATCCGTTGTATCCATATCCATTATATCCTGTACCAACAACAACAACAGGAGGTTGTTGAACAACAACTGGCTGTACTTGAACTGGTTGAACTGCTTGTACTTGAACAGGTTGAACTTGTTGAACTTGAACTGGAGATTGAACTTGTTGTATAGGTTGTTGCTGTTGTTGTTGATAGATTGGTGCTGGAGCAGGTGGAGTTTGAACGACAATATTTATTGGTTGTTTACTTGATTTTGATTTTTCTTTTTGTGCTGTTGATTCAGTTGCTGCAAAAAAAACATTTTAATAATCAATAATCAATACTTTAAAAATCGAAAGACTTACGAGATTGTGAAGTTAATGGTGGAGCAGATGGAGTTGGAGGTGGTGATGTTAGTGGTGGTGCTGAAGCTTGTGGTTGTGGTTGTGGGGCTGCTTGAACATAAGGCAGTGGTGCTTGAGCTGGAACTGGAGAAGGAGTTGCAGATTGTTGTGGCTGAGGTTGTACTTGAGGTTGATAATATTGTCTTGTTGATCTTCCACTCTGAAATATTTTCAATAAGAAACACTTAACAAAAAAAGAAGCACAAACCTTTTTATCACAACATGCAATAAAAGTTGCAGAAATAAAAATGAGATGGAAAAATAGTGGAATAAATGTTAAAAGTTTTAAAAATTCTGGATCAAAGAAATCAAAAGTTACCATTTTTGCCGAAGATTTGAAAAAAGTCAATTCTTGAGCAACCAAAATTGTTGAGGTTGGTCGAGAAAAAAAATTTATAAAAAAACAAAACATGAACAAATTCTATGCAAATTTTAAATTGTTTTTAAACTCTGATAACAAAAATTTTACAGTGTACAAAAAATTTTATTTTCGAATATAAAAAGTTTACACAAATAAAATATAATAAAGTCAATATCGGTTAAAATTCTTTTCTTTTCATATATCCATTTTTAACATCCTCCTACAAAATATTAAAACAAAAATAAGAATTGTTTAAAATATAACTTACTTCGAACATTACGAACATAAGTTGGACGACCACAATGTCGATATCCTCCATATCCAGAAGGACGATGGCAACGCCGATATCCACCATATCCGCCAAAACCACCATATCCATAAGGTCGAGAACAATATGAATATCCCCGATATCCACCATATCCGTAACCACCAAAAAGTGGTGCAGGTGCAATTCGAATTGGATAAACTACAGGTTGTGCTTGAATTTGAACGACTGGTCTTGGAGCAACAGCAACAACTCTTTGTCTTGAATGTTTAATTGATTTTTTAGATGTTGAAGAAGTTTCTACAAAATAATATGTTTTTTACTAAAAAATAAAATAAAAAAACTTACCAGATGATGATGAATTCCCGCTATAATATTGTCTTCTTGATGAATTGCTCTAAAATATTTCAGATTTGTACTGAAAAACCACATAAAAACGACTTACACTTTTTTCACAACATGAAATAAAAGTTGCAGAAATAAAAATTAAATGAAAAAATAATGGAATAAATGCAAAAAGTTTTAAACATTCTGGATCAAAGAAATCAAAAGTTACCATTTTTGTCGAAGATTTGAAAAAACGTATAATTTAAGTTTTTGAGCAACCAAAGCTGTGTTTGATTGAGAAAAAAAATTTTTATAAACAAACGAATTTTATGCAAATTTTTTTATTTATCGATTTTGAATACTCTGAATAAATGAATCTTATGGTTACGCTTCAAGTTTTTAATATAAAATTTATTCAAACTCAACAAATTGAAACATATAACAGAAATTAAAACTTTTTTTATTAAATGCTAATAGTTTCTTGTGTTAATTGTGAAATTAAATTTAATATTTGACTTTCATTTATATCTTTTGTTGGATTTCTTTTTACGTTTACCTTGATTTTACACCATTCTTCTGCGGTTCCTTCAAATGAAAATCCCTGTAAACGAACCACGATTTTACGCCTTTTTTTCAAGGTCCCTTGGAAGTCGTAAAATCGAAGTTCGACTGTAAAAATTTTATTTGATAATTCAGATAGTTAAATTCGTAAATTTATATGTGATAAACGACAACTTTAAAGCATATAAATTTTTAAGCTACAGAAAAATATGGTTTATCTTCCTTTTCTTTCCAATTTTCTTCAATAAAAACATTAACGGTTTCTTTAAAATTTCTTATATAATTCGGATTCTTTTGATCAAAGTGTAAAAGAATTTCTGAGTTTGGCGAAATATTTTTCTTAAAAATAACATTTTTTTTAAAAATGAAATTTAAACAATTAATACTTACTTGCATAAATATAGCAAAAGCATTTGGTTCCAATAAAGTGTCTTTAATATAATTTACAGAAAATGAATTAATTTTATTTTCAAATGGTAATTCACAAAGTATTTCAGATGTTTTTGAAGTGCAACAAACATAACTGATTCTAAAAAACTAATATTAAATATTTCCTATTTTTGACTACAAACAAAGCATACCTTAATCTTTTAATTTTTGGTACCATTTTAAGCACATTTTCTAATTTAAACAATTCATCATTAGAATCTTTTATATCATAGAAATACAAGTCTTCAACATTTCCATGTCTAATTAAAATATCCATTTCTTCATTACTTAATTTCAAAAAAATTAATGAAATATATTTTGCTGTGCATCGATAAATCCGAGAAATAAAATGAGGAAACATTTGTGGAGTTAATGTTAAATTTGTTGAAATAAAAAGTTTTTCGAATCTTTTAGGTAAAAATGAATCACATGCAAATGATAAGGACTGTCCTGTGATTAGAAATTGATTCATTATGCGATCACTTGGCTCTAACTTATAACAAATTGAAATAGGATTTTTAAAATAAAACCATTTACAACTCTTGAAAAGATTATGCAAAACATAAGCATTTGCATTTTTTAAAATATAAAACATCAAATTTGGTTTAAATGGAAATTTTTGAGACAAAGCATTTTCAGCATTGAAAAAACACGTTAATGGTGGTTTTACAGTAATTTTGAGCTCTGCAATTTCATCAAAATAATTTTGATCATAAATTTCAAAATCAAATGTATTTTTCCATGGAACTGTCACTTTTTTATCTCCAACAGCTTTACGATATTCTTCAATCATTTTAATATCATTAAGAAAGAATCGACAATATTTTGAATATGTTTGCAAAAGTTTCTGCAAAGAATTAATTAAAGACTTAAAACTTTACAATATTTAAATTACCTCTTGATTATTCTCTTTTAAATATTCAATATACATTTTCCATAATTTTTTATTTGTTAAATCACTTCCAATTCGATATTCAACATTATGTTCAACAAATTCTTCATCTTCAGCTTCCTTCAAAGCTTTAAACCATTCTTCAACATTTTTTTCAACTGATTTTATTTTTGTATATAACCTTTTCATTCTTTTATATGTTCGAATAACAGATATTGGGATAAAGGAAGCTATAAATATAGATTTCGCAGGTCACCTAAGGGGTTGTCCAGATGTTACGTAATGCAATTGTTGGATGGGTGGGGTTGGCGAACTATTACATCGTTTTGATCTTGTCGGCAAAATCTTTTGACGTTTCATTATCTGATGGGTGGGGTAAAAAATCACGTTTTTTGTATTACGTAACATCTTGACATCCCCTAATAGTAGTTTTAAAAATAATACAAGCATATGTTTTCTCATATTGAACAAATTTTGTTTCCAAATATTTTTGTGGATAACAAAGCTCTTCAACATCTATAACCCGTCCATGATATTCATGATCATATATCTTTATTTTGAGATTTGTTACATATCCAAGGTAGTCATCATAAAAAAATTGGTAATGTGATGAAGATGAAATTATTTTTAATGGTGTTCGCATTACAGGCGGGTCGTCAGATATTAATCTAAAATTATCTCTAATTTTTAAAACATTTTTAATTTTAACCTACTTAAATAATTTATTCCAAAACTCTTTAGGCATCATAAATTGATTTAAAAAATCCATCAATGAATCTATTGCAATTTTTCTAGACTTTTCACGTTTTAAAGTTTTCTCAAGTTCAGCAAGTTTTTCACGATATTTTGGATCAAGTTTATCAAAAAAAGAAGCTGGTAAAAGCATAATTGAATCTTTCTCGTCAGACATTATAGCTAATAAAAGGGTTACAATTTAATTAAAAGAAAATATTGTGCCAAAATAAAAAAAATTATTGCAGATACTAAAACAGATCTGCTATAAAAAGTCCGTTTGATTTGTTTTTCTATTTTGTCACTGAGGAACACAATAACCAAAGTTTTTGAAACTATCATTGGTAAGAACATCGCATACTGCATACATCCTTCTAAAATCATTACCGCATCTCTTTTTTTAAAATTTTTATTTGGCATATCTTAGGGTTTGGTCAGATATGACGTGATTTAATTAATTTGGGGTGGGGGTACAACGTATAAATATGTTCAAAAAGTATAAGGCGGATATTTGTTGAGCATAATTTTATTTCATTTGCAAAGTACATTCATAATGTTAACTTTAATTCCAATATCTAACATTAAAGTACAGTCAAAACTCGATTTTACGTTTACCTCGATTTTATACCCTTCTTCTGCGGTTCCTCCAAATGGAAATTTCTGTAAACGGACCTAGATTTTACTCCTTTTTTTCACGGTCCCTTGAAAGGCGTAAAATCGAGGTTCGACTGTATAATTAAATTGCCAACACATGATACATAATTTTTTTTCTGCGGACGCCTACCGTTTTTGCATAAATTGTTTCAAGCAACGGATTACACAATTTTTGTGGGGGGAAAATTAAAACATTGCAAAAAAAAACAAATTTAAATTGTGTTTTCAATTTTTTTCACGTTCATTTTTTTGTACTGATTGAATATGCACTATACGTTCAACATGGACCCGGCACGAAAATATTATGGCTGCTTTCAACGATGTTGTAGATATTGTGAAAACAACATCGTTGATAAAATTTTTAGGGATTACCATATTAATATGGTAATCCCTAAAAATTTTATACAAAAGGTTCCGCAATTTAAAAGAGTATAAAAAGAGGAAAGTGAAAATAGATTTTCATAGGTGCCATTTCACCATTCCCATTTGTTTTTTGGTTATTTGAAAAAATAAACAGATAATAATGAATCAAATCATTCATTTAATTGTTATTATTATTTTTGTAAATTTCATTTATGCTGTTCTTGGACAATCATCTTCAACAACAACAACATGTTCAAATAGCAATTTATTAATGACTCCGATCCTTCGACAACAAATTTTGGATTCTTTGAATGAAATTCGAAGCAAACTTGAAAATGGACAGCTATTATTAAATAATGGAAAATATGCCCTTCAAGCTGATGCATTATCCGAATTAATATGGGATTGTGAAATTGAAGAAAGAACATATAATTGGATGAAAGAAAATTGTATTGCATCAATTAAGGAAGATCCATTTGAGAATAATATGACATGGATATATAATAGATATAATAATGATAATACTGATACGCTTGTTTCTGGAATGTTGACTGATCAAACATATTTTTCTGGAATTTCTTTTCAACAACTTTCTCGACATAATCTTTACATAAATCCATCTACAAATGTAATGAAAAATATTTTTGTACTTTCGGATAAAGCCCAACGGATTGGATGTGCAATTCAACATTGCAATTTAGGAGCTTCAAGTGGAATTCAATATATTTCAAATAATATTTATTGTCAACTTTTTCTTACTGAAGATATCGAATTTGGTAATGAAATTTATAAAATTTCATCATCTGCAAATTATATTCCACCAACACAAGATGTCATTTGTGAAAGTAGTGTTATGACTGTTGAAGAAAGGGAAGTAATTCTTGAAAAGATTAATAATGCAAGAAAACAAATTTCTCAAGGAACTTATCAACTTCAAAATGGAAATATTGCAATACAATCTGCACAACCCCTATCACCAATGGTAAAAACACAATATTATTATTATTCTTTTTTTTAATCTATTATTTTTTAAGCTTTGGAATTGTGAAGATGAAGCGGCATTAACGACTGAAAAATCAATGTCCTTTCAATGCACAGATATAAATAATGCAACAGAATTTGAAAAGATTATTCCTGAAGGATCACCTCCAACTGAACATAGCCAAAATGAATTGCTGTTATGGTGGACTCAATTTGGCACAGAATTTTTTATTGCAAATCCAAATTTTAATTTTCTTTCTCAATCTACAATATATTCAACGGAATATCCTGCAGCATTTGCATTAAGCCAAAATGCAGAATCAATTACATGCTTTAGAAAACAGTGTTGGAGTGCTACAACTTTTTCAATAACTTTTCGACAAATTTGTCGTGCAAAACCAATCATCCAAATTAATGATAATCTTTATTAAGAAATTTAAAAAAAATTTAAAGATTTGAAAACTGTATTCATAATTCTGCATTGCAGAATCTGCAATTGTTTAAAATTTGTTAAATTAAATTTCTATGACACAAAATAAAATTATTTTTGTTTATTGACATAAAAATGTGACTAATTTTTGGTAAAAAAGCGAATCTTACGCAAATTTCTTTATTTATCGATTTTGAATACTCTGAATAAATGAATTTCGTAGTTACGATTTTGAGTTTTTAATATAAAATTTATTTAAACTCAACAAATTTAAATATAACAGAAATGAAAATTTTTTTATTAAATGCTAATAGTTTCTTCTGTTAATTGTGGAATTGAATTTAATATTTGACTTTCATTAATGTGTTTTGTTGGAATAATTGAAAGAGTTGGTTTTCGATTATTATTGTTCTATAAATTTTGATTTCGTTATTTTTTCTTTCATTTTTAAATGTTATATTTTACCTTTAAATTTCGTTTTGTTTTGATTGAAAAAAACTTTTCTGGTCTTAGCATTAAAAGTGCAGCATCTCGAAGTGAATGATTTAAAAAAAGATATATAAAAACTGCAGCTCCGTGGGAAGCTTGCCATGTAATTTGTCCAATAATAATTAACCAAATTGGAGTTGGAAAAAATTGCATAATAACATAGATAACTGCAGCGGTGGCATTTAAGCCACAAATAATACTCGCTTGAAGAAATGTTTGATTTTGTAAACGGCCAATATGTGAATGTGGGCCACGATTTTTTACAAGTATTATACAAAGGGTTAAATATGCACATGAAAGAAGAAGAATTATTGAGATATTGTTGATAGTATGAGCGAGATGGGGATGCTAAAAAAAAGCAAAGTATTGTAATTTTTAATTCAAAATTTTATTTTCTATTACATTGCCTTTTAAGGGCTTGTAAAATGTAATATTTATCGTTTTTTAACTCGCACCTTGCATGCTAGTTAAAGATAAAATTTTGTCCTTATTCCTTGCATCTCTCTAGAAGGTTATGCTAACGTAAAAAAGTTTAAAAAAACCCAATGACCAACTTCGATAGAGCAGTGGATAGCGCCCTTGGCTTTTAAACATGGGATGTCGGATTCGACCCCCAGCTTGAATTTGTTTTTTCTATACATTTTTAAAAATGTACAATTTGTTTTGCGTTAAATTTTATTTAAGTGTAAAATTTCACATTAATTTTTCTTTTTAGAATACCATATTATCTTTTATGGTTGGGCTTTGATTTGTTTAGGGAATAAATAAAAATTTATTTTATTCAATTTTTCCTCTTTTATGCTTTTAATAATTTCTACCCACCTAACACTTTATAAAAACAGATTAACACCCAATTATTTGTGTACCTTAATCGTCGAAAATATAAACGCATAACTTCCTTTTATAACAATTTATTAATTATAATAACTTACACTATTTCCGGCATTTTACTTCCCCCGATACAAAGTCCAAAAATAAAAACATTTTTTTTTCAAAGATTAAACCACATTTTTTTTAAAAAACGTAATAAATTTAATCGTTATTATTTTTTTCCAAAAATTTCCCTCCGCTTTTTTTGAAAAAAGTACTTAAAATTTTACAAAATTTTATTTTATGTTTTTTTATTTATTATTTTTGATATTTCAATTTTTTTGACGAAAGCATCAACAAATTTTTTTTTGTTTATGTCTCTAAAAAGAGAAGTAAAAACACTAAAAGAAAAGCACATGATTTTGTTTCTAAAAAGGGTATCCAATAAATAACAACATTTTTGGAAGATGAAAAATTTTGCAAAAAAAGAATATTTTAATTAATAAACTTTGGGCTTTTTTTATGTATTGTTTGCCAGAGCTGGACATGTGAGGTGTTAGGCCCTTAGGTCATTTGTACTTTAACAATTTGAAAAATTGCGTAAAATTATTGTTTCAAAAAATAGTTTTTCTCTCAAAAAACATTTTTTTAAACAAAAAATTGTTCTTCTAAAAATTGCATGAATGAATTTTCAATTTTGAACGTTTTTTAAACATTCTTTGATAGGGTTTTTGTTTGCTTTTTTATCTTTAATTATTTAGATTTCAAAAAAGACTAAAAAAGTTCAAATTTCAATAAAAATATGAAAGAAATAATTTTGCAATGCTTTAAATAAATATTAAAATTTGAGGAAGCACTTTTACAAAAAGAAACGTGGCTATTATGAATTTTTAAATTATTTTTTTTTTGTTTAATTATTTGTTTCATAAATATTAGGCAGTCTTTTTTCAAAAAACAAATGTCACATCTTTGTAAAATAATAATAAATAACAAAGTGTCAATTTTTGAAAAATGTTTTGACATTTTAATTTTTGAAAAAACATTTTTTGTTAAAAGTGCAAATTATCAATTTTTGCACCAAAATGATACTGTAGATATTTTTTACTTTTATCAAAAAACACAAAAAACTTACTCTGCTTTCTTCTTCGCTGTCATTAAAACCAGGAATTCGAATATTTGGATTAAAAAACATTGCATAAAATCTTGAAGTAAAAAGTAAAGGACTTGTAAAAAGGATAAAAACAATTCCATAAATTGTTGGTAAAATTAACCAAAAACATGTTTTACATCCACCAAAAATATTTCTAGCTAAAGTTGGATCTACTAAAGCCAAGCAACGATTTAATCCAAGTAACAAACATGTTGCACATCCACCGGCCCATAATCCTAAAAAAAAGATTTATTAAATTTTATTTTTATTTTGACAGTTTTTGATTAATTATATTTTGAAACATAATTTTTTAAAAACAAACCAGTTGAAATACAACCAACTAAATAAATAATTATTGGATTTGTACAAAATAAATCTCCCGTAATTGAAAGATATCCGCAAACAATGGAATTAAAAAATATACATGCAAAATCAATTATTCCAAGAAAGAACATAATTTTGTAACAAGAACGTTGAAGGAATTTTGGACGTAACATTACTATCAATAATGGGATATATAAAAGCTAAAATTGGAGCGGACGGTTTGATACATTTTTATTTTAAATGTCGTTTTCCCAAAATGGTATGAACCTTAAAATCAGGCAAAAAAAACAATAGAAAAAATATCCTGATTATCAGGTTCATGCTATTTCGAAAAACACGATAAAGTGAAAAATATATGCTTTTTTAAATCAATTTTTTAACTATTAACAAAAAGTTTTTAAAAAAAGTTTTTGTTAAAAGTTGTTGGAAAGTTTTTGTTTTTACAGTATCCTACAGTACATTTGACAACCTTAAAACAACAAAAAAAAACAAACCTCATAAATAATCCCAGAAAAGATATAAATTATTCCAATAAGCCAATTTGGTTTTCCAAAAGCTTTCCATTGAGAATTTGAATATTTTGAACAATTATATAATTCTTCAATATTTACACCATTCCATAATTGTTCCATATTTCTGTCAACAGAATTTTTGTTTTTAAAAAATTTAAAAAACTTTAAAATAGAAATTTTAAGCTTATGAAAGAAAAATTTGTTTTTTTTAAAATAAAACACGCCTGCTTTTTTTTGAGTTCTTTCTTCTTTTTTTTTATGCTCACGCAAAAATTTTCAAACAAAAATTTGCCGAAAATTAAAACAAAACAAACGCAAAAAAGGGGCGGTATTTGTTTTTTTTTTCAAAATTATTGTTGCCTTTTTTAAAAAAACGAGAGCAGCGTTTAATGACTACCGTAATTAACCATTAAAAGTTTGTATAAAGAATTCATTCTAAGAAGAGGGTTTACATTTTAGTTGAAAAGAGTTGTCCGAATAAAAAAAATTAATTAGTTTTATTTGGACAACATCTTTTTCTAATTTTATTATCATCTTATTAATATTTGATTTTTTTTAAACAACGCATTTCAAACAATAAAAAGCAAACAATTTTATATCAAATTTTTCAAAAATTTTTGGACACACGGATATTCATCATTTTATTAAAAAAATATGTGTGCGTTGTAGTCGTTTTGTTGAACAGCTAACTTTTTAACAGAACGACAGTATAAAACCGCCAATGTTTTTTCTATGTTCTAAAAAGCCGTTCTATCAAATGGCTTGTCATTTTATGGAATGAACCTTTAAAGGTAAAAAGCATCAAGTTCATTGAAACAGCTGCAACATACTGCAGATTATCTCATTATTTCTAGATAAAAAAAAATTTGTTAAAAGCTACGTTAAAACTTAAAAAATAGAAAAAACAATTCCTTTGTAGTTTTTTATTTACACCTGTGAACATAAAAAAACATACAAATAGAATTAAAATCAGTATATTATCAGTTTTGAAATTCTTTTTTCATATATCCATTTTTAACATCCTCCTACAAAAAGATTGTTGTAAAAAAATTGTTTAAAGTAAAGTAATTTACTTCGAACATTATGAACATAAGTTGGACGATGACAATTATTATATGAACGACGATGGCAATTGTTATATCCATATCCTCCATAAGGTCTATATCCATATCCGCCGTAACCACCATATCCATAACCATATCCATTGTATCCATATCCATTATATCCTGTACCAACAACAACAACAGGAGGTTGTTGAACAACAACTGGCTGTACTTGAACTGGTTGAACTGCTTGTACTTGTACAGGCTGTTGTTGATAGACTGGAGTTGTCGCAACAGGTGTTTGAACAACTTGAGCTGGAGAAACGAATTTTGTTTATTAAAAACTGTTAGATAAGACAAAGTCATATCTATAAAAATAGTCTTAGCGCGAAAGTCTGGCATTGTCTAGAACTTTCTAGTACGGTATTAGATGAGTATAAAAGCGAGCACCTCTCGTTCATTTTAGTCAGTCTTGTCTTAGAATTTAGTCTTGGTTTTGTTTTGTATTTATTCACTTGTATTATTTATTCTTAATAAATATTATCAAGTCAAATATTTATCAGTGGCGTACTCGAATATTAGTCAAAAAATGGCTGAACTCGCGGATATTTTGAAAATAATGGTGGAACAGCAGAAAATGATGGCTGAAGAAATGAAGAAACGTGATGAAGAAATGAAGGAAGAAAAGAAGAAACGTGATGAAGAAATGCGGATCCTGATACAAGAAGTGAAAGAACTTAGAACAGGTAAACTTTCTTCTACTGAAACTGTTTCTGCTCCTTTTATTTCTAGCGATCTTCTAAAGAAAGCCGTGGATTCAAAGTTCGTTTATGATCCTGACTCAGTCAACACTTTCGACTTCTGGTATGAAAGATATAAGAAATCTTTTGAAGTGGATTATGCGGATGTTGCTGACGCAAAGAAGGCTGAAATTCTTCTTGGGGCTATGGATTCAGAAGTGTTCCGTCGCTGCTTAAATCAACTCAGTGATGAAGAAAGAAGCAAATTTGCTACCGTGAAAGGATTTTTGGAGAAGACCTTCGGTGATGCTTCAGTGTCTGAATTCCTCAGAATCAGCAATATTTCAAAATTCAAAGATGATCCACGTCTCAAAGCATCAGAAGTATTAGCAAGCTACACTGGATTATTCCGAAAGCTGCCGAAAGAATTGGATCTCAAACGCTTCCATGCCTACAACTTTATCTTCTTATTAAGCTGTCATCGTGAACGTCGACCAATGGTTCAAGCATTAAGGAACATGATGTGTAAAGATGAAAGCCGTGAAATTAATATTGAAAATCTTTACAACTATGTTGCCGAGATTGAAGCTGAACTTCAAAATAGTACTAGTATGGACGTTACGAAAATTGCTGCTGTCAAAGTACATCATCGAAGACGGAGAAATAAGAAAGGAAATGGAAGTAGTGCATCTGAAGAAGGGTGTTTCATTTGCAAAGGAAATGGTCATTGGAGTAAGGATTGTCCACAAAATCCGAAAAGAAAGACCAGAACTCGCGGATGTCGATTCCAAAAGAAAGCTCATGTACGCAGAATTACGTCGCGTCGAAAGGAACCTCAACTTCACATCACTGTGCATATTGAAGGAACTCCTACTAAATTCGTGTTCGATACTGGTGCTGAAGCAAGTATGATTTCGCGTAAAACATGGGAAGCTCTTGGAAAACCTGCACTTCGTCCGTCAAATGTTCAACTGGTAGCTGCAAATGGTGAGCCAA
Organism: Panagrolaimus sp. PS1159; assembly: GCA_963922195.1. Taxonomy (NCBI): domain Eukaryota; kingdom Metazoa; phylum Nematoda; class Chromadorea; order Rhabditida; family Panagrolaimidae; genus Panagrolaimus; species Panagrolaimus sp. PS1159. The sequence goes on from CAWUHW010000004.1 coordinate 396,812, forward strand.
TAACAACATATGGTGAACTTGATGTTGAATTTCGCTCGGATGGAAATTCAAGACTTCATCGTGGCACATGTTGTGTCACCGAACAACTGGATATTTTCGGCTTAAATTGGATGAAAATGTGTCCTCAAATTAGGAAGTCACTCAAAGCCTGCTTTGTATCCAACATACAATGTGGCAGTAAAGAAGACAAGTACTCTTCGGAAAAGCTGATCTCAAAGTTTCCGAAAGCTTTTGAACCAGGACTTGGAAGATGTACGAAAAGCAGTGTTCACCTACGACTGAAAGCTGATGCGAAACCTGTATGTATGAAAGCTCGTCCTGTTCCATTTCCATGTATGAATGCAGTAGTGGATGAACTCGATCGTATGGCACGCGCTGGTATTCTGGAGAAAATTGAATCAAGTGAATGGGCTGCACCTATTGTTCCTGTAAAGAAATCAAATGGAAAAATTCGGATTTGTGCTGATTTTTCAACTGGACTCAATGATGCATTGATGGAGAACAATTACAAATTGCCAACTCCTGATGAAATCTTCAGTAAACTTGCTGGCTGCAAAATCTTCTCAAGATTGGATTTATCTGAAGCTTATCATCAAGTTCCGGTAGATGAAGAATCTCAGAAGCTGTTGACAATCAACACCATTGTTGGTCTCTTCAAGTACAAATGTTTGACTATGGGTGTGAAGCCAGCTCCAGAAGAATTTCAAAGAATTATGGATGAAATGACGGCTGGATGTCAAAGAACGTGTCCTTTCTTTGATGATATTATTGTTGGTGGAACCGATGAGGAAGATCATTGGAAAAATTTGGAAGCCGTAATGCAACGTATTGTTGAATGGGGATTTCATCTCAGTGCGGAAAAATGCCATATTAACCAAAGATCAACAAAATTTCTTGGATTTATCCTTGATGAAAATGGTCGTCATCCGGATCCTGAAAAGATTGCTGCAATCAAGAATATGCCACCACCGAAGAATATTACTCAACTTCGAGCATTTATGGGTATGATAAACTTTTATGGAAAGTTTATTCATCGTCTTCATTCATATTCTGGACCTCTATACGAACTTATGAAGAAGAATGTTCGTTACGAATGGAAAGACAAACATCAACGTGCTTTTGAAGAACTTCGTGGAATGCTTACATCTGACATGGTATTAACTCATTACGATCCGTCAAAGCCAATTATTGTTGCTGCAGATGCTTCGGAATATGGAATCGGTGGAGTTATTATGCATGAATTTCCAGATGGATCTCAAAAGCCAATTGCTTTTACTTCTCGTGCGTTCAATGATGCCGAAAAGAATTATGGTCAAATTGAAAAAGAAGCTCTGGGACTTATTACTGCTGTCAAGAAGTTTCATCAGTATATCTATGGTCGCTCATTCTTATTATTAACCGATCATAAACCGCTGACATTCATCTTCAAACCTCATGGTGGTATTCCTAAGACGACAGCTAATCGACTTAAAAGATGGGCTCGGACATTACTAGATTACACATTTACCATCAAATATGTAAATACCAAAGAATTTGGTGAAGCAGATGCACTTTCAAGACTTATTGCTGAAAGTTCTATGAAAAATGAAGATGAAATGGTTATCGCTGCTATTACTTGCGACAAAGAAATAGATTCTGAACTTCAACTATTATGTTCGAAACTTCCAGTCAAAAATGATGATATTGTAGCTGCAACAATGAACGATGATAAACTTCAACGAGTCATCAAATGTCACAGAAGTGGAAAATGGATTAAAGACATGGGCTCCTACTATGAAGCATTTTACCGTCGAAGAGACTCTCTTTCATTCGTAAATGGTTCACTTATGATGGAAGATCGTGTCGTTATTCCAAGCAGTTTGCAACATCGAGTCCTCAAAATGTTGCATCAAGGTCATCCTGGAATTGTTCGAATGAAATCACTGGCACGCTCAATCGTCTACTGGCCGAATATTGACAAGGAAATCGAAAATTTGGTGAAATCATGCCAAAACTGTCAAGTTGCTGCCAAGATGCCACCAAAAGAAAAACCAATTCCATGGTCAAAACCTTCGAAACCTTGGTCAAGAATTCATATTGACTACGCTGGTCCGGTACAAAATCGATATTTCTTAGTCGTCGTGGATGCTTATTCGAAATGGCCTGAAATTGTACCAACAAGAACCATATCGGCTAAAGCAACCGTGGATATTCTTCGTCAAATATTCGGAAGATATGGAATGCCTGAAGAAGTTATTTCTGACAATGGAACGCAGTTTACTTCCAGATTATTCAAAGAATTCTGCGAAATGAATGGCATTACACATCACTTCTCTCCGGCATATCATCCACAAAGCAATGGTCAAGCTGAAAGATTTGTTGATAGTTTCAAACGTGCTCTTTTGAAACTAGAAGGGGAAGGAGATATAGAAGAAAGACTTCAAATATTCTTGTTAACATATCGAGCTACTCCGAATCGACAAGTAGAAAACGATAAGAGTCCAGCAGAAGCAATGTTTGGTCGCAAACTTAGATGGAATTTAGAATTACTTCGTCCAAAATCTAAGAACGCTTCATCCATCTTGCAACCGAAAAGAGAATTCAAAACTGGTGCTGCTGTGTATTATCGAAAACATGACTACAATTCGGAAACATGGATAGCCGCAACTGTAGTAGAACGAATAGGCAATTGTTTATATCAACTAAAACTGCCAAATGGAACTATTCGTGCTCATATCAATCAACTTCGTGAAAGGATTTCAAATGTTTCAGATGAATATGATGAAATGATGGAATGTTTTGATTTCATTCATGTGCCAATAATTCATCATGCAGAAACATCAAATGCAAAAGAAGCCGAAGAAAGAAATTCTGTCGGAATTGAAATCTCAACTGAAGCTCGTGAAGAAGTCTCAACTGGAACTCATGAAGAAGTTAAATTTGTCACACCAATGACATCTCCTGTGCCTCCAGAACAAGAATCTCTTCAACAAGTCGAACCTGCAGAAAATGTTCCTGACCAAGTACCTGAACGTAGATATCCAGGTAGAAATCGACATCAAACTAACCGCTTGAATGTGAACAGAAATTCAAAGAAATCTTATCAAAATTAGTTATATTGTTGAGTTGCCCCTTTAGGCTAGTTTAATTGTTGAGATTTTCCTTTTCTATTGTATATAAGTATATCCCAACTTAGTTTTATTGTTAAGTGTTAGACACTTGAAGGGGAGGTGTTAGATAAGACAAAGTCATATCTATAAAAATAGTCTTAGCGCGAAAGTCTGGCATTGTCTAGAACTTTCTAGTACGGTATTAGATGAGTATAAAAGCGAGCACCTCTCGTTCATTTTAGTCAGTCTTGTCTTAGAATTTAGTCTTGGTTTTGTTTTGTATTTATTCACTTGTATTATTTATTCTTAATAAATATTATCAAGTCAAATATTTATCAAAAACATAATAGAAAAACAGAAAAACTTACGAGACGAAGCTGGAGTTTCAGGTAATTGGGCGTAATATTGTCTTGTTGATCTTTCACTCTAAAATATATTTTGGTATAAAACACATTTAAATTAAAAGCAACTCACTCTTTCAACACATGAAATAAAAGTTACAGAAATCAAAATTAGATGAAAAAATAATGGAATAAATGCAAAAAGTTCTGGATCAAAGAAATCAAAAGTTAGCATTTTTGTTGAAGGCTTGAAAAAAAGTGTAAAACACAAAAATTGAAAAACAAAAAATGTTTTGCCCAAAAATAAAAATGAACCAATTTTATTCAAATTTTTTTTTATTTATCAATTTCGAATACTCTTAATAGCTGAATGTTACAGTATGTCACTGTTATCGAACAAAAAACATTAAGATTTCTAATAATAGTCCCTAAAATTTGTTTAACATTATTGAATGAGGCGTAAGTGACGCGGCTTTGATGTGAGGCATGAGATCAAAGGAAAAAAAAAAGATTTATTTTATCCATCGAAGAAACAATTGAAATTACTCGAAAAGAATTTGAAGAATTATCAATGGATTTATTACAAAAAGTAAAAGCTTGTATTTTAAATGCATTAGAAAATTGCAAAATGAGTTCTGATAAAACTGATAAAATTTTATTAGTTGGAGGTGGAAGTCGAATGCCAGTGGTTAAAAAACTATTAAAAAATTTGTTTTCAAATGTTGAACATATATGTTCTGAACATCCTGAAGAAATGGCTGCATATTGCGCTTATTATTTAAATTACATTCTTTTACCATACACCAAAATAGTGTCAATAAAAAAATAAAAAAGTAGAAAACGAAAGGGAGAACCAGATATTATAAAAAAGAATGCAGAAGATAATATTCTCAATAAAATGAAATGGCTTTCTCTTAGACAAAAAAATCCGTGTGCTGCAAAAGTCCAACTTTTAACAAACACAGCTCTTGAAGAACTCAAAATGTTACAGAAGTTTGATCATAATCTTATAATAAGGTATTTTGGAAATTTTGTTAAATAAATCAATGGTGAAAACAATCTTATTATTTTAATGGAATTAGCCGATAGGAAATTGGATTCCCAAAATATTACAAAGAAGTTCTTTGATTTTACACGAAAGCACAGCGTAGTCACACATTGACGCACCTTTTGCCAAAATCGTTAAATTTGATGTTGAACATGTTGAATTTTTAATGCTTAACATTAATTATTATTATTAAATTTAATTATTAAATATGTTTTTTTTATTTCTTTAGTACAAAAAGGATATAAGAAAGATATTATAAATCACAGTTTGCATTCAAATGCAACAGCGGAGAAATGCGATCATTTTTTAGTTTTTGCTCACTTTTGAGCAATATCGTTTTTGCTATGTACTTTTTTTTGAACGTTAGTTATAAAAATTTGTAAAATACATTTTATTTAAATGACCCTTAAGAGAAAAATTTCCATCATCTTTCGCGAAAGATGATGGAAATTTTTATTATAAATCTTGTCCATTTTATTCTTTGAAGAAAGTTATTGGTGATGAAAATTGAGATCTGATAATTGTAAGTTTAAATTTCTTTCAGCAATATTAAGTCTTTTTTTCATTTTTAGCAATGCTTGAAAACTGATCCCGAAGAATGTGCAACCTCATCAGAGCTTCATAATCATCGAACATTTTATGAATATTTGTAAGTTTTTTTTTGTTATTTTCTTGCATCATTTTTAATGTATATTTTTTAGTGATTATGCCATGATACCATCTGCTGTACAAAAACCTGTACCAACTTCTTGCAAAAAACCTCAGCACCAATGTGGTCGTTAAATTTGTCTTCCTTTTTTGTTATACTGATTTTTTTATTCTTTAACTGTTATATCATTAATTTTCTATTATACTTATTTGTTAGGCTAATTCTGCAAACTTTTGTTAAGTTTCGTTTGTTTATTAGTATTAATAAACACGGATTTTTGATGATGCTCTAATTTTAATTGTGTTTTTCTATTGTTAAATAAACGTTTTTTTTTTTGCTAAATTTTCGTACGAAACTTTTACAAAAACTTCTAACGACACATATCTCAAACTGTGTTTGACTTAAGTCATTTCATATGTATTGATTTAGCTACGTATTTTTCAATCATTAACAGATACATCATCGATTATGCATCGAGAAAAAAAATTTGAAATGTTCTTGCCCACTCGATAACTGGAAATTTCATATGTAGGAAACTATTTATCGTTTTTAAATTTCATTTTAATCAATACAAAAAAATGTTTAAAAAATATATAATCATACAGAAAAATTTACTACAGCAGGCATTAATTACTTCTTTGTAGTTTTAACTGACATTGTTACTGTTACAGTATATTTTTTTGATGAATTTAATGAAGGAGATTCAATAGCAGAAAAAGTTCTAGAACATTCTTTTAAATTACATTCTCGACGAGTTGTAGCCATACATCGCTTTTTTCCAGGACAAAGAGATGCAAGATCCAAGAGAAAACCTAAAAGGTAGCAAATTTACAAATTCGATGATAATAAAAAAATAAAACAAACGAACATTTAAGATTAGGACAACCTAAAAAATAGATGAATATATATGAATATGTGATGAAAATTTAGACAAACCTGATCCACCAATGCTTGCTTCAATTCGTGGAGCATTTTCAAGGCATTGTGCACAAGCAACATGTTCACATATATCAAAAAATGTAAGATGACGAACATCTAATGTAGTTTTACATGGACCATCACAATGTCGAAGGCATTGTTGTCGTGGTTGTTGTTGATTGCAAGTTGGAACAATAGCAGTAGAATATAATTTTTGTTTTAATTGACGAGAAGATTTTTGAGGTTTTTCTTTTTGTCGAGGTTGTTTCTTTGTTTCTGCTGTAGAAGAACGACGAGGAATTTGCTTTATAGCCTGAAATAATATAAAAGTAGTAAACTTGTAATAAAAAAATGTTAGTAAAAAAGTTGCAATTATTTTCAAGTTGTTGTTTAAAGCAGGGATTGAAAATGAGGCCGGCCGGCCTCGGCCGGTGTTACGACGATACGTAACAGAAATAAAGAGTTGAATAAGAGAGAGCGAATAAGACACGGTTGAATAAGAGAATAAAGTTTATTAAGAATGACGAATAAAAGACGATCAAGTAAATGTACAACTAAAGCTTATATAGGCAATTTAAGTACAAAGAATGATATAAAACATATAAATTAGCATAAATCGCGGAATCTCCGCGACAGCCGGCCCGGCCCGGCCCCGGGCCGGGCGGGCCTTAGTAATTCTGGCCCGCGGGCCGGCCGGGCCGCGTTAAGAAGCCCGCGGGCCGGCCCGGCATATTTTTCAAATTTTGTTTTTTGGTAGTTTTTATGTTTGTGGTGTGCGCAGTACGCACTTTTTCTTTTCTCATCACTATGAATCATTGTTATATTAATTCATATTGATGAGAAAAGATGCAAAAAACTATTTTTTGCAAGCTGCAGGTTTCGAAAAATATTCTAAAAAACTTTTAAAAAAACTTGAAATATTTTAGGGCCGGCCCGGGCCGGCCGCGGGCCGGCCGGGCCGAGAAAATTCCGACGACGGGCCGGGCCGGCCGTCAATTTTTAGGCCCCGGGCCGGGCCGGCCGACTTTTTCGGCCCGATTTTCAATCCCTGGTTTAAAGTCGCTGCAGCCTGCAGCAGCAACACCAAAGAATTCCCACAAAAAAAAACAAACAAACTTACATCTGCAGTATCATCAATGGCTTTCAACATAAGTATTTTAATATTTTTTCGAACTTCTGTTGGAGATATTAATGTTTCATCACCACCATCTTCTAATCCAATTTCACTCAATTTCTTTGTTCGTCGTTGCTTGCGTCGATGTTGTTGTTGCTGTTTTTCTTTACTTCCATGCTCCATTCTTCTTCCTTCAGCTTTCAAAAAAAACAAAATGAAAGAAAAAAATACTAAAATTTCATACAATTCAATTTTGTATGCAAATTAGATTTCATTCATTTCCAAATTAATTACACTTTTTTTTGTTGAAAGTGTTCAATGGCATTCATTTTTTGATTTTGAAGAATTTGCGTTTTTTATTTATTTATTCACATTTGATTGGCATTCAATTATTTTATTTATTCAACATAAAAGTGTCTTTCATCCACTACTTTCTCAATGATGGACAATAATAATAATAACAGCAGCTGCTGCAGCTCTTCAGCTTCATCATCACAAAGTTTTTCATCATTATCATCAAATCTTGGAGATGATAGTGGAGCACGAAATTATCTTCCTGCATTTTTAGCAAATCGTAAACCAGCACGTATTGGATCAATTGATTTACATTTTACTAAACTTCCTGATGGCCGGTAAGTACTTTTCTCATTTTATGAGTTGTGTAATTGTATATATTTTTTAGATGTTTATACACTTATACCGTTGATTGGAAAGAAAATATTAAAGAAGCAGCAGCTGCGGCTCGACAAGAATCAGATTTTACTGAAATGTTACAGCATGATCTTGTGGATCAACTTCCAGCAACAGCAAGTACAACAACAACAGCTTCTACTTCGCGTCCTTCACTCCTTCGTTCACCTTCTTCTGTCGCTGCTGCCGCTGAAAAGAAACAACAAAAAAAATCTTTACAACAATTAAAACAAATTTTATGTGCTGCTGGAGTTCCAACTTGTAATCAACCACGACAACCACAATGCCTTCGGAAATGTGATGGTCCATGTAGACGTCAATTAGATGTTCATGATCTTACTGTTATTGGTTTATGTGAACATGCTGCATGTCAACAATGCCTTGAAAATGCTCCACGAATTGAAGCAAGCTTTGGTGGATTAGGTTGTCCAAATGTTAAATGTTAGTTTATTACATATATTAGAGACAATGTTTGTACAAATTGTTTATTTCAGGTTTTCTCTTGGATATGGCTTCACTTTGTCCTGATAAAAAGCGCCGAATGGATACAATTCGTCGGGCATATATGCTAAATTCTTCCAAATCTTCTGCTGCAAATTCTCCTTCAAATATTTCATCAACAAAATATACTGTAACAACAACAATGTCAATTGAAACTATTGAAAATCCGAAGAAGTAATAAATGCCTGCAGCAAAATGTTTGAGTATAAAACTTTTTCTGATTATATATATATTTTTTATACAACTTTATTTTTGTATTGATTAAAATGAAATTTAAAAACGATTGTAATATTTAAAAAGAAGAGATGCATTTAATATTTTGAATTTGTGGCTCGAATAAAAGTGGGTTTTGTTTGAGTGGTTGGTTTCCAGCATTTGAATATTTTTGTATAAACGGCGTCTCGCATATTTGTATTTAAAAGGAGATAAACTAATCCAACAACTCCATGTGAAGTTTGCCATGTAATTTGTCCAGTAATTACCAGCCAATCTGGGGTATAAAAGAATTGCATATAAACGTATATTGCAGCTGCGGACATTTTTAAGAAACAAATAATTGTTACTTGAATGAATGTTTGTTTTTGGATATAACTCATATCATTTGTATCATGATCAATATGATTTTTAAGAAGCATAATTAAGCATAAACAAAGATAGGCGATTAGGATAACAGCAATTACGAGGATATTATTGATTGTATGGGAAATATTTTCGTGCTAAAACAGATTTAAGTTTCGGTAATTGTATTAAAATAATTGTTTACCTTTGGTGTTCCAATAGGAATTTGAAATCTATCAATATTAACATATGGATCAAAAAACATTGCATATGAAGTTGAAGAAAAAAGTAGAGGATTTGTAAAGAATGCAAAATATATCATATATACTGTAGGAATTATTAACCAAAAATATGTTCGACAACCACGAAAAAGTTTAACACTTAATTTTGGGAATAAAATTTCAACAATTCGATTAAATCCAAGTATCATACATGTTGCACATGTTCCAGCCCAAAGTGCAGTTGCAATACATCCAATAATATATGAAGATTTTTGATGAGTACAAAAAATTTCACCACTTTTTGACCAATATCCTGAGAGAATTGAATTAAAGAATATGCATGCAACATCGAGAATTCCAAGATAGAGTTGAATTTTGTAAGATGAAAATTTTCGAAATTCTTTTTGTGCCATTATATAAATGAATGGAAAATATAGGACCTCAAAGATAACTCCTGTCATAATATACAAAACTCCAATAAATAAATTTGGCCGTCCAAATGATGACCATTCTGGCTGATGAAATTGTTTACAAGAATAAAGCTCTTCAAATTCTTCAGTTTTAAAAAACAATCTTTCCATATTTTTCAGCGATCTTTAAAGGTTAAAAAACACCACCTTCAAATGCCTCGAATGTGCCATTTTAAACAAAAAATTTGCCGTCTTTTATTTCATAGACATTTTAGAAATTTTAATCTTCACTTTCTTTTCATCTTTTGTGCTTTAAAGTTTAAACAAAAGAAAAAATAAATTTTAAAAAATTGCATTTTTTTCGGTAATCAACAATTTTTAAAAAACGGATTTATTTAATCTCTTTTTTTAACTCAAGGATTTAAATTTTAGGGGAACAAAAAAGATTTCTATTCCTTGGAAATTAAATTTCAGTCCAAAAATCAACGTTAATTTTATTAAAATTATTTTTCAGATTTAAATTAGTTTTTATCTTTTTTACGGTAGCTGAAAAGAATAGAATAATCTTTAAAAAACATTCCAAAGCAGATTAAACACTTTTGAAAAAACTTTTATTTTTTGCTAAACTTTAGTCGATATTGTTTTCTTCATTAAAAATATTATGTTGAAATATAGAATTAAGCCCGATTTAAATTCAAAAAAATAATGAAAGATTAATGTGAGGGTGTCTGTTTTAAAAGATCAACATCAACAGATTTTTTTTGTAGTTTTATCTGATGTTCAATTCAACATATTGTTTAAAAAACAGAAACTCTGTTTTTTAAAGGTATAAAAATATACAAAAAAATTTTCTAGCAACAACAAAACGGAGTTAAAAATATGCAAAATTTTTTGTTTATTGTCTGCTTTATTACTGTAGCTATTTTTATTTTCGTTCCAACAAGTGCAACTTTTATACAAAAACGTCAACAAAATAATAATGTTCCAAATCAACAACAACTCCCTTCAGCATCTTTAGAATTAAATTCAAACGAATTAATTCAACGATTGATAAGGTCTTCAAAATCTCAATACATTTCTTCAAAACCTAAAAATAGCATTTGGGAATGGATTTTTTAATTGTTTTTTTTAAATTTTTCTAGAAAACGTTAAAGATTGTTATTATTTTTTGTTCCATTTTATTTTCATGATTTCTTTAAGCTGATTATTTTAACTTCCTGATTCCAAAAATAAAATGTTTTAAGCTTATGGTCTCCAAAACAATTTTTATCAATTACCTTACGAAAAATAAAAGTTCATTATTTTGGAAGCTTTTGATCTTTAAATAGACCAACAATTTTTTTATACTCTCTCTCTCCTAATTTTAGACCGTCACTGATAAAAACAAATGAGGAGAGGGCAATTTCATGAATCACATAGATTTTTTTATCAGAAAAGGACAATACTTTTTTTTGTCTGCATTGAATGAAGCTTCCGGTCTTTTTTTTAAAGTTTCTAGTTTCAACTTTTTTACTCTTTAAAAAATTGCAATAATTTGAAACACTTTAAATTTAAAGTTTTTGAAACAAAGTAATAAAATTATAGATTTTTTTCATTACATTTTTTAATATAAAAAACAAACATTTATATTTTTTTTATCAAAAAAGCAGCTTTTGATGATTATAAACGTATTTCAAAAAAAGCTAAAAAAACGTGCTTTAAAAAAACATACGACAAAAATATAATAAAAACAATCAGAAAATTTTTTTGTCTAAAAAAATAATTGGAAGAATTCAATGAAAGACCTTTTTTTGAAAGAGATTCTTTGTTTTCTTTCTCTTTGAACCTTAATAATATTCCTGTTTTATCAAGGATAATTTGGATGTTTAAATTTGTGATTAACAAAGGTCTTCGAAATATAAATATATATTTTTTTTCTATGTTATTGACTCTTTATATGGTATTCTATGTCAATACCCCTATATTACCATCATCATCTCAATTCACTCCCACTATTTTTTTACCTACGAAAATCAAAGGTTCTTTCATCTCCATTTTTGACCAAACACAAAAACTTTTTTTTCTTTGGATTAAATTATAGAAAGAAAGCATTAAAGTTTTCTCCCTTTTTTGTCTCTCTTTCTTTATTTGAACGATAAGCGAGCTTTATTGCTTGCTTTTCTTTATTCTTCCTTTTTTTGGAGTTGAACGTAAAAAGAAAAGGAAATATTATGTCAACGGTTGATCGAAGTCAATTACGTTTATTTGGACTTGGAAATAATAATAATAGTAATCATTATCAAAATTCTCCATCTATTAGTGGAAGTAATGGAAGTAGTAGTGGGGATGATCAAAGAAGATATTCATCAAAATTAAAAGATAATAAAATAATTATGGATTCTTCAAGCAGCAATAATCATCAAAGGAAACGAAGAGTTTCAGAATTTATTATTCGAGTTCCAATTGATCATCTTAAAAAGATTGGTGCAACAGATGAACTGAGTTCTTTGTCAAGGGAAACGCAGTCTTTTGTTGGTAAGAATTTTTGTTTTTTCTTTAAATGGGTTACAGTAGTTTCTAATATGTTCATATTTCGTTTAATGCCATTTTGTAAGATTTTTTTCACTTTGTCAAACTTTTGACAAATGATAGTAATTCAAATAACATTTTTTAAATTTACTATTACAGCTTTATTACAAAATTTTGATAGTAACACTAAAAAAATTTTTGGTTATTAATTTTTCATTACATTTTTTTAAAAAGTACTGTAGCTGCTGCCGTTTTTCTCCTTAAATATTCAATGTCCTTTTTTAGCAAATTTTTAATTTTTTTCCAATTTTGACAAAAGTGATAATAATCAAAATATGCATTTTTACGATTACTATCTTTTTTGTCATAGCGCATTATGACACACATTTTGATAGTAACACCAAAAACTGATATTACCCCTTTTTTGGCCACTAATACTTTTGTCATTCAATTAATAACAAAAACGGTATTTACAAGTGCTAGCAAAAAAATTCAAACTAAAATCAAAAAACGAAAATTTTTTCAATCCGAAGTCGAAACATCAAAATTTCGATATTTCTGACAGACTTTTCAAAAATAGAATTTCAAATTTCGCAGAAACAAATGCAAAATTACTTTAAAAACTATTGTTTTTAGTTAAAACACAAATATTTTTATAGGAATTGCAACAATTCATGGCCTTTTACGAATTTATCGAGGTCGTGGAATATTTCGTTTTTTATGGATTCTTGTAACAATTATATGCGTAATATTTTTTTTATATCAATTATTTGTACTTATAAATCAATATCAACAAAAACCTACAGCATCTCATGTTTCATTCATTTTACCTGAAGAGGGAATGGCATTCCCATCTGTAACAATTTGCAATTATAATTCAATTCGGCAAAGTTTTGTTGCAGGTTTAAATATTTTTTATCTTTAATCACTAAATTTTGTTTTTAGAATTAAATCGAACAACAAATGGAAGTTTTTCATATGATCTCTTAAAATATCTTGCATTGAGCTATCTTGAAGTTCAATTGGTTGTTACAGCTTCAGAAGAATTTCCACTTCAAAAGGGTGAAGAACTTCTACAAAATTTTACACAAATTGTACCAAATTTTACAATAAATGGTTTCTTTTCAAATGCTGGGCCATTATGTGAAGATACTCTATTACTTTGTTCATTTGGTGGAAGAGAATTTAATTGTTGTAAATATGCTCAACCAATTTTAACAGATATGGGTTTATGTTTTCGTTTGGAGCTTGCAAAAGCTGATGAAATCTTTCTACAATCACAAATTCATTCGGGTGTTGCAAATGGCCTACAAATTATTGCAGATTGTCATAAAGAAGATGAAGTTGAAATGCAATCAAATTCTGATTCGGATGAAGAAACCGTTGATTCATTTTTACGATTATTGGATCAGCTAATTAGCGGAATAAAATCAAAATCTGATATTACGGGTTTATTTGCACAAGTTTTTGATGTTGGTTTTCGATATTATGTTCATTCAGATTCTGAACTTCCTGCTTTATCTTCAGAAGGGATTACAGTATCCCCGGGGACAAGGGTATATTCAGCTGTTAGCCCAAATCGGGTATGTTGCATAAAAAGTGTATGTTCAAAAAAAACATGTTTCAGTTTAAATTATTACCCGAAGAATCATGGGGTAATTGTACAGAGCGATGGCCGGATAATTTAAATGATGATGCAAATATTCAATATTCTTCAACAAAATGTAAATCACTTTGTCGAGCAAAATATTACAATGAATTATGCGGGTGTTCACCATTTATTTATAACGTTAAAGGAGGTAAAACGACTTATTTAATCAGGTTTAAATTAGGGTTTATGTTTTTGCATTTAAATATGAAAAGAAAAAAGTTGTGTTTTCAAATTAAAATTGGTTCGAAGCAACAACGATTTAAAAAACGTGATCTCTTTTTTCTAAATTGGACAAAGAAAGAATAGAAAAAAGGAAAACAGAAGAAAAAAGTGTAGGTGAAAAAGCAAGCGTTAGTTTTTATTGTACTCTTTTTAACCTCAAAAAAAGCGTGATTAAAATTGGAACTAAAAATTTTATAATCAAACTACAATTAAAAACAGGGGGGTTAAAAACTTTGGGCCAAAAAAAACTTTTCTGTTTTGATTGATGAAAATTTTTTACGCACATATTTCCATTTTAGAATATCCTGTTTGTTCTGCCTATGAAATGCATGAATGTGTTGTAAAAAATTCAAATCAAGATTTAAATTCAAGTAAGCATTTTTATTAACAATCCTTAAAAATTTTTATCAAAAAATGACACATTTTGATTTTTAAGCTGACATAATTGCACCTGTAATTCCGTGTCCATATTGTAAACTTGAATGTGATCGATGGGTTTATCATACGTAAGCTATCTTTTTTTTTATCACTTAAAGGAGGCGGATGTTTTGATACAGTTTCGTAATCTTAGATTTTCGTGATTTTCAGGCAAACTGAGAGTCTCGAAACGAGAAATTTAAAAAAGGGTCATTTTCTTTTCAAGACTCTCAGTTTGCCTGAAAATCACGAAAATCTAAGATTACGAAACTGTATCAAAACGTCTGCCTCCTTTAATAGAGAGTTTGATTAAATTTTTGTTTTCGAAAATGGCATAAATGTGACAATCAGGGTCATTTTCTATTGTTCTTTTGCCTGATTTTCAGGTTCGTGAAAAAAAAAACAAAAAAAATAAAAAATGTATCAAACTGTCCGCATCCTTTAAACTTCAAAATTTAATTTTATAGATATAATTCATATGGTGAAGGATTTTCTGAAGGTGCACTAGATTATCTTCGAAAGAGGCTTCCATGGACAACAAAACCACATATAAAGTAAAAACAGTTAAAGCTAAAATCTTTAAAAAATATAATTCTTTCCAGAAGTAATTTTGTAACGATAAATATATTTTATCGTGATATGGCCTATACACAATATGAACAAATGCAATCAACAACTTTTACACAAGTTATGTCAAATATTGGCGGAAATATGGGAATGACACTTGGAATGAGTTTAATTTCGATAATCGAAATTATTGTTTATCTTTCAAAAACTTCTTGGATATTTTTAAGCAAAAAGCGAAGGGAACATTTAGTTGAAAAGAAACATTATGAAAAGGTTTGTTGGAAGGGGATCAAAGTGGTGCAAAATCGAAAATTCGATATTTAAATTTATCAAAAAACCAACCTAAATTTTTTTTCAGCAACGTGAACAAACTTTGAAACAAACACTTGAAAAAGCTCAACAAGAATCTTCTCCACATACTTTTCGAAGAATTGCAAATAGCATTCGACGAAAAGTCTCCCAAGTTTGGCCAAAATCTCCAACTTCACCAAAGCCCAATTCAACATTTTTTTCTTCTCAACTTGTTGATGCAAATTTAAGAGGAGATGGAAAAGTTACAATTGGACAAGAGCCAATTTTTGCAGAAGTTAAAGTGGATGCTGAACAAATTTTAGATTTGCTACAACAAAATAAAGTTGGTCGTCCGAGAAGTCTTTCATGTCCAAAAACATATTCAAAAGGTTCGAAAACAAATGAAATAATTCTTCCAACACTTTCTTCATCTTCAACAATTGAAATTACAACAAATTTTTCAAATTGCAGCAATAATTCTTCTTTTGAAATTGAAAAACAAAATAATATTATTGAAAATAATTGTAAATATATGTATTAAAAATAGATATAAATAAAAATTTTTGTTAAAACAAAGTATCATAAATTTAAAGGAAGTGGAAGGGTTGATACATTTTTCAGCTAAACATTTTTTTCAAAATAGCATAAATCTGAAAATCAGGCAAAAAAGAACTATAGAAAAAAGCAAGTTCATGCTATTTTGAAAAAATGCTAAAAATAAAAAAAATGTATCAAACCGCCCACTATCCCATAGTTGCAAAATTCGTTAATTTTTGGCAAGTTTAAAACAGTTGTAAAAAGTTTGAAAAAACTATCAAAAAATGAAATATTAAAAAACCTTTATTTATTCAAACACTTTTTTTACATGCAAATAATAAATAAATAAAAATAAATAAATAAATACAATGCAATCAAGCTGTTGGCTTCATTGATGTTAAATCAGTTGATTCAGGCGGTGCTTCTTTATTTGGTTCATCTTTTTTGCTATTGAGTAAACTCTTGTGCGACAAAATAGATGATTGATTATAAAGTGAGTCAGGCCTAACGGCACTTTCATTTGTACCTTTTTGATTTTCTGTTGATTGTTGCAATACAATAGGCGATTTACTGCCTTGGAGTCTTCGACGACGAGCTGGAATAGGCTTTTGTGCATTATTTTTACAACGGAGATAACAGCAGACGCTAAAAAAGTAGTTTGTTATGGATATAAAACTACAGTAATAAGAAAAACATACCCAACTCCAGCACCAATAGCGATAAAAATAAGAGCAAGAATCAAGAAAATCCACCAATAGTTGAGATAAGTCATTATTTATGTATAGCGCCGGTCTTGGCGAAACGTGTAACAACCGTTTATTTAGTTTTGTTGTGTTGAGTTTTTATAAAATCATCAGTTGATTCATTTTGTTCGGCTGATGGATGCCGGTTTTGGATTGCTCCGTATTTATTTTATTGTGTTGTGTTAATAAAGTTGTTTGATTTAATAACTTTTATTGGATATTTTATTGGTTTGGTAGAAATTGCTGTTGCTGATTGCTGGCTTTGGTAAGTTTCTTTACGGGTTTTATTATATTTTTGGGGAGTTATATCTTTTTGGGTTAGATTTGATCCAAGTGTTAGAGTTATAATCTCTATTACCGATGTCTGGAGCTAAATACCCCAAGTTGGAGGGCCCGCGCCGTCATCCTGATTCTTCTGATAAAAGGTATACCACCTTTCTTGATGAAAGTCATGGATGCGTTGGAGAAATATGCAGCCGATTGAATGAAAATGTATATGGATTAAAGGATATACATGGAGTATATACCGATACATATGGATTGAATGAAGATATATATGGATTGAAGGATATATATGGATTATATACCAACACATATGGATTGAAAAAAGGTAATAATGGAAAGGATAATGAAGATAAATCTGCAAAGCAACCGAAAGGTGTAAGACTTGTTGAAGGTGGTGCGGATAATGCTTATGGTGATTGTAAAGGTGGTTCACGAATTGTTGATTTTCCACAACAAAGTGACACAGATATATATGATAAAGCTATTTTTGTTAATTGTAAAGCTGGTGGTACTATTGTTGAACAACCACAACAATATGAGCCAAATAAAATTAAAGTTAAATCTGGTAGTAAAGGTAATACTGGTGATATTTTTATTGGTATGCTGTCTGATTTTGAAGATTATGCTCAACCACTTGTTGCACATACACAACAAGATGGATCGGGTCATGTTACAGAAGAGAATGGAAATCCAAATGAAGAGTTTAATGTTAATCAGGAACAAGTACCTGAAGGAGTTAAACGTGCTCGTGATATTGTGCATCATGCAGAAGAACTTTATAATTCCCTTAGCTCAGCTATAAAAGGTGCAAATGAAAAGCTTAAGGTATTAAATAATCCTCGTTCTGTTGTTTCGGATGATTTGATTGAAGATCTTCGAAAAATGCTTACTAATCGTGTAAGATTTCTATACGGTAGCATTGAAAATAGAGAAAATGTTCTTGAAACTTTGCGGGAAAGGGAAGCTGAAGCACAAGCAACGATTGCTGAACTTCAGGAAGAGCTTGATCAAGTTTCTAATGCACAAAAGACGGGATTAAGCGATAGCATTAAGAAAGAACTTAATGATTTGGGATGTGCAGATGTTGAAGATATGATTTATAAATTTTTACTTTTACAAGATCGTGTACAAGTTATTGAAAGAAGTTTTAAGGAATCGACAGTATCTCGTGGAACATCCCGTGTTTCACTTGCTGAAGAAGATAAAGGTCGTAAAGCAAAAGCGATTGCACAACCAAGATCAAGTCAATCAATTTCTGTTAATTCAAAAGAGGTTACTGTTCCTACACCTAAAGTATTGCTTCCAATGCCGGAAAAGTTTACTGGTAAATCAAGAAAGGATCTTGAACGATTTTTCAAGTTGTATGAAGCTAGTACAACAAGCACAGGCTGGGGTGATGAAGAAAGAGCAATATACTTAGGGAGCTATGTTCCAAATCTCCTTGTATATCATGATAATTTAAGAGAAAGAGGAGCAACTTATCCTCAAATGAAACGTGAATTGCTTGGTGCAATGGGCTCTGATGGTACTATTTCAACTTTTTATTTGCGTACTGAACTTGATAGGATTAAAAAGCCACCAAATAAACTTTATAAATCTTTATTTGATGAGGTTGAATTACTTGTAACGGAAGCATTTGGTAATGATGTTAATGCACGGGAAAATGAACTTAAGAAAATCTTGCTTCGGTTAACAGAGGAAGATTCAGATCCTGTTTACCGTAGTATCGTTCTTTCGAATGTTACTGCAAGTTACTATCAACTAAAAGAGCTTGTATTAGGTCTTGAATCTTCACAAGTATTCAGAAATAAAGGTGATAAAGCTGAGGTTAAAACTTCGAGCAATTCAAAGATGCCCTTTTATAAAAATCGATCAGATAATCATGTAAATGCTGGAGGTTATCAAGGGAGATCAGATAGTCGTGAAAAGGTTGATGAAAAAGCAAATCCTCGGGGGTTTGGTGAATCACAACAACAACGAGAATGGAATCCAAATCGTGCTGGTAATGGAGGTTATGAGAAAAATTCTTATCATCCACCAGTTGTTAGAAGTTGCTTCATTTGCAATAAACAAGGACATATTGCAACAGATTGTACAGAAAGGGAAACTGGACATTCTAATGTTGTAGATCTTGAAGATGTAAAGTTGTATGTTTCTGGCATTACTGAAATTGGTAATGTTGGAGTTGAAACGGATAATGTTGAAAGTGAACCAATGTTTGGAAAACAAGCTGTATTGGATGTATGGCTTGATGGTGTAAAAACTAAGGTTCTATTGGATTCGGGTGCAAGCACCTCAGTGATCAAAGATACTGTAGTTGGTCATATTCTTCGAGCACGTGATAAAGATGGAAGCTCAATTGTCCAATTACCTCAAGAAAGTTATGTTCATAAAAGACTTCTTGGTGCTGATGGAAATCCGTTGATGGTAGTAAATTGTATTAGGATTCCAATTGCTTGGGGAACAGGTCCTACAAAATTTGCAAAATTTTTTGTTGTTAAAGGTTTACAGCAAAATGCATTAATTGGTACCAATGTTATTCAAGGTGATGATAATTGGATTAATGCTTTGACTTTCTCCTTGAAAAGAAAAGAAGTAAATGTTGCTCATTTAGGAGTTGTCTGGGAAAGTCAAGAACAAGCACCACGTGTTGAACAGGTTGGTCATAAAGTTTATGCAGAAACTACAGATATAACACCTCGTACAGAAGCGTTTGCAAAGGTAAAAACTCCAAGAATTGGTAGTACATCAGTTATTGAAGTTAAAAAGGATACATTAGAAACTGCTGATTTAAGTGGGACACATGATGGTACTGCAGTGGAACATAAAAAGGCTGTTATAAAATCAAAGGATAAATGTTTATTTGAAGTTAAAGCTGAAGAGCAAAACATTAGTAATTCTGTTGAAGCCCATCCAAAAACACCATTTGGATGCGAAACTGTTGTTATTGGTGGAAAGAATGCCGAAAAATTTGCTCGAGCAAATGGCCTTAAACATTGGACTTTAAAAGCTTTGAATGATTATCGCATTCACTATAAAGCTATATTTGGAATTGCTGTTAAGCGATTGATATATTTCCCCAGTGGAGAAATCTTCTTTCGTCGTGAAGTTAAATTTGATTCTATTGTTAATCGTGAAGTTAAACCTCTTTCTATTGTTAATCGTGAAAGTAAATTTGATTGTATTGTAAATTGTTTATTAAATGATGTGAATCGAATGTGTGAATTCAATAATATGGAAGTGATCGTGCTACCAATATTTCGCCATTATGGATACGCAAAACTTAGTGAACAACTTATGTCGTGGTACAACGAATGGAATCCTCCTCTTGTTGGAAATAAAGAAGCTATGAAACTAAAATTCTTCAAGTGCATGAAAGCAACTCTTGGGCAAGATTCAACTACTCAATTCGTTGATGGCCAGGGAATTATTACAAATGAAGGAGTTCGAGCTCTTGGTGAATACATTGAAAACCTTGGTTACTCATTCAAAAATCGGGTCAATGTTATTGTGGAAAGAAATAAGAATGCTCCACATCATGCTGAATCGTCAAATCGTGCTTCAAACGCTCAATTGTTTGCAAGTCATCGAAATTTTCAATCAAATGATCGACGTCGAAAATGGTCTTCAAAGCCGCCTTTCAATTATCAAATTCGTGAAAGACGTCAAAATGGTCAAAAAGAATTTCGTGGATGCCGCTCATTCAATAATGGTCCAAAAGAAATTTGTGGAAAAATTCAAAATGGTCAAGAAGAAGTTCGTGTAAAGCCGCCGTATTATGGTCGTCGAATCTTCTATGGTCGTGGAAATGCTCAAGCTCGTGGAAACACTCATGCTCGTGGAAATTCTAATGGTCCTGAAACTCGTGATCGCCGACAAAATCAATTATCGGGGACGATAATTCGAGGGGGAAGGGGCAAGTTGAGATAAGTCATTATTTATGTATAGCGCCGGTCTTGGCGAAACGTGTAACAACCGTTTATTTAGTTTTGTTGTGTTGAGTTTTTATAAAATCATCAGTTGATTCATTTTGTTCGGCTGATGGATGCCGGTTTTGGATTGCTCCGTATTTATTTTATTGTGTTGTGTTAATAAAGTTGTTTGATTTAATAACTTTTATTGGATATTTTATTGGTTTGGTAGAAATTGCTGTTGCTGATTGCTGGCTTTGGTAAGTTTCTTTACGGGTTTTATTATATTTTTGGGGAGTTATATCTTTTTGGGTTAGATTTGATCCAAGTGTTAGAGTTATAATCTCTATTACCGATGTCTGGAGCTAAATACCCCAAGTCAATAATCAGCAAAGAAGCTTCCAGATGCAGCGGTTGTTGAAGCATTTTCACCAGATGAAGTTTGTATATTTGGTTCAAGTGTTGTTGTAGGTGGAATAGTTGTTGTTTCAGTTTTGATAAAAGCATTTTTCTAAAAACCAGAATATTTGTCTTTAAAATATTAACCAGTATAAATTAAACTTACAATACTAACAACACAATCAGAAGTTGCATTAATAATGTTTAATTTTACAATACCATTTTCAATTTTTGGACCACATGTTTTTGGTTTTGCGACCGGACGATTTAAATCCAAAACAGGTGTAATTCCATTTGTCATTTTTACTTCAAAGCATTGATTAGATTTTTTAACTCCTAAATACTTGTCAATAAACTAAACAAAGGTATATCGCTTACCGAAATTTAACGTTGATAATGGTTTCATAAATGATATAAATTCACCACGTGTTGTAATATAAAAACCACATTTTGTATCACAACTATCTAATACATTTTGACCAGAAGAATCAGATTCATAGCAAACGAGAAAACTGTAAAGAACGTCATAAAACATAATTATATAAAAAAGTTAAACTTACTCGGCCGTACATTTCATTGAACAAACTCCAAAAATTAATTCGCTTGCATTATTTAAAATAACTTCCAAAGGACCAGGTTTTGCCATTTTTACATCACTTCCATCTTCTACAGCATTTGCATCAGATAACAATAATTCTTGAACATCTTTTTTTGATGAAACATATGAAGAACCAAATTGGAATACAGCAACCAAAACCAAAAAAGAAAGAAAAAGTTTCATTGTGCTTGTTTTTTTGACGACCTTTCAAAAAGCAAAAGAAGAAAGTGAAATGAAAAATTACAGTTTGCGTTGCAAACTTTATAAAGCAAAAAAGAGTTTTCAAAAAATGTAAATTATTATTCAAATTAATTTTTAATTTGAATAAGAATTTACATTTTCTTTGTTTTTTACGTTTTTTGAGTTATAAGTTTTTCATTGGATTTGTTGTTGTATGAAAAAGCAATTGCGTGCACGCAATGAAACTTTTTCTTTTATTTTTGGTTTTGGTTGATGTAATTCAACTTTGTACTACAAATGTTTTATCGAAAAGATATATTCAAGAAACTGTCAACGATGAAATTGCTGTACAAAATGGAAGTGAGGTAATCATGGCAAAACCTGGGCCTTTGGAAGTTGTTTTAAATAATGCAAGTGAATTGATTTTTGGAGTTTGTGAACAAAATTGTTTCGGAGAGTAAGTTTTATATTTTTTGCTTTTTCTGCGTATGTGTGTTAGGACATCTGAATGTTATAAAAGGGGGTATCAGGATCAGATAATCTGATGTTGGCACTTTTAAAGGGAGGCAACCCTACTCTAAACGTTTAACAATTTAGATTTCTTGTTTGTTATGAAGGTGCCATTAATAGTTCTATTTCCACTCGTTTATGTAAATCAGAGTGTGGATTTTATGTTATAACCGAAGGAGAAGATATAACATATTTGGAAGGTATGACTCGTCCTAAATTTAATTGCACGGAAATGTTAATTAAAAATGGAAGAACTGAACATAAAGACAGCCCTATAGCTTATCCAAGTTGTCTTCCAAAAGTTGAAAATGGTATTGTAAAATTAAATATTATGAATGCAACTTCTGAATGCCTTGTTACTGTTGTAAGTTTTAAACATTTATTGATACATTAAAAATAATTTACGTTTCAGAAAAATGCAAAAATTAAACAAGATAAAATTATTGTTCCATCATCAACAAATTCTTCTCCAAATAATCCTCCAAGTGATACTTCTTCTGCAACAAATATTATTGGATATTTTGGATTGATTTTTGTTCTTATTTCATTCTTTGCTTTTCATCAATGAACACCGATTACAACTTAATATCAATATAAATGGATATGTTAACAGCTTCTTTTTCTTTAATAATTTATATGCTCTTTATGAATGAATAAATGATATTTAAAACGATTGATATTAGTTTTTGTTTATTATATGGAATAAAGTTACAGTACTTTTAAAGTGAAAAAAAGTTTGTTGAAGTTACGCAAAATTTCGTTACAAAAAAACTGCAAAAAAATTAATGTAAAAATTTTTATTGAGCAATCGGTAATTGAGTACATGTTCCAGCAGTATGTGAACATTCAATTAAAGTTGAAAGTCTGGTTTTTGTATTTCCATGTCCGTTTTCAAGATTTACAAGTTTTTCATTGATTTGTGAAATTTCAGCTTTTAAAGTTGCAGAAAATGTTTCAAATTTTTGTTGGAGCACTAAAAGTTAGATTTTAATTTTATTCTATCATTTTAAACGTACTATCGTAATATAATGGTGGTTTATCATATCCAATTGATGTTGTTGGATCAGGTAAAATTGGAATCTTTTGTGTTATATCTGAATTACTTATTACAATTCTTTTATAATATATTTCACCCAAAGATTGTAAAGATTTTGTATTGATTCTTTGAAGCTTTAAATCTTTCATTGTAAATTTTGTGCCTGTCCATTTTACATTTACATCTTTTTTATTTACAACTTCTTGAAGTTCATCTTTTTTTACAATGTATTTATCTTTTCTAAAATTCAATTTCAAGTGTTTTAAAACTTAAAATTTAATTATCTTACGTTCCCTCATCAACAACATTTTCTCCTTCTTCTGTGTTATCGCTACCTTTTGAGCCACTTCCACCAATTTCTATAAAAAAAAAAGTTAGACAATTTTTTTAATTTGAAAAAAAAACATACTAAAACCAGCAAATGAAAATCCGCCGCCTCCGCTGCCTTTTGATTTTTTAGTATTTGAATATCGATCTTCAATTCTTTTTCGAAATTCGTTATCTTTTGTTTCATCAAAAATGAAATGATCCTTTTTTGAATCAAAAATTAAAGTTTCATTAAAATATTCTGTTTGAATATCAGGTCTTGAAAAAATATCATCCCAAAATACTGATTCCCATTCAGCTTTGTATAAATCAGATGCATGAATCTGAATGTTTTTTAAAATTTCAGAAATCAGATTCCGTGTTATTTTAAAAGTTTTTTGAAATTCTATGATTGTTCATTTTTCTTGATTTTCAGGTTTATGCCGTTATGAAAAAAACGTCAAAAACAAAAAAAATGTATCAAATTTTCCCCTATCTTTCAAAGCACGCGTTTTTAATTTTAGCCTAAACCCTTAAAAGTTAGTACGTGAAAAAAAATTAATTATCCGCCAAAAACCGCTTTTAACTTTTCATCAAAAATCCTTCTTTTTCGACTCAGGTTCTGTGAGATCAAATTTCGATTTTGAAAATTTGAAAATATTGATATTTTGGTATTACAGTTTCTGTCGTAAAAATAATTTGTTATTTATTTTTTATTTCAATTTTTCGGTTATCAGCTGTCGGCCGTATGGATTTTGATTTCGCATTTTTCCCGGATGCAAAGAGTTGCAATAAAACTTCTCAAATTTAAACCCTGTAAACCCCATACCTCTTGTCCCTTGATTTCATTTAATAAATGCCCAATTATTTCATTTTCTTCATCTGATTTAATATATCTTGCTGTTACAGCTTCTGTAATTTTAACAGTTCGAAAAATATCATGTGCTAATTTATTTAAATCATCTGAATTTAAATGTACTTTTCCATCTTTATCTGCATATTCATTTTTTAATTCAGTAAAAAATTCATTTTTTGCAATCGTTTTTCCTGTAATATTTAATACTCGAAATTCTTCTTGCACAGTTGACATTGTAAATTCAAATTCCAATTTAATTTTTGACAAAAATCCTGCCAAATCTGATTTTGCTTGTTTTGTCTTAAAAATCAAAAAAGGTTTAAATCGAAAATAAAAACTTATTTTGCAATACCATATTTTTACAAAATTCATCATTTTTAACTCCAAAATTCATTAAAATATTATTTGGTTGACTTTGATATGAATGCCATCGATTATCAATTTTAAGTACAGAAGTCATATCATCTCGATTAATACTAAGTCTTACCTAAATTTGTAAATTCGATAATTAAAAACAAACAATCTTTTTGAGAGACATACATTTTGCATTGGTAATGGATGAATATCAGCTGTTTTAATATCAATCCCTTTTTGCTGTTTTAAAGCTAATTGAATTGTATTTGCAGCTAAAGTATCCCATAATTGTATATTGAATGTAAAAATGTAATGATCATTTGCAGAAAATTCATCTTTATCACATACAATTGTTTTTGGATCCATTACACATAGCGGTGTTACATAATATCTGAAAAAATTGATAAGGATAAGGACTTTGTGCACCCCTTTTCACAGGCCTTTTTATAAGGTAATTTAAACTTTTAATAATCATACATACCTTCCATGATTATCTTCTTTCCAGACATTTAATCTTCGACCATGATATTCAACAGATAAAACAATTTGTTCCATTTTTATAATTTGATCCCATAAACTTATATGTGATTCATTTTCAGCTGAACTGAACAAAAACGAAGTTGTTAAAAAAATGAACAAAATTTTCATCTTTCTTTCTTCACAATTCTCAAGCAACTTTGGCATAGTTTTGTGTCAATTTACAGTTAGTATTTATACGAAAAAATTATTTATTTACATTTTTAAAATAAACAAACAAACGACGTCAATGAAAATTTTAAAAAAGTCCTAAAATCTTATACTTTTTTTTACTTATCACTTTATCAATTTATTTATAACGTGATGCTGATAAAAAGTGATTATAAAAGTGTCAATATTTGAACTTAGATTTTATTTATATTAAAATAAGTAATAACATGTACCAATCAGTACATGGTTAAAACATTATCAATTTTACGGAAATGTTAGACAGAAGGTGTTGAAATTGAGTAAAAGTTCAATATTAAAATTTTAAGGATGAAGCATTACTTTTTTATCCAAAAATTACGGTATAATAAGCACTAGTTATTAACTGCATAATCGATAATTTTCAAGGTCAAATTACATTGATTTTTTTACATACAAAAAGCTCTGGCAAAACTTTTTTGATAGGTAAAAAAAAGTTTTTTTCCCACAAAAAAAGAAGGTTCTTGAAACTACAATTTTATTTGCGCTCGATTTCACTTTTTCAATTTTTTTCGTTTGTTTGGTTGCTTGCAAATTTGCAAACGCGTTTTATTCTTTCACATTTTTTTTATTTCTATCAATTTCAGTCGCTGATAAATTTCTTCCAAACTTAAAAACTTTGTAAACAATGTCTTTTTCAATTCCAAATGATATATTTCAAAATGCTTTTCAACGATTTTCATATAATATTGATTTAATTGAAAAACGATATAAAAATAAGCGGCCATCTGGTTTAGAAATGGATTGTGATACTGGAAAGGTTTGTTAAACTAAATTCATATAACCATATTAATGCTATATTTTTTTAGATTTATCAAGTTATTGATGCAAAGCGTCCTCGGCTTACTGTTGAAGAAGCAAAAGAAAAAATGAAGAAATCATTCTTGGCTCCATCATCTTTACTTGGTAATAGTTCATTATGCTCACCATTTGTTAGCGATATGACTGTATCAAAGGAAACAAAGCTACGAGTCCTTAAGCATAATAAGGTTTGTTTAGTTTCTCTCACTGTCATTTCTTTATTAAAATATTTTAGCGTTTCAAAAATCTCGTTAATAAAGGAACCGATTTCTCAACTTTTCTTAATGATGAAAATGGTAATAGTGATGAACCTTGTGAATATAATGAAAATGATGACAATCGTGAAGAAGAACTTTTTAATTTGGATGATATCATTGATGATGGTGATGATGAAGGCGCCGAAGATGATGATGATGAATCTAAAAATGATGTAGAAGAAGAGACATTGGTTGATAATGAATTATCAGAAGATGATGATGATGTTGGTCCTTCAGATGAACAAGATAAGGAATTAGAAGATGAACTTGATAAAGAAAAGGGTAACATTGCTCTGATAAGCTATTTTATTTTATCTTATGTATGTTTTTTAGAAAATGAAGAATTCCCATTTGAAGAACCAGAAGAAGAAGCAGCAAAAGAAGAAAATACATATAAGAATTTAAAGGTTACTCGAGCTTTGATTCAACGTTTAACTCCAAAAGTTTCAAGAATGAAGAATATTGCAAAGCCTTCATCAGCAACAAAAAAAATTGCTCTTTTAACTAATGATACTCCAAAACCACGACGACGAACAAATGCACCTGTATTGAAAGAACGAATTGAAGTCGCTGAAGATACTCCAAAAGTAATGCGACGAAGAACAATTGGATCTGCTATGAAAGAAACTCCTACAGTATCAAAGAAGAAGATTACTAAATCTGCATCAGCAAAAGCAGTACCAAAGACTCCAACTGCAACAAAGAAGGTTCCAAAAGCTGCATCAGAAAAAGCTGTTGCAAAAAATGACGATGATCCATTGGTTAAAGAGACTCCAAAGAAAGTTCGTGGACGTCCAAAAAAATCTATGATTGAAGATGCTCCATTAAATGTTGTTACTCCTGTAACTTCAAGTGGAAAGAAGACAACCAAAACTGCATTAGAAAAATCAACTTCAAAGAAGAAGGCTGCTGTAGCTACACCGAAATCAGAAGCTGCTCCATCAAAGAAAATTGCAAAACCTGCATCTGAAAAATCTACCACAAAAAAGGCTGCTGCTGTCAAAGAAAAAACTCCAACAGCAAAGAAAACTACCAAACCTGCATCAACAGAAGCTGGATCAAAGACACCTGCAGTACTAAAGAAGAATACAAAATCTCCTCCATTAACTGTTGCTGTACCAACCAAAAAACCAGGACGTCAAAGAAAATCTTTGCCTATGACTGAAGCTGCTGCTGCTCCAAACAAAGCTCGTGGTCGCCCAAGGAAATCAATGGCTAAGCCTTTTTGTCATTTATTTTTTTTATAAACCTTTGTATCGTTTTTCTGTTACTTTTTTACTGTTATGAAATAAAAGTTTTTTATTATATAATTGAATTTTTCATTTTTAAACATCGATGTGTTTTAAATTCACCGCTTTTTTTGGCTATCTATTTAATAGTTATGCTTTTAACTTATTTGCAAAGCTGATTTTGCCTTATTAGTCATTTAATGTTTAAATTTTAATCTTATCAAAAAAAGTTTTGACACTTTTTACACAATTTTGAACACGTTATATTTTCCCTCACTTTTTCCGTCTGGATTGCTCGGTTTTGTTTTTTCAATCGAATCCTTTCTAAAAAAAAGTTTTTTGTATCAACTCGCAAACACCGAATCTCTCTTAAATAATTGTATTGTTTTTTAAACCATCTCTCTCTCTCATTGGATTAAAACATTAAATGCATGTTCGCGAACTGAAAATGAAGAGTCACTTTTTACAAATAATTTGTAAAATTTTATCGGTTTTGTGTTGCCTCTTTTTTTATTCGATCTAGCTTTGCTGTTTTTCTTTTTTTTAAACTTTTACACGCGCATATGCGATTAGTAATATTACTAATCGAATGAAATAGTATTTTAAATTTTTACGAAGCTTTTCCTTACTAAATCATCTCCTTTGCCGTCGAATGATCGATGCTGTTCGATTGTGTTCTTTTGAATTTTATTATTGAAGTTTGTTGCTATTTTCTTTCGTTAAAAGCGATATAAATACTGCTGTCTTTTTTCGATTTTGCACATCTTCCTTTTTCAGCACCTCGAACTTTTTATACTTTTTACCTTTCGTGTGTTCTTTTTTATTGTCAAATATATTGGATTTTATAATATATAACTTTTTAGGTGATAAACTGAACTGCAGTGATGACATCACCAACTGGACGAGTGCTATCACAATTAGCAAACTTTTCATTTAAATGTAAGTCCTTTGATTTTTATTCAAATTTTGTAAAACTCTTTGTTCATTCATTCCTTTTTCGAGCTTTATTAGCCTTCAAATCAAAAAACATTAGTTTATTTTTCTTTTCGGCAAGTATGATTTTTACGCTACAGCGTTTGATTGATATATCTGAAGCTATAACTCATACGTGTCTATCAGGTCCTGCTCCTCCTTTACTATGGACCTTAATAAGATCAGATAAAAAACCTTTACGTTAGCTACCTTTCTTTTTTCTATCTTTTATTAAATTCTATTATTTTTTTAGCTATTAGCACATTATCTGTTTCTTCTGGTTTAAGTAGTCGAGCTGTACTTCCTTCTTCTCAAATTATTATTATTGGAACAAAACCATATTTAAAAACTCTTCAATTTGATAATCATCTTGCATCAAAATTGAATGGAGTTGATGAAAAACTTTTTAAAGCTGCAATTGATGCATCTGAAAATGCTTCAAATGTTTCAGTTTACTTAAATCTTGCAAAGGTGTGTTTCTTTAACTCTTTTACTGATATTGATGATATCTTCTTTTTAGATTATTGCATTGCCAACTGAATGCTCTCGTCATAATTCTCCATCAAATGCTAATACTCTCTTCCGTGAACTTAAATCGATTTCAATTGGAGATGGAGTAAAAACTCTTTCAATTGTTTTATATTCACCATATGAACATCTTATTGCACATGTATCTGCAATTGCACGTGCATTTCCATCATATTCTCGTAAAACAAAGCAATCAGCTTTGGAAGAAATTCAAATTGAAATTGAAGTTACAGATGGAAAAGCTTTAAGTGAAAAGGATATAAAATTCCTTGAAAACTTGGGTCAACATATTCGAATTTGTGCTGAACAAGTTGATGCACCATGTAATGAATTAAATTCTGAAGGTTTTGCAAATGAAGCAGTTCGAATGGTTGAAGCAATGGGAGTTCCAATTAAAAAGACTATCATTGTTGTATGTTTTTTGTTGTTTGTGTTACAGTATTTTTAATGCATCTATTTTAGGGTGAAGATTTAAAAGAACAAGGATTTGGTGGTATTTATCATGTTGGAAAAGCTGCTGTTCATCCACCTGTTTTTGCTTGTTTTAGCTATACTCCTGATGGTGCTTCGGAAAATATTGCACTTGTTGGCAAGGGCATCGTCTATGATACCGGTGGAATGCAAATTAAAACAAAGACTGGAATGCCTGGTATGAAAATGGATATGGGTGGTGCAGCTGCATTACTTGGAGCATTTTGTACTCTTGTCAAAGCTGGATTCAAACAAAATCTTCATTGTCTTCTTTGTATTGCTGAAAATAATATTTCACCTGTTGCAAAGTTGGTTCTTTTTTTTTTTGAATACTGTAACTTTTTACTTATCTCTATTTTTTAGTAAACCTGATGATATTATTACTATGTTAAGCGGTAAAACTGTTGAAATTAGCAACACTGATGCTGAAGGACGTCTTGTTCTTGCTGATGGAGTTTATTATGCTAAAACAAAGCTTAATGCAAATGTTATTATTGATATGGCAACTTTAACTGGTGCACAAGCATATGCAACTGGAAAACTTCATGCAGGTGTTTTATCAAATTGTGAAAAATGGGAAGATAAATCAATTAAAGCTGGTCGAATCTCTGGTGATCTTGTTCATCCATTTGTCTTTGCTCCAGATCTTCACTTTAGTGATCTTGATTCAAAAGTTGCAGATATGAAAAATTCAAATCTTGGTTCACAAAATGGTCCACCCTCTTCAAATGCTGGTCTTTTTATTGCAGCACAAATTGATTTTGCAAAAGGTCTTTCATGGCTTCATTTTGATATTGCATCTCCTGCTGTCGTCAATGAACGTGCAACCGGGTATGGTGTGGCACTTGTTTCTCGTCTTCTTGGAGAATATACCGATGTTGGAATTGCTAAAGCATAAGTATACTTTTTATTTTTTTATTATTTCTTGTGTTATTTATAAATGCTACTCGGTTACTGTAATCAATATTCTTATTGAATAAATATTTTATTTAACTTATTTTTTTTTGCGTTTGAACAAGGTTTTTGGTGGGCAAATGTTATCATTGCTTTTGTATACTGTAAGTGATATATAGAAAGACCTTTTTTTGTGTGTCTTTTCTTTTTTGTGCGTCTAATGGTCAACCGTGCTAACTCAACTCTTTGCTTTCTTTCATGCCTTCCATAAAATAATACCTGTTACCAGATCTATGTTAGAATCTGATTGAAAATACTATTGATGTCATTGTTGAGTAAGCTATTGGCAAAAGCAAATATTTTTTTGTCGATTGTGAAATTGAATATGATTTATTTTTAATAGTACCACTGTTAGAGAATATCACCCTTGCTATAATAATAAAAACTATTGAAATAAATCTATCTGCTGCTTCTCCTAATATTTTAACATTAATGGAACTTCAAATTGCAATTAGCGTCGAAAAATTAAATGCTAGAAAAACAAAAGGAAATTGCTTGCATAATAACAACGAAAAATAATATCACAGATTGGTATTCATTTAGATCGAAACAGAAAGCGAAATTTTTAAAAATTTTTACCAAAAAGAAAAGAAATTGATTGAATTAGTTATTCTTTTACTTTCTCCCATTAGAAAAAGGTTAAAACAACCGTGTTTTTACAATAAAAATTATCGAAAAACAAAAAAAACATTTACAATTCAAGGATTTTAAGTAGGAATCCTACTGTAGGATTGTTGATTTCCCTTTCCCGGGAAATTCCCCGAATATATTTGTTAGAAATAATTGTGAAATGAATGACATTGTGTTAAAAAATTTTATTTCACAGAAAAAATAATCATCAAGAAAAAAAAGATAAATTCAAGATTCTAGCAAAAAACCAATTATTTCATAAGAGTTCGTTCAGGATCTGCAACTGTAACCATTGTAGAATCACCATCATTGTTGCATTCCGGGATATAATAGCCACTATCAATACCACGACCTCGATTTGAGTAAGAGGATTGTGGACGAGATGGTAAAGAGAGAGTTCCATGCTTTTCAATTCGATCATCACCAATTAAAAGTGTTAAAACACGTGTTTGAGCTTGTAAAATTTCAATATCTTGTCTTGAAACTAAATAATCATCCGCTGCATTCATATCTTTACCATTAATACCAAACGATGTCTTTGTTAACCATAATCCTTGAACACTTTCATGTTGATTGTTGTCATCAGAGTATCTAAAATAATACTGTAATAAAAAAAAGAACAAAAAAAAGTTAAGCTTACTTTTTTGCACGTTGTCGAAGACGTTCATCACCAAAGTAGACTTTCAATGAAAAAATATTACTTCTTGTTGCTGATGTTGATGAAGAACGAACAGAATCCATACTAATTCGAGACATTGATTGTAAAAAGTTTTCAGGAACTTTTACAGTAATATTCTAAAAGTTTAAAATCGTATAAATGTTTTTAACAAGATATAAAGCTTACGACTTTTGACGAATCATCTGGATTATTTGAAGTTTGAGTTAAGCAAAATGATTTTGGTTGAACTGTAATATTTCGAGCTTCTGTACCATTTGTATCAACTGCAACAATATAAACAAAAGCAGCACGATCACCAAAATTTTTAACTTCAAATCCAAATGAAGTAATATTTGAAGGAGCAAATCGATAAATACCAGATCGAGGAAAGTATGAAAGTGTTCGCTTTTCAACAATTTTAACATCTGCTGTTCCACCATATGCAAGTAAAGGATGTGAATAAGTTTTTCCAGAACTTGAAACATAAAATTTTGCAAATGATTGATATCTTCTACATTCATGTGGAGATAAAATAACTATAAATTCTTGTGAACAATTTGGTTGAATTTGTACTGAACCATTTGAAGCAAGCTAAAAATGCTGTTATATAAAATAGCTAAAAAAACATAAACATACTTTAAAACATCCACTTTTATTAGTTAATCTTGGAGTGACTTCTAATATATGTGATAAGCAATTTTTAACATATATTTTTGATAAAACTTCTTCACCAATAGCAACGCAACCAAAATTTGTTAAAGGTTCAGGCTTAATAACAATTTCAGCAGCTGCAGCAGTTGAAGCAGAAGTTGATGGAAGAGAATCACCTTCAGGAACTTGTTGAAGAACAGGTTTTGGAAGAATACCTGGTTGTCTTTGAACAACATTTGATATAGATGAATTTACACGAGAATTTGTACGATTTCTTTTTAAATCATCAAGAATCTTTGATGGCTTTGGAATGTGTTTGCTTTGGAGAACAAAATTCCTTGCATTACGAACTGAAGATTCTCCCAATACAACCTAAAAAATGATTATTACTGTATTGTTAGAAGAAATGAAACAACTTACATCTTGAATTAAATAATTCATTTTAGTATTTGAAAGTGTTGAAGATTCATTTTGCAAATTTAATCTTGAAACATCTGGAATAACAGAAACTCCAGCATCAAAAGGACCAGGAACACGACCAGCTAAAAAATGAACGATTAAAAAAGCAAAGATGCAAAAAAGATGCTTACCAATTGGAGTTGAAGTAGTAAATGGTTTTGAATATGATTGTTGAGAAACTCTTGTTATATTTAAGCTTGCTGGTGGAGATTCCCATGATCGAATTCTTGATTCATGTGTAACATCCAAACGTGGACGCAAATGATTTCTTTCATGGCAATCTTCTTCTTGCTCTTTTAAAACTTTATCAAGATCTTCCACTTTTCCAAATGAATCTGATCCAAAGCTTATTGATTCTTTCCGAGGTTTCTTCTTTGTTGCTGTAGCTGTTGCAGGTGTTGGAGCTTGAGTTCTTTCTAAAAAAACGTTGTTTAGACTGTGGCCTTTAAATACTTATAAAAAAAAACTTACGAGTAATTTCATCAGAATCTTTATCATTAGAATGGTGTTGAGAATCTGAAAATTTGTAAATTATTCTTGCCAAAAAAGAGAAAAAACTTACAACGTGAATAATTCGCTCGAGATTCTTCTGTAATTGGCTCCAAATTTGATGAACGAATATTTGATTCTTTATTGATAGTTGTTGATCGTGGTGGAAGATTTTCTTCATCATTTTCAGCATCAGACCATTCTTCTCCATCATCAAAGTTATCTTCTTGCACAGTAACATCTATAAAGAATAAATACTTTTAACTATTAATCTAAACAATAGTGATTTAAACATACCATTAACTTCACTGTTATCCATTTTTGTTGTAATTTGTGAGATGATAGTAATAAGTAGTTGTTAAAATAATTCGAGTAAAAAATGTGGTAATTAAAAAAAAAGAGAATGAAGAAATTTGTTTGAGCCTTTTTGTTGAAGAAAAAGTTTAAAAAATTTTTTTGAGAAAATTTAAAACCGCTTAAATTTTTTTTCTCGTTTCAAGAAAAAAAAAAGAAGCGCGAAAAATGTTTTAAGGAAAAAAAAGTTTAAAATTTTTTTAGCTTTTTTGGAATTATAAAAGCTGTAAAATGAATTTTAAAAAATAATACCTGCAAAATTTATGTTTTTTTTTCTATAGCACTCATTAAACTTTTTTTTTAGGGAAAAAATTACCCAGTCGATTAAGAAAGATTTGCCATACATTTTTGCATACAAACAAGCAACAGACAACAAAGATGAATCAATCAAATTCACAATCCCTCATCTTTTTTACACTATTCATTTTGCCATAATTGTGATTTAGCTTCAATTTGTTTAATGTCAAAAAAACTGATTCTCTAAAATTGCTTTTACCAGAAAAACGTGGAAATTATTTGGATAGCTTACCGACTGTTATTGAATTCTTTTATTTTTTGTTGTTTTAATCTTTACAAAAATATTTTAAACTTTTAACTTGTTTGCCAGGGGTTCTTTTTGCAGTTACAGTTTATGTTTATTGTTTTCAAAAAATTAATCCAATTTGTTTAATGGCATTCATTAAATCAGGTGGAAAAAATGATAGAGTTTTCGAAAATGTTTGTTTTCTTTAAACGTTCTCAAACGATCCAAAAATATGAATTTTTTTGTGTTTTTCTAAATGGCAATTTTTTTAATTTTTAATTTTTGTTAAAACTTGAACAAACATAAAATATATTTTAATTAATGTAAAAATACAAAATATAAGGAGTAAAAAAAGGACTGCTCATTTTTGGCAAATTTTCTTTGATGATAAGATTTTCTAGCAAAAAAACTTTTTGTAAAATCAATCAAAAGTAAATTTTCCACAGAATACATATTACTGACTAACATCACTGAAATTTAAAAAAATTATTTTTTGCTATAGTAGGATTATCAAATGGAGATCACATAGCTAGGAAATCTCCCAAAAACCTTTAATATGCTCAATTTTGGGGACTTTTGTTTTTTAATAAAAAAATATTATAGAAACCAGGGCTGTCCGGAACAAAAATTTTCATCCGGAATACGGAACACGGAATTCCGGATTTTTTTTGTCCGGAATCCGGAAAAATCCGGAACAATCCGGAACAAATTTTTTCAGACCCCTATATAAAAGGCGAAAAAAATTTTTTACGTCTATTGAATATCAAAAATCGATCATAACAGATTGTATTTTAAGAAAAGTGAAAAGCTTTGAAGTAGAGAAGAAGTTTTGGTTTTTGTATATATTTTCCCGCTTGTTAAGAAAATCAAACACAAATCATGGGTGTCCTATATTACACATTTTTATTTAACATAAACTAAAATTTAACAAAATCAATGAGAAAATAACAAAAGAGATTACTACCAAAAATTACAAACGATTATGAACGATTGTAACCTTTAAGAATCAAAATATTTCTATTTAAAAAAGTAAGTTGTGCTAGAGTTGTGAATTTTTAACGTACTCCCCCCTTTGCCCGTTTTTGTTCCGGATTTTTCAGGATTCCGGACCGATAAATCCAGAA
Organism: Panagrolaimus sp. PS1159; assembly: GCA_963922195.1. NCBI lineage: Eukaryota > Metazoa > Nematoda > Chromadorea > Rhabditida > Panagrolaimidae > Panagrolaimus > Panagrolaimus sp. PS1159. The sequence goes on from CAWUHW010000004.1 coordinate 432,545, forward strand.
TCCGGAACACGGAATCCGGAACGCAAAAAACGTCCGGAATTACGGATTTCCGGAACACGGTCCGGAATTCCGGACAGCCCTGATAGAAACACATTGATTAACCTTGAATTTATTAATATCAATTAAATATACTTAGTCTTCCAAAACTTGATGAAAAAATTTCTTAAAACATGTAAATTTGAGGAAATTTAACCCGGGAAATCGACAACCCTTAGATTTGGAACAGATTCAATAATTTTATGAACAAATTTTTTTTGATGAGGATCAATTTTGTCTTTATCGGCAATTTTGTATAATGTAATAGATAAAAAATTTTTTGTAATATTAATTTTTATTTATAATTTTTTGAAACATTTTTTTAACCGGGAAAAAAGGCAGTGAAAGAAAGAAAAAAAACTTTTAAAATTAAAACTAAAACAACGTATTTCAAAAAAAGTGAAAAACAATAATAAAAATCTGATATACTTTTTTTTAAACCATTGCCCAACGTTCAGCAATTTCTGCGGCATCTGTTTCAGTATCTGAATCAGAAAGGATAACATTACCAGGTTGAGCATGAATTATACGAGCTTGTGAATAAACTGGAGGTTGTCGAGGTGCTCCACTTGGGCCATATGGTGCTGCAACAGGTGGAAGGGAATGGGTACTATAATTTCCTGATGGAGCTTGAGTTGTTGTATTTTGAATTGTTGAAGGATATGATGAATCTGAATACATATGTAATTCAGCAGGTGATCGAGGAGATGGAGATGGCGGAATATGTCCATATCGAATTGCTGTAGTAGAGGTATTATATTGTCCTGGTGGTACAGATGATTGAGGTGGTTGAGATGATGAAAAATTATCTGACATTGGTCGAGGACGTCGTTGTGGAAGTGGGGGTTGTGTTAGGGCAGGATCATTATGACTTCTTGTTCCACCATATCCAAGTGACATTGTTTGTCCAATTAATGGTAGCCTTCGAGTATTTGCAGAATTTGGTGGAGCATAATTTCCACCAGAAGATCGATTTGTCATTGGTTCAGATTCTGATGGCTCATCATCATCATCGTCATCATCCGAATATTCAGGATTTTGTGAACGATATGTTGATCTTGGAGTTGATGGATATCGAGCAGATCGAGTATTTGTTGTTGTTAAATATCCAGAAGGTGGATCGGATGAAGTATCGGGATCAAATAGTGCTCCAGATGGTTGATGATATTCTGAATGTTGTTGATGTTGTCGGGATCGCCGAGATGAAGTTGGTTGTCCACCGGTTGCTGTTGTGGTTGCCGAATTTGGTGGAGTTCGATATGTTGAATGTCCGGTTGTTGAAGGGGTTGGAAAATGTGCCATTTGATATTGATCACCTGGTAGCTGTCCAAGATGTCGGTACGGGCCAGGCTTCGATCCAGGATAATGTCCAAAATATGATGGATATCGAACTTCTGAATCATATACAGTTCCACCCGCAACAGCTCGGCCACTTCTTGGTGTTCCATTATCTCCTGGAGATGGAGATCTTGAACGTGAATGCCCACGTAAAAGTTGTTGAGTCTAAATTTAAACATTAAGGATTCAGAAACAAAAGTTAACATAAAATTAATTATCACTGCAAGCAACTTGCATTTTTTTGGTTTTGCATATTGCTTGCAGCGATAATTAATTTTGTGTTAAATTGTTTTATATTATTAATTCAAAAATAAGTGTGTTGGTTAAGCTAACAAAAAAAGGGTTAATAAAGTGCAATTTTAAGTTACTTCGAAAAAGCGAAATAAAGAAAGTAGCACACTAAATTATAATAGAAATAAAAGGGTTTTAAGGAAAATGGAAATATTTTTAAAATAACAATTGGTACCTCATCAAAAAGTGCTACAGAATCTTCATCACGATAATTTCTTCGAATATTTGGTCGTTGTTGCTGTTGATTTTGTTGTTGATGTGGTGGAGTTCGATAGTGTTGTTGATGAGTTGTTGAAGAAGAGTTATAAGGTGATTGAGGAAGTCGATGGTGCTAAAAAAAGAGAAGAGAAAATCTTCCTAATAATAATAGGGTGCATTAAAAACTGTTAAATATTAATTGAAAAAAATATAGTTATTTAAAAGAGTGTACACCCCCTTCATTTTTTTTGAAAAGAAAAATTAAAATTAAAATCAAACATAAAGAAATATTTTTTTCAAAGCAGAAAATTAGGATAGCAAAAAATTAGAGAAAAGTTATAGAACAAAATCTGTTTACCTGTGTTGTTGGGTGTTCTGGACGAGATTCTCGACGACGCATTCGTGAAAACATTCCAGATAAACGTCGATTTGAAGTTTTATCTCTGAAAAATTGATTTATAGAGATTTGATAAATCACTTTTTTCAATTTATATTTGGGCAAATGAAAACATTATTTTAAAGGAGACTGGCTGTTTGATATATTTTTTATTTTAACACATTTTTTTCAAAATGGTATGAACCTGACAATCAGGATTTTTTTCTTTTGTTATTTTGCCTGATTTTATAGTTTTAACCATTTCGAAAAAAACGTTAAAAATGAGAAACGTTTATCAAATCGTCAGCTCTTTTCAACAGAAAACTGTAAAATTTCGAAATTTTATCATTTTCCAGCCAATTCTTTCGTTTTAAGATTTTTTTTCGGTAGAAAAAAGAGCATACTCATAACTATGTCCACCATGTGAAAGATGCTGATGATGTTGTTGTTGTTGGCCATGATGGGCAGCATCGTGTTCAATTGAATCTGATGATTTTGCAGCTTTAATTGTATCGACCAAAGTTGAAAACAAGGAATATGGTCGCTAAAATTTTACCCATTAATTTTTTATCGCCAACTTTTATCAACGACAGTGCCAAAAAAACTTTGGGGATAAAAATGTGCAAAAAATGGGTTCTAAAATTAGGGTTTAAATTTAAAATTTTCACTTCAAACATTAGGGATAAAGCTTTTTTTTCGGATTAGTATTTTTTAAAGGAAAGTTTTTTACAAAACACATTTACACAAAAGTAGCACAAAAGATAGGGATAGAAAAAGTTTATATATAAAACAAACCGATGAAGGACTTGGTGCACGAACGATAGATTGTTGTTGTTGAAGATATTGTTGATCTTGTAACATCATTGGAAATATTCCACCATCTTCTGTTGTTGGTGTGAGACCTGAGGATAGAAGAGGTCCACCATTTGGTTGTAAGGGGGAAGTTGCAGATTCATTTGCAGGAACTGAAAGATGCCCGGCACCAGCAGCAGATTTTGCAGCTTGTACAAGATTTCGAAGTCCAAAAAAGCCGCCGCCTCCACCAATCTGGAGATAGAAAAGAAAAAAGTTATAAAAAGAAAAAAATGTGTAGGAAAGAGAGAAATATATATGTATATTTATGTTTAAACCATTGAAATAAAACGGATGTGTTTAAAAACTTTATAGAAAGGGGGATATATTAAATCCCATATATCTCGTTTTTGTGCGCAGATAGGTAATTTTAAAAAAGTGCCCATTCAAAAAATAGAAAAAAAAATGTTAGTAATTAAAAAAGAAAATATAATAATAATTAAAAGCACACCAAATTTGTCATTTCTGTTCGGATCGCTCCAAGTGAGCGTCGATTTTTCATGAGATGTTGCGCTGCACGGAATCGTTTAGATAGTTCTAACTAGAAAATAATACAAATACCTATTTTAATATCCTTTTTTTGTGTTAGTAAAATATTTAAATGTGAAAATTAATTTTAAAAAATAGAAGAATTGCTTTTTAGAAAAAAAGTTAAAGCAAAAACTGAAAAAGTAGATAAATATTAAAAAAGCAATAATTATCGAAATTAAAGCGAAATTTTGCTTTTTTTTAGAAAAAGATATTAGTAGAAAAACATTAATTAAATCATTTGAAAAATTTTGTTAATTTTTTTGCAAAAATAATGAAATATTTTTTAAAAATGCCGGAACTTTGGCGTTCTGTTCTTAACTTTTTTATTGAAGACAAAATATATTTTAGGCCAACAAAGAAAAAATAAAAAACTGACCTCTGTTCCACTCTTTTTAGCTCGATAGTTTTCTAAAATTAATAGCCCAGCATAAATTTTTCCAACAGTTAACTTTTGAAATTGTAATTCCATATTTGGTGGAACAACCAAATCAATGGTATTCTTTTTAGCTTTAAGGGGCCAAATTTTTCGAAGTGTTTGCCGTAGCTCTTCATCCGCTTCATCCATTTCTTCTACAGGTCTCATTTTAATTGACAGAGATTCTCGAATAAGTGCGAATAATGTGGTTGTAAAATGTACAGTGCCATCCGCCGCAACGGGCATATTCATTCGAATTAAATGTTTATAGGCTAATCGATATGGGCATTTTTTACCAAATCCAACTGGAGGGGCAATTTCTCGTAACATTTCATACATATCTGTATAATGTATTCTTCCAGTTGCAGACGGATCATAAATAGCCCACTAAATTATTTTTTTTTTTTCATGTGAATAATTTTAGTTTCATATAATTTCTAACGACAACGATTAATGAAAGAAATTATATAAAAAACAGAATTTTAAAAGCTAAAGCTGTTCCTAAAAAGCTGTTTGTAACAGCTGCTACAGACCGATAATTATCTCTAGCAGTTGTTACAGTAATAATGTTACCATTTGCTGCAAATGATTTGCAATATTAATATTCAAGTCAGAAGTTTAAATGAAAGAGGATTTAAAGAAATTTTTGAACGCATTTTATCTCTGTACACATGCGTTGCTGAAAATAGTTAAAGGGGATAACTTGAAAATTAAGGATTTTGGCAGTAGGGTTGTTAAAACTCCCGGGAGAGAACAAAAAAGAACAAAAGTTGCACGGAAAAAAATGCTTTTTTTTGTTCTCTCCCGTTCTCAAAAATTTGTTTAATTGCTCATTTTGTTCATTTAAACTTCTTACCTGAAGATATTGGAAATGGTAACATTATTACTATAACAGCCTTGAGAACGGGATAAAAGATAAAATCAGCATTAATTACTCGAATACATACCACTCGAATAAATTCATCTAAATGATGTGGACCAAGAATTGATGAATCTCGAGTTAAATAATCAAAATTATCCATAATAACCGCAACGAATAAATTTAACATTAAAAATGAAGATAAAAATACAAAAGATGTAAAATATGCGTATGACATATTTGTGCCACATGTTTGAGATTTATCTCCACTTAACATAGCTGTAGACATTTTTGCGCATGCCCTTCCAGATGTACATGCCATCATAATATCTTGCCATGCTTCACCAGTTGCACATCGAAATAGTAATATTAGGGCATTAAAGAAAGATTGAAAATTATTATGCCTATTTAATTCTGTTGTTGGATCAAGTTGAATATTACCAAATACCTAAAGTATAAAAATTTGCATAAAGTGTTATTTAATATCTGTAAGGATTAATAATACCTGCATTCCAACAATGGCATAAATAAAGAATAACATTCCAATTAAGAGACAAACATACGGTAAAGCTTTAAAAGATTGAACAAAAGTCCAAAGTAATATTCGAATTGTATATCCTTGTTGTAGGAGACGAATAAGTCGAGCTGCACGAAATAGCCTCAAAAAACCAAGTGAAACAAAATGCCCTCCAAATTCTGTTACTAGCGCATCCGTAATTGATCCAACAACCGTAATAAAATCAAATCGATTCCAACCATCGCGGAAATAATTCTAAAAATAAAATTTTTAAATTTTCCATTCGAGATTAAAGTTTTACAAAATATGGAATTTCTATAAATAAATATCAAAGTCGAAATTTCGAAATTTCGGATTATTATTTCGAAATTGTTTCAATATTTTCGAAACCTTCAATTTTAAAAAATTCCATTCAAGACCCCTCTATGTTTCAACACCTACCCTAACACCAAAGGCACAAATTTTTAAAATTGATTCAACCGTAAAAACTGCGGTTAAAACAGTATTAAATATTCTTAACACTTTTTCATAACTTTCAGAATTTCCATGAAATTTCATCATTAATATTATTGTATTCATACAAATCATTGCCATAATAAAATATTCAAATATCGTTGAAGTAACCAATTGCCAAATTTTATATTTTATTGAATTTTTATGTTCTGGCATAAATAAACTTCGAGGACGAGCATTTAAAGCAAAATCAATACATTGCTTTTGATTTTTATCCAAATCTCCTTCACTTAGCTCTGCTTCACCTTGTTCTTGGAAAGTAATAATAATTAAAGCGACGAAAATATTGACAAAAAAGAATGGAAATACAATAAAAAACATGACATAAAAAAGTGCGACTTCAACTCGGAAAAATGGTGATGGACCTTGATCAACATCAGTGGTATCCATAGAATTTTGACGAATTCCTGGCCAGCCTTCTCCGGTTGTTACAACAAATAGAGTTAACATTGCATTGATTGTATTATCGTAATTAAATGGTCGAAGCCTCCATTCACGCCATTCAACTCGTGGTGGTTCATTCTAAAACAAGGTGTGTTTATTAGAACGTTAAAAATGGATCGATATTTTAATAGGGGTTTCTTAAATCTCATTTTCGAAAACTTTAATGAAATTTTTTTACTTTTGAAAGCTGCTTTGGCTGAGATTTAAGATTTTAAGAAATCGATAATTTTAATTTCGATTTCAAAAAAATCCAAAATTTTGATTCCGGTATTTTTTGTTATTTCAAAATTTAATTTTTTTTGAAAATTTGAATAAAGTTTAAAAATAAAAATTTCAAAAAGAGACATATTTTGATTTCGTTTTTTGGTCTCATTAAAAAAAGTATTTCGATTGTTTAAATTTAGCTTTTGCAAAAGCCTAAAATTTAGAAAAATCATAATCGAAATTATTAACAAACCTGTTTGTCATAAACAAAATATTGTCCATGGCATTCATTTGCATATCTTTTTGTTTTATCTGTACAATAAAAGAATGTTCCTTTAAAAAGTTGTACAGCAATTACAGCAAAAATGAATTGAAACTGAAAAAAAATATTGAAAAATTGTAAATTGTTTTTTGTGGGTTTAATTTTGTGAGTGACGAAATTGTAAAAAGAATGCATATTTCACCATCTCTTGGATGGCGAAATGTCCAATTTTCCATTTGGGAAATTTCGTCCAAAATTTAAAAGCTTACCAAAAAATAAACAATTAAAATATTGAATACATTTTTGAGGGAATTAACAACGCAATCAAAAACTGCTTTCAACTTTGGAATTCTTTTAATAGTTTTAAGAGGACGTAAAACTCGAAGAACTCGAAGTGATTTAATTGTAGATAAATTTTTTCCTGCAGCTCCAGAAGTTCCAGAAAAACCAAATCCAACAAGCGCACAAACAACAACAACCCCATCCAAAACATTCCAAAAATCTCGACAATATGAACCTCGATGTAAAAGAATTCCTTGATCAACTAATTTTAAAAACATTTCACATGCAAAAACTCCCGTAAAACAATAATCCATATATTGTAAAACTTTATTCCTTGGATTATCTTCATTTACGGGATCTTCTGCAGCAAGGGAGATTGAAGACATACAAATAACTGCCATAACAATCATTTCAAAATATTTTGTTGAAACAATTCCATGTACAAAAACACGAATTGGATTTGTTGGAGAAAATATAAACATTGAAGAAAATGGTACCATTGGTTTTGGGCCTCCAAATGGACTTTCTTCATCTTCCATTTCATCTTCATCAAAATCTGGCATATCATCTGCCAGCCTTCCCTCGACATCAATTGCCAATTCACCATCTTGTCCATATTGATCTTCCAAGGAATCTGTATCATCTGAAATTTCATTGGCTTTTTCATCAGCTTCTTCAGCAGCTGTAAGCTCTTGAGCATTTGCCAAATTATCAACAGCAATAGCCAAGAATACATTTAATAGAGTATCTGTAATTATTGGCATTTATTAAGTATAAAGTCATTATTATTGTTGGTAAACTTACAATTACCAAATAATACTAATACAATAAAATATACACAATAAACCATGCCACCACCGTATACTCCACCCTGTGCTTCAATTGCAACATACATAACCTCGTTCCAATCTTCACCCGTAAGAATCTAAAAAAAAGTATATTATTATTCGGATTACTGCAAATGTCTCAACGAAAAAATTCAATGTTAAAATCGGTTAAATTGAGCACATAAAATGTACGAAAAATTTGAAAATTTAGGGACTTTGATGGGTTAAGAATTTTGAGAATAACTTTAAAAATTCGAAAAAAAATGTTTTTGTCGCTATTATTTTTTCTTCATGATAGTAGAAATGTGACAAAAAAAACATTTTTGTTACTATCTACTTTCTTGAAAAATTTGCATATCCAAGATCAAGGAAATTTTTATCTCAAACAAATGCCCATGTTTTTTCGAACAACTTTGAAGTCGGTTTTTGAATAACTTTAACAAAATTTGTCAATCAAATAAAACCATCAATTTTATCGGTGAACACCATGTACATAGTCAATAAAAATCCCTTACTTGGAAAACTGTAATTAATGCAACTGGAAATGTGTCAAAATGTGTATATGGATGACTATTTGGAAAATTAAATCTAAAACTTTTTTTTACAAAATTTTTGTTACTCTGCAAAAACTTACTTTCCACCAAAAAGTTGCATACCCAAAAGTGCAAAAATTAGAATAAAAAGAAAAAGTAAAAATAGTAAAGAAAGAATTGAACGCATTGAATTCATTAATGATCGAACTAAATTCCTCAAAGAAACCCAATAGGATGTTAATTTAAAAATTCTTAAAAGCCTCAAAGCTCGAAGCACTGAAATTCCAAATGATCCACCACGCACGGCACCCCATACAACTTCAATTGCAGATCCAACAATAACAATACAATCAAATCTATTAAATTTTGATGCAAAATACGTCCGATATCCCATTGCAAAAACTTTTACCAACATTTCACAAATAAATATTCCAAGGAATGCATATTCAGCGATTTCTAAAAAGGAAAGGGGGTTATGCAAATTTATTGGAAACTGAAATTACGATTTTTATATTTTTTTTATACTTCCAAAATTAGAATTTTAATATCTTTTAACAAAAATCGAAATTTCAATTATTTTTGCTTTTCGAGACTGTGTTTAAATTTTCAAGAATTTATTTAAAAAAATCAAAATTTTGATTCTAAGATTGTTTCGAAACAGAAATTCAAATTTTTACGGAATAATCAAAAGTTTATAATTTGAAATTTTGACTATTCTTATTTTTCAAAATTTTCTTAACAAATTTAAGGATTGATTTCAAAATTAGAGATTTTAAGGAATTTCGAAACTCTTGATTATTGCAAAACAAATCGAAATTTAAGTTTCAAAAGTTACTATAGGTTCCTCAACAAAAATCGAAATTTCGATTTCATAAAATAACAAAACTTACTCAAAAAATGTGTAAACCAATCTGGCTGGCCGTAATGTTCTGAAGCGACACAAGCAGTATTCAAAAAAACAAGGGTAATAACAAGCCAATAAAAAATTTGTGATTTAACCATTATTCTTAAATGTATTCTCAAATGTCGAATTTTTTTGCATAAACTTTCGTAAAATGTTCTTTTAGTTCTTTTATTTCCACCTTCTTCAACGTATGCTTCAGCTTCTTCTTCATCTTCATCATCGTCTTCTTCTTCAAAATCTTCTTCCGTTTCAGTTGATTGTTGTTTTGAAGCAGTTTTAAGCTTCTTTGTTGCGGCTCTTCTTCGAGCTTCCATTATTGCAGCTTTTTCTTCTTCGGTTGTTCGATCTTCTTTTAGAATTACTTCTTCAGCAGATAAAATCCATTCAAGATATCCATTAAGCTCACGTTCAATTTGTTGTTGTCGACGAAGCTTTAAAAATTCTCGTCGATTTTCAACTCGTTCTCTTTCTTTTGCAAATTCTCCAGATAAAACACCAAGAACTAAATTAAGCATAAAAAATGATCCCAAAACAATTAATGGAATAAAATATGCCCAATTATATGTACTTCCAAGTGAATCATTCGTCTAAAAAAATGGAGGATTCTAATTTTACACAAGTGTTCATAATAGGGTGTTAGGGAATTTGAATCAGGGCACTGCAAAATCGAAATTTCGATTCTTTTTGGAAAAATTTTATAAATTGTTTTGATTGGAAAGTTTCTGCTTCAATTTCGATTCCTCTTTATTTTTTAAGAAAGTTGAAATCGAAATCGAGTTTTTTAAATCAACCATTGTGTCGATTTCGAAAAATTCCAAAGTTCAATTTTAGGACAAAATTCAAATCGAATTGCGTCTTTTTTAATTTTAAAATGAATTTAATGAAGTCATAATATCTTTGAAATATGTTTGTAAAACACTTTTGAAAAAAATCAGATTCGCTTTCGGATGATTAAAAAAGTATTTCGATTTCAGCAATCGAATTTTTTTCGATTTTGACATTTGAATTTCGATATTCCCGATTTCGATTTCGCAAGGGCACAAAGAGTTTTGATTGAAAAAGAATTTTGACTGATTATTTTTATCAGAATTTCGATAAAAAGAGCTTTTTTTGCCAAACTTCTGCCAATAAAAATTTTTTTGCCGTTTAAAGTTTTACATTAAAAAACATGTTTTTAAAATTTTGCTTACATAAAACATTACAGAAGTCCAACCCTCCATTGTAATACATTGAAATACGGTAATCATTGCAAAAGCGATATTATCAAAAGATGTAATACCAAAATTTGGGCCAATCCATTGATTCAAACATACAGTACCCGGAACATCACAATTATATGCCCCTGTTGCAGAAGATTTATTCGAGCATGGAAATGGACGTTCAGATAAATTTACAATTTCTCCTTCAGCATTATAACATGCAGAATGAAAAATTCCAGAATAAAATTCTAATCCAATAATTGCAAATATGACAATCGCAAATAAAACGAGTAATCCAATTTGTAATAGAGGTGCCATGGCACATAAAATTGATTTTAAAACAACTTGAAGGGATGGAATTCCAGAAACAAGTTTTAAAGGACGTAAAACTCGAACTGCTCGAAGCGTTCGCAAATCTACTGTATTCCCAGAATTTGCTGCTGAAGTTGGAGCAAAATCAAATGGTAGCATTGTTACAACTCTATAAACATTGTTTTTTTAAGTGATTTTAACGATGAATTAAAAGTACCCAGAAACTACTACAATAAAATCCATGATATTCCATCCTGATCGGAGGTATGACCCTTTATGAAGGACAAAACCAAAGGCAATAACTTTTAAGAGGCACTCTAAACAAAATATACCCATAAAATACGGCTCTGTCATTTCCTGAAAAATTAAGATGTTTTAATTATATTTTAAATTTTGTTTGTCTTGCAGCGAAAAATCAAAATTATTATATTTCAATGTTTTCGGTTATTATAGAAATTGTTTAAGTAAATTTCAACAGTATTCAATTTTTTCTTGATACGAAAAATCAAAATTTGTCATTTTTTCAATATTACAAATTAATTTTGCTAAATTTTAACAGTATTAAAAAAAAAGCTGCTTTTTTGTTATTTGTCAAAAATAAAATTATGTGCCTTTTTATAACTTTTTTTTAGTAATAAATCAATGTTATTTCTTTGCTTTCAAAAAATGTAACATTTTTTGCTCCCTTGATTCCAATATTTTTCCGCTGATGCCAATAATTTTATTATTCATTTTTTTTGTTTGTTTGTGCCATTTTTTTCTTTCATTTTTTTTAAAACTAACAGATTGCATTACTTTTCTTTCTTTTCCTGCTTTCCTTTAAAAACAAGGAAAAGAGTCAAGCCATAGTTTATCCCCCCCCCAAAAGACTACTACTTTCTATTACTACTACTACTACTATTTACAACTGCTAATACTAATACTACTGTGGAAAGTCCAATGTCCAAAATGTGTTCCAAAATTCGATTTTGCGTTGCGCGTAAGCTTCAAAAAGGGAAGAAAAAAGAGTTGAAAAAAGCTATGCATTTTTTGCATTAAATTGTTTCAAAATTTCAAAAAAAACATTTTTTTAAAAAAGTGCAGATGGGACCAATCAATTTTGGTGCCATTACAATCGCCATCAATGGTCAAAATTTTTAGGTAAACTACAGTAGCCTATTGTTATAAATTTCATTATCGAAAAAAATGCATTTAAGTCATATTTCAAAACAAGGAAACAAAAAACTATTTAAAAATTTAAAAAACAATTGTTTCTTTCTTTCTAAAAAATGTCAAAAAGTCACCATCGAAAAAAACAAAAAACTCAAATGTATTAAAGAATTTTTAATGAAGTTGCTTTCTTCCGTTTTTTTTGCATTTAAAGGGAGTGAATGATTTGATACATTTTTCATTAAAACGTATTTTTTCGAAATTGCACGAACCTGAAAATCAGGGAAAAGAACAATAGAAAAATTTTCTGATTGTCAGGTTTATGATATTTCGAAAAAAAAACGTTAAAATGAAAAATTTATGTCAAACCATTTGCTTCGTTTAAATAAGAAAATGATAAATAAAGATAAAAAAACAGACCAATAATTCCGCAAGAGGCTTTTTATCATTTTTTGGCAAATGCTGCTCCATTGCCAAAACGACACAATTTCCAATGATTGTAAGTAAAATAAAATATTCAAATGGCCCCCATTCAATTATTGTTTTACATTGCCGTCGGATAAAATTATCTTCACTTAATATATAAAGGGATGAAGGACCCTAAAATTTATCAAAATGTAAATTTGCATATCAGTTCTTTTCGTCTGTTTAAATTTATATCAATCAAAAAAATTACTGTAAAAATTTTTCAAACTTGTTTCTGTTTTTCTTTGGACTATTTTTTTATGGTTGTCAATAAATGTACTTTCTTTCTTTTCTTATTTTTGCGCTCTAATTAACTTTTCTTCTGAAAAAAGGAAAAGCATTTTTCCTTAAAATTTTTTAGTTAAAAAAATGCCAATATCGATAAAAAGTCTTTGCAAGTTTTTTCATTTGCTTGCTTTGGCACTGCCAAATTTGGCAAACTTCCACTTTTTATAAATTGTATTTATAAAAAATGGAAGATTCGGTTTTTTCATCCATAATAAATAAAAAAGAATAAATTCCAAAACAAAAAAAAATTTTATTTAGAAATTCCATTTTTTATTATTATTGATGAAAGGAAAGGAAGGGGGACAGCAATTGAAAAGAAAGAAAGGCAAAAAAATTTGTTGTTGTCCGTCGTCGATTAACAAACGCTTCAATTCAATTGTGACTATTTTTAAATATATTTCTTAAAAAGAATTTTTAAAGAAAAAAAACAGTGTTTAATTTTTTACTATAAATTTGTTTTTGTAAAAAAAAAGCAATTAAAATAGTATATAAAGTCCAAAGATAAAAACAAGTCTTTTTTAAAGCTGCAAAAAAATTGTCTCAGCACGAAATCAAAATTGAACAGAAAGAAAAACAAACCTTTTCTTTCGCCCCAGGAGCCAGGGTTGGTTTTCTTGATTGACCAAAGGTTCCACCGCCATCATTTCGATTCTGCTCCTTTCGGGCTTCTTCGGCCGCCAACCTAGCAATTTGATCAATTCCTAACATGCTTTTAAATATTCAATCAAAAATATCCCCCAAAAAAATTTTAAAAAAATCTTTGCCAAACATAAATAATATTTTTTTTGATGGCACTTTTTTGCCATTACTGAAGTAAATAATCATGGATGGATAAAAAGGATATAAGATAGTAATAATAATTTAGATGAGTAAAAATTGAGCAGCATTGAAAGACAATAAATTTTTTTTTGATGATAATGATAGAGTTCAAAATAAAATATAAATAAATAAGTAAGTAACTAATGCCAAAATTAGAAGAAGAAAAAAAAATGAATCTCACTTTTTTTTATTCTTCCATTAAAAAAAAGAAGGCGGTTTTTTTTTGCGTTGCCTTTTTTGAAAACAGTGGACTTTTTTTCATTCAAAAGGAGACGACAGAAAGAAAACAGAAGAAAAGGAACGTGTGCGTCAATGGCTGCTTTTTCTTTCTTTCTTTTTAAAACTAGCTTTTTGCCAATATAATTCTTTCTTTCCTTCGTTTCATTCTCTCCTTTATCTTTCTTTCAATATCTTTTGGATGCCATAGAAGGAGAGCGCAAGTGTTGCGAACCTCTTCCCTCTTTCTTTCATTCCTCCTTATTTCCGTCGCCAATGGCAAAAATGGCTATATTCCAAAAAAAGGGCAAGTCAGAAAAAAGAAATAGATGGAAATTCTTTTTCTTTCTCCTTTTTTTTCCCGCAAGGTCTCAAGAGAGACCTTTTTTTGATGCACCCAAAGGCTCTTTTATTTTGTATAAAAAAATATGTGAGGACAAAAAAAAGACGTGAATGACTTTGGCATTCCACGTCTTTTGAAAAAAAGGCATCTTTTTCTATTTAAAAAAGAAGTCAAAAAGACAAAAAAGAAACGGAATAGATAACAATTGCATCAGCATCAGAAGAAGCAGAAACAAAAATATTGTCCCTTCTATGTTACATCAGAAGCAAAAATGTCCTTCTCTAGTGGATATATATGAATGAATGGTTAGAAAAACAGTTGTCTCATGAGAGATATATCATATTTTTCTTTGGACAAAAAATTTTTTTAAATTTTAAAACAAAAGCGTTCAAAAAGTGATACAACAAAAAAGTGAATAGAAAACAGTTAAAAAAAGAGGGTAAAAATGGTTGCTGTATTTTGAAACTTTTTTATTTTAAAATAAGGAAGAAAACATAGAAAAGAGAGAAAGGAGATGGTTTTATAATTGATCCCAAAGGGAATCAAAAAATAGAAAAAAGACGAAAAAAAGTTTACTTCAACTTTGAAAAAAAGAAAGGGAGCAAAAAAAGTAACATTTTGTTGAAAAAGATTTTTTTTGAACAGGTAAAAGTTACAGTAATCCAATTGGATATGTGATAATAAAAACGCTCATTAAAAGAAAAATAATCTTTGACGCAAAGAAATTTAAAGAACAAGATCAATTCAAATAAAATGAGATATAATAGATAATAAACAAGGAGTTTAAATTTTAAATACGTCAATCTTTAAACAAAAAAAATAAGCAATAATTCTTAATTTTGCCATTCAGAAAATATTAAGTAAATATAAAAGACAAAAAATCTATTAAAAGATGTCAAATTTCTTAAAATAGATTTATTCAAAGAATATTGTTTAGAATTTTGGAAAAAAATAGTGTCCTGTGTTTTTTTCTAATTCTAGAAAAAAACTGTTTTTAAAGGGAGCGGACAATTTGATACATTTTTTTTACGTTCTTTTTTCGATTTTTATAAGTTACTTAAACTTTGAAAGAGACGGCTTGATACATTTTTCATTTTAACATTTTCTTTCGAAAATGGCATGAACTTGAAAATCAGGCAAAAGAACAATAAAAAAAGTTTCTGATTTTCAGGTTCGTGAAATTTCGAAAAAATAGAAAATTTATCAATGCTCCCTTTAAAAGATAAAAAGTTTAGATTTTTATCATAAACTTTTTAACCAGAAAATCAAATATGAATCCCATTAATCTAATAAGCTTACCTATCTCTTCGCTTCCATAAATATGTATAATAAATTAATGAAAATGTTCCAGGTTTAATATAAGCTTTTTGAGATTTTGTTAATCTCGGCATATTTTTTTACCTTTCTTTTAATACCAAAAATAAAACGAATAAAAAATGCAATCCAAAAACATGGAAAACATTTTTCTATTTTTTATTCCAACAAAAATCTGTTGTACTTTTGTCAAAAGTAATTAAGGCAGAAAAATTACCACCAAAAAAAGTATATAATTATTTTATATTAAAAAATCATGGAAAAATTCTTAATAAAATTTGACATTTGATAAAAAATGCCCAAAAAATAAAGTAAAAAAATGGAAGAATAAAAAGAATAAAATTTGTTGGCACTTTTTTGAAAAAGAAGAAGGTATTGATGGAGTTGTTGTACCTGTTCTTCAATTTTCGTGACATTTGATGCCTTTTTTATACAAATTTTTGTTAAATGTTAATAAATAATAATAATAAAACTCAAGGAAAAAAGAAGGAACTGTGAAACCTAAGAATAAATTAAATAAAAAACAGAAGAAAGTCAAATATGGAAAAGTCGTCACAGAAAAAAGTGAGTTGTAACAGAAGTGTTTTAAAAAAATGTGTGAAAAAATTGGAGAGAGAAGTGATGTTAAAAAAGATCGTGAGAAAAAGTAAAGATTTAGATTAAAAGTTTGAATAAATTATTTGTTTTTAGATAAGGTTTAGATTAAGAAGAGATATGAGATTTGATATATTTGAAGCAGGGATACATGAAAGATAACGAAGAAACTGATCAGTTATTAGAAGATAAGATATAAAACTTGATCAGATTATTGATATTTAAAAATATTAGTTGTAAAAAGATATTGGATTTAGAGTTTACAGATACATTTTTAAATGTTAAAACAGATCAGTTAAAACATAAGATCTGAATCCTCCATTTAATTCCCCATTTTTTATTCTTTCTTACCCTCCAACTGCAGGAAATGTTGCAAGCTTTGCAATATCCCGCAACATTTCTGCAGCATGCGGTGTATCATCTTCAAAAAATTCTCTTCGATCTTGTAATGATAATTTTCTTGGATGAATTGGTGAAGGTAAAAATCCTGGAATTGGTGGTAACATTATTATTATAAATACTAAAATTCTTCCACACTTTTCTTCCTTCATTTTTTCCCCTTTCAACCTTTGTCTTTTTCTTCGATGAAGCAAAAACCAATTCAAAAAAAAAACAATAGAAATTTTTTTTGTTACGTATTCAACCTTTATTTTTAGATTTCTTTAAAACAGAAAAAAGGTGTGAAAAAAAGCTGCCTTTGTTTCGTTGGGAGAATTATTATTTTTTATAAAAAATGAATCAATTTTGGAAAAATTACTGTAATTGGAATTTACAAAAAAAAAACAAATGCTTGCATTTAAAAAACAGCAGTTTTTTTCAAAAATATTCTTGTACAAAATTTCCTTAATTTTATTTTTTAGATTTTTTAAAGAAAAGTTTTTTCAAGAAAATTTTATTAATTTTTTAGCGTAATTTTGCATCAAAATTTACGTGTCCACTTTTACTTTTAAAGATCTTTTAAAAAAGAGATTTAATATATCCCCGTCATCCCCTTACCCGGTGTCATTGGTAACATCCATGGTTGAAGTGATTGAACATTTGGAAGTGTTCGTCTGCTATTATTTCCACTTCCATTTCCACCAGAATTAGATGCTGATGAATTTGTAAAATTATTTCCACCATTTATTCTTAACAATGGAATTGAAGGTGCCTGATGATCTTTATATCGTGAGGAGGGCGCCGGCGGCGGTCGCAGGAAAGCTTCCCGTTCTGCTGACGTTGACGACGAAGCAGCCATCTACTGCGAAAGAATGCCGTCGTCGTCGGCGCCACTGTTGGTTTTTTTTTCTCTTCTAATAGATGTTAAAAAAATAATATTTTTATATTCCCAAATCTATGGCAGCAATAATAATAAAAGCAGATGTTTAGGAAAAAAAATTAATTCACGAAACAAAAATAGTTTTTTGCAAAAAACAAGACTTTTAAGACAGATGAAAAATACTTCAGATCAAAGCTTAAGCTTCAAGAAAAAAATTGAAACCAAAAACTTTAGGGAAAACATGAAAAAATTATTATTGAAAAATGTATAAAAAAATTACTTATAAAAAGTCTAAAAACAAAATCGCTTAAAAACTGAACAAGAAGAAAGTAAAGTGGGATTGGCATTTTGCAGTTCTCTTTTCTAAAAATGATACAAAGATTCCCACGAAAATGAGTCTCTTTCGATTTTTGCAAAATGGATGGAGACAGAAAAAAACGGCATCAGAAAAAAATAGAAGATCGAATTTCAGAAGGCAAAAAAAGTAGAGAGAATATCAAAAAACAACAAGAAAATATAATGTTTTTTTTCTTCAGAGCGATGATGCATTTCTTGTTTTTTTGTTGTTGTTTCTTCTCCAACCGGATCTTTTACAAAAGTAGCTTAAAAGTCCCAAAAAAAAGACGAAATCCAAAAAAGTTAAAAAAGCTTTTGTTAAAAAAATTAGGGCTCTTTTCAAAAAAAGAAGGGAAAAAACAAACTTCCGGTAACTTCGCTGCAGGAGAAAAAAAAGCATCGAAAATAAACAAGAAGCAATTAAAAAACATAAAATAAAAATTTTTTGCTTTTTTATAAATGTTTTTTTAAAATCCAAAAAACCTCGTGGAATAGAAAGGTAGAAAGAAACAAGAAAATGATATTTAAAAAGAAGGCTGACAGTTTGATACATTTTTCATTTTTAACTTTTTTTTCAGAAATGACATGAACCTGAGAATCAAGCAAAAACGCAATAGAAAAATACCCTGATTGTCAGGGGCATGCCATTTCGAAAAAAAAACGTTAAAAATGAAAAATGTATCAAACCGCTTTAATAAAAAATTAAACATTTCAAACAGAAACGCATAAAATACTCAAAAGAAAATTTAAGCGCCTTTTTAAAGCTTTTTTTCTCAGCAGCAAAAAATGAACGTGCTTTTTCATGTTTTTTTGGGTAAACAGAATGTGTCATAATATTATAAATATTAATTTTAATTCAATTGTAAATGCTAATGAAAAACAATTTTTTAGACATATTAAAATTTTTTACAATGGTAAAAATCGTAAATAACAAAAACCGAAAAAATTGATAGAAATACGGCCGTATGTTTTCATGGAAACACATAAATCTGACATTTTTTAAAAATATATATTTTAGAGCCTCGCTTTTTTTTATTCAAGAATACCAAAAAAGTGTAACTTTTGTAATTTATTGCTTTTAAAAATACAGGTATTTCGAAAAAATATATAAAAAACTCAAAAGCATTCATTTTTTTTTCAGAAAGTCCTAAAATTTAGAAACACAAAAAGGAATAATATAATTTTCTGCTCAAAATTTATCTTAATTTTTAAATACGAAAAATTGAGTCAAAATAAAACGGGTAAAAATTATATTAATAAAAATCATATTTTTGGTAAAACTAACATGAATATTGGTCACGTAAAAAAATGTGAGATACAATTAAGATAAATTTTGGGTGGAAAATAATATTATTATTCCACGAAAAAATGATAAATTTTAGAGTTTGCTATTATATGTTTAAAATTTAAAATTTTTTTATAAAAGCATACGTAAAAAAAGGGATACGCTTTTGCACAAAAAAAATTATATTGAATAATAATTTGTGTTACGTTTCAATGAATTTTAAAGAAATATAAAAACTTTTTCTGACATTTATATTTTTAGTTTAATAAAAAATATTAATCAAAGACGAAAAAAGAAGGAGAAAGAAGCCGTTTTTGGATTTTTAGATTATCAAACAACAACAAAAAAACAAGAAATATCATCACTTGAAAAAAGTTCGTAGAGAACAAAATTTAAATTTCAAATCTTTTATTTTAAGCAAATTTAGGGAATTTGGTTGCGAGGAAACACAAAATAAACTTTTTTTTTCTATGCCATCGACGTAGAAAAAAAAGGTGTAAAAAAAGAAGTCATTGATTTCTTTTTGCAGCCAAAATTTTTGGTCCAAAAAAAGCAAAGTGGTTTTTTTTTTAAAAAAAATTTAAAAACGTGTTATTTTAAGCGTAAAAAAATAACGGCATACTTTTTATTTTTTTCAACAAAAGCAAAATAAATGTAAAAAGTTTTTAAAGCACAAAAAATTGACTTTAAAAACCTTTACTTTTTTTTAAAATAAGCCATAAAAAATGCCGCAATTCTTTTTTTTCTTCTTTGGTTTTTATTTCACCTGCAATATTTTTTTTTGCTTCTGGCGGCGGAAGGTTGTTGGTCATGGCGGGGCTCATCCAAAAAAATATAAAAATATGTAAAAGGAGAGGTAGCATATTATTAGAGGGAAAGGAAAAGTTTTCCTCCCTTGCCTTTTTTGGGTATGCATTTCCCTTTTTTTGAGGGTGAATTTTTGGAGCAGCAGCTCTAAAAATGAAAAAAAAAGCTTTTTTTGGCTCACTGTTCTTCATGTTCTAGCTCAAAAAAAATTTTTCACGTCAAAAACTTATGCTTTAAAAATAATAAAAGATTTGTTGAAAAATATAAATTTTATCCGATTAAATTTATTCCAAAAAATCAAAGCAAAAGATTTTCGCGGTAGGATAAACGAAATGGTCTCAAAGAAAGAAGCAGAAAAACTGTTTAAAAATAAACAAAATGGATTAATCCAATAACTGCTTAAAAAAGAAGGTGTTAAATATTTTCCCTCAAAAAAATTTAAAAAGAAAAAATTTTCACAGATGTTTGAATTTGAAAAATATTTCAACCGTCGCTGCTAATTAGCGAGAAAAAAATAACATAAAAAAAACGAATGCCAAAAACAAAAACAAAAAATGTGTTTTGTTTCATTTTTTAAAAAAGATATAAGAAGCTGGTTAAAAAAATCGAGGGAGAATCCGGTAAAAAAATTGAGTCATAATGCCCTGTGGTGGTGGCCATTCAAGTCAGTCACTCAACAAGAAAAAAGAAAAAAAAATGAAATAAGTGTCTTTTTACTTTTTAAAAAAAGCAAAAAAAGAAATGGCAAAAACTTGCTAATTTGGCAAAGAAAAAAGAAAGAAAAGAAAAAACATAAAAGCAATAAATAAAATTTATGACAATTTTTTAGTTAAAAAAATATGGAAAAAAAGCACCTGAAAAAATAGGAGATTTTTTGCAAATGTAAAATAAAAATTAATTAAAAATGTATTTTAAAAAAAGTTTATTACTAATGAGATTAAAAGAAAGTTTTTAAGAATTTAAAAAACCAAAAGAAAAATGTTTAGAAGCAAAATTTTAGCAAAACAATCAAAAAAGAAAGGAGGACTACAAAATGATGAAACTTTTTAAATTTTTATAAATCTTGTTTATTAAAAATGAAATATTCAAATTTTCAAAAAGTCGAGACAAAAGGATGTATCGAGGTCGGATAACCAAAATTGAGAACAAAATTCTTCATTTTCAATAAAAATGGACGAAAGAAAAAACAATTTTTGATGTTTTAAATAAAAAACAACAACATTGAAATTAGATGAAATAAGGATTAATAGAGAGGGAGAAACATTTTAAAAAAGGAACTTTAAAGAAAAAAATTGGATAATTTATTTCTTTCCTAAAATACATATATTTTAAAGCCTCAATTAAGACTCCAAAATTTATTGGTTGCTTTTGCGTTTTTGTAAAAGACAAATTTTTTCTCATTCATCAAAGTTTTAAAAGATATTTTAGAATTTACAAAAAACATAAATCTGTCAAAAAATAAAAGAGACATCATTTTTTCACTTATCACTCAAAAAATGAAAAAACAAGCGATGCTTTTTAAAAAATGATGAAAATGGGGGATAAACACTTTTTTAAATGTTCCTTCATAAACATTTTTTTTCCATCTTCAACATCTTTATAAGAAGAAGATGGAAAATGGCAAAATGTGAAAGATGAAGAAGTTGGAAAGAAGCCTTCTCATTCATTTTTGGCATCAATGAAACCGGCAATAAAAAAAGACGAAGACAGCAAAAAAAATAGGAGGAAAAACAAAAAAAAGCAGAGACAAAAGTAAGACATTTAAAAAAGAACGTAAGAGCTTCAATGACATTTTCATTCTGAAAAAAGTTTTTTTACAACTACTTTTTAAAAAAGTAAAAAAAGTTGTAAGACAAAAAAAAAGTAGCTTTGTCGCTTACTTTTTTCCTACACTTTTTCCATCTTACGTTTTCTGTTTTTTTTATCTGGAAAAAAGTAGAAGATAAAAAAAGACAAAAGATGACAATTATCGATAATAAAAATTTTTGTCATTTTTTAAACGCTTTTTTGTTTTTAAAACAATTTTTTTTGTGAGATAAAAAAGAGATATATCAAAAATATGGAGAGAAAAAATAATGATAGAGAAAAAATATTTTTTTATATTTGGCAAAAATATAATTTTACAAAATCCCTTTAATATTAAAATGCTTTTTAAAACTTACGGTGGTGACCCACGCCCAGCAACTTTCATATTTTCCATCAATAATGCGCATGTTTTATAATCACTTATATCAGTAACTCTGAAAAAATGATTAGATTATTACATGTTTTCAAATACCACGTTTTAATAATTTTTGAATACTTTTTTTCTGAAATTTAACTGTATGAGTTATTTTGAAATTATTTAATTTTTTCCTCAATTCCTAAAAGTTAGTATTACTTCAATTTAAAAACATTGCACAAAATATCGATTAAAGGAAACGGATAGTTTAATACATTTTAACATTTTAATGTTTTTTTCTGATTTTTTTGAAAACAAAAAATAAGAAAAAAAATGAGGTTTATGACATTTTGAAAAAAAAACGTTAAAACGAAAAACATATCAAATCATCTGCCACCATTAAAGCTGTTTATTAGTTTTAAAAATTTTGAATATTTTCTTTCTTCTTTATTTTTCGGTTGAATTATTATCTCAATTTAGACAAATGAAAAAAAATAATTAAAAACCAATCTTTTCGGGTGATTTTTGATCTCAACTTAAATACATGAAAAATTCACTTAAAAATTCTAAATTAGTTTATATTTTTATCTCATGATCCCTCATTATTAATTCATGTTTCCAAAATATAAATAAAATATAAAAACCTTCGAGGCAAATATCGCCTTGCCGATTTTGCAAATGATGAATTTCCATCAAAATAATCTGGTGTCAGCCGTCCCCAAAATGAAACTTTTCTTCGCCTTATTCTTTCATCATTCTCAATTCCTTCTTCTTCATAAACATTATTATTGTTATTTAATGGAAGACCATTGTCATCAAAGCAGATATCAGAAGAAGAAAAATTTTCAAATATTGGAGAATTTTTTGAAATTTTTCGAAATGGTGACAAAGCCCTTGAAAAAATTGGAGATAAAGCTCGAGAAATGATTGATGTCGTTGGAGGACCACGTGGGGGCCATCGATCAATTTCGTCATTGTTGTTGTCAAATTCATTATTTCCTTCTCTTCTTTGATCTTCTTCTTCTTCATCTTCGCTATTTTCATTGTCGTCGTCTTCAAAATGTTCAATATTTAAAAGGGGTGGTTCAAGAAATCTTCCATAAGTTGTCATTCTTTTGTCTATCTCTGATACGCACCATGTATGAATGTGGGATTCAGATGGATGTGAAGATTCTGGACTTTGAATCTTTGAAGAATGAAACCACTGTCACCAAAAAATATTCTGCATCGAACGAAGTCGAAAAAAAATTATTTTTAAAAGACAAAGAATCAAAAGTTGAGAGAAAAAGAAGAAGAAACAGCGGTAATCCTTCTTAAGTAGGGGGGGGCATCAAAAACAGTCGAAAAGGGGGAATCTCCCAAAAATGTCTCTAAAAAAGACTTTTTTTTAGAAAATGAGACAATACTTTGTTAAAGGGCATCAAAAAGAATAATATGTATTATATAAATAGGAACAAAAAGGGCAGCAAAGAGAGAGTTGACAGATCGGTTTTCAAAATGCTTTAACATTTTTTTCTTGCATGCTGCATTTTTTTAAAGAAAAGCAAAAGTGCCAAAGAAAGCAAAAAATGAATATAAAAACGACGTAATTGGAGAGGCGGATGGGAAGAAAGAAGAAGGAAAAAATGGCGCCCCGAAAATAAAAAACGGAGAGAAGATTTCTTTTCTCTGATTACATCCCCCATGAGGAGCAGAAGGCAGAAGAAGGGCAAGGGCATCAGAAAAGATATGGATATATATATATTTGTTAAAAAATACCAACAATAACAAAGAAGAAAATGAAAGATGATATCCTTATATATCTCCTTTAACAACATTAGAGATATCAATAAAAATATTTTATTTTCATTTTGTAAGTCATTTTTGCTTTTAAAAAAACCAGATGACAGATTTTGAAATTATTTGTCAAAAACCAAATTTATGGCAAAAATAGAAAAAACTATTTATTGCTCAAATTTGGTAAAATAAAATATTTTCAGAAATAAATGTTTTAAAATTACTAAAATAATATTTTTTCTTATAACTAGAGATTGAATTACGTGTAATTAAGATATAATTACTATTGTTCAAGATCTTTAATAATAAGAAGTTTCCAATTAACTTATTTTGTTTTAAGAATTCAACAAAAACAATGTTCTAAAATTAATAAATTGTAAAAATGTACAAAAACTTAAAGTATTATGTTTTTCTCAAATACCTATTTCAGAAAAAAATTTTATTTCGAGTTCTTTTGAATTTTTGTAAACAAATTTTGAACAGTAATTATCGGTGCTTTATATCCATTTAAGTTTCTTCATAATTATTACCTTCAGAATCTCTTTTTTGAAAGAGTTTTTTTAACACATTGTATTAAATTATTTCCTAAATAAAAAGTTGTAAAATGCCGTAATACAAATGTACAGATTTTTTGAGGTACTGTATATGTTAAAATAAAAAACGTATCAAACCTTTCTATCCTTTAAAAACTATTAATAGTACCATTATGATCTATCGTATTTCTTTAAATCCTAATAATTGCTTAAAACAATATTTTTAATATCTCATTTTTTAATATAAAATGTTTAACCTAAAATACCCCCCACATTTTCTCTCTTACCTTCTTCGTCGAGGACTATTTAATGAATGCTGCTTTGCAAGATTAAATGCAGATCCAATTGAAACTGTTGATTCAGTTTCTGCAACTTCTTCAATTGATGGCTGACGATGTAATTTAGATTTTCGATCACGAATAATTTTTTCAAAATTTATTCCAGCACTTGCACCTGCGGCTTCAATATCAGATAAATCAGTTATTGTTCCACGACGATTATTTTCAGTTGTTGCAGCAGTTGTATTACTTGCTCGACGGGCTGCCTAAAATATGAAATGAAAATGTCCAGAAAAAATTTTTTCAGCAACAGCAAAAACGAAAAATATGCAAAAATTTGCATAATCAGGAAGCGGCCTGCTAATTTCCTCTCTTAAAAGGAAAAGCAAATATTTCATAATTTGTTTTTAAAGGGAAAAGGCAAATCAATGGGGCTATGTCTGGGGTTTTTTTGGGAGAAAAAAATGAAAAGAAAATGTTTTAAAGTGTTATTGTTTGATGAAAAATGAAATGAAATGAAAAAAGTGTTAAAAAAGCATTTGCGTGTTTTGAAAAAAAACAGCATTAAAAGTTTACTCAAACAAATTTCATATAAAACTTTTTTATTTTTGAGGCGTTGCTTCCTTTTTTTAATTTTGGCACGATTGAGCTAATATTAAAAAAATGCGTAAATTAGGATTTGGAAACTTGGAAGAAGGAGAAAAAAGTAATAATAATAATCCCTTCCATCTTTCTTTTTCAAAAACAAACCTCCAAAACAATCTTTGAAAAATCGACCGAGCGGCGATTAACAGTGGCATCTTTTCTTTTTATTGGTGCTGGAGCGGTTGCTCCAGTTAAAAGTGAATCAGATGAAAGTTTTGCCTTTGAAGTTGAGGCCGTTCTTGTCGTTGTTATTGGTGGAGCTGATGACGATGAAGCTTCAGCTTCAGAAGATTTTGGATCTGGTGATGGATGTTGTTGTTGTTGTTGTTGTTGTCGAGTTTGTGGGGGTGGCTTTCGCTGTTTTGGTTTTCCAGATTGAGCAGCAGCGGCTGCTGCTGCTCGACGTGGAGTTGGACCTATAAATTGTTGGGATATTTCATTAGATATGTTATATCCGTTATTGGAAACGGATATCCTGTTTTGAGAATTATTACTAGATTTTATGAACAAAATTTCTCCGTTTTATTCTCTAATACAGGATATATGATTTTTAAGACAATTCTCAAAGAAGGGCATCCCAGATAAAATATATTTAACCATTTAAAAATCCCTTAAAGGAAGCAAATGGTTTGATATATTTTTCATTTTAACGTTTTTTTCGAAATATCATAAATCTCACAATCAGAAACTTTTTCTATTTTTCTTTTCCCTGATTTTCAGGTTCATTCCATTTCGAAAAAAAAGTTAAGACGAAATATGTATTAACCTGTCAGCTCCCTTTAATAAAAAGTAATAGATCTATATATCTCAAAACATCTCTTTCTTACATTCATATTGCCCTGGATCGGTACTTGATGAAGCCTTTTGAACTAGCTTCCGATGAGAAACACACTTTTTTCGTTCATTATTTTTTACTAAACATGATCGAGAACGATTTATTGCTCCTGCACGGATAATCATAACTTTTTCCAACAAAAGCTACAACCACCAACCCTTTTTTCAAAAACAAGTGTTACCCAGAAAAAAATTAAAACAAAAAACCCAAAAAAGAAATCTTTCCCAAAATTAATTTTTTTGGAAGTGAAATGTAAACACAAAAAAAGCAATTTTAAAATCACTTACGATTTGCAGAAGTCGCAACAGATTGCCGCCTTTTTGCAAAACCTCCAGCTCTTCCAACCACCATTATTTGGGAATTTTCTCAAAATATATTAAAGTTGTAATATCACTAACCCATTGTTAGTTTTAATATTGAAAGATATCGAATTATAATATTTTAAAAAATTTCTAAAAAAATATATCTTTAATAAAAACAAATGATGATAACTTATATTTTTGGAAAAAAAAGCAAAACGGAAGATGAAAAGTAAGGTAAACGAGTAATTAAAACGATTAAAACATGTTTAGAGAGTTCAAAGACTTTCTTCAATTTTAAGATTATTTAAAAAGCCCTTTTTTATATAATTAAACAATAATTATTGTGTATTTTTTTAATAAAAAATAAATGTTCCCAATAATAGAGCGTAAAATTTTGAATGGCACTTGACACTCATTAGCAAAAAAATATTTTTTAAGGATTCGAAAAATGCGATAATTAGCAATCTTCAAGTTTTTAAAGACTTTCAAAATTGAGGGACTTTCAAAAATTTTGTCAAGGAGGAGATTTAGTTTACTTTTTTTAAATACAAAAACAGAGATTAGCTATTAATTTAATTAAAAAAAGCAACAAAAATTCTGTATTAATTTTTAAAAAAAAACCTTTTTAAAAAATTTTGTGTCCCAAAAAGCAATGTTCAAATTTTATAAAACAGAATCAAAACTATAAATAAATCATTTCATTCGAGATAAAAGAGAAGCAAAAAATGCAATATTTCAAAAATCCTTTTTAAAAACCCATAACTTTGCACTTTTGAGAAAAAATTTTTAAAATAAAAAACACTGCAAAAAACAATGTAAAATTTTTGTAAAAAGAAGATGCCGCACAAAATCTTTAGCATCAATTATAAAATGGTTTTTGAAAAAAAATAGTTGTAAGATAAAAGATTAATTTTTTTTTGCAACAAAGATATCTTTTAAAAAGGGATTAAAGCATTTTTACCTAAATTTCTTTTTTGATGCTATTTGCAAAATAAAATTGCGTAAAAAAAGAAGCGGCAATAAACAAAACATATAATTTTACTTTTGAAAAAAAAAACAGAATTAAAAGTTGTGAAAAAAAGGCGCGAAAAAAAATGAAAAACATTTGACAAATTGAAAATGACTCGTTAAAATAGAACCCTTAAGGGCAAAAGAAAAAAGAAGTCATGGATTGACATCCATTCAGACATGGGAAACAGAAAAGGGGGGATAATAAAAAGCGTATTTTTTGTTGGCAAAAAAGTATAGGTTAGAAAAGAATCATAAAGCAAAAAAAAAGAAGCATTAATGAATAAAAAAAATATTTAATAAAATAAATGGATTAATTCATAAATCTTGAAAGCATTTTCTTAAAAGGAAATGGATGGAATGATTCAGTGCTAAAATTTTTTTGAAAGGTTTATATCGGAATTAAGCTTCTGCTGTTAGAAGGATAAAAAAACATGTAAAAACTAAAAACACCTACAAAAAAAATATTCGCCAATGAAACTAGACGATAAAGTCACGAAAAATGTATTTTCCATTACATTTTTACTCTTTTCTAAAACAACTTTTTTTACACATTTTTGGAATACTTTCAAACAAAAATAACAAAATTTAAAGTTTTTGTAAATTCAAAACTAATTTTCTTTTTCGGTTTAATCCATTTTTCTCTTTTTTTTAAACTTATTTTCTCAAGTCGTAGAAAAAAAGACTGAAAAAGGTATCTATCAATATCTCTCTTAAAAAGCATACATATGTCTTTTTCCTATTTTGCAAAAACATATAATGTAATCGAATAAGTATCCTCCACCCTAACCCCATGCCCCAACCTAATTTACTTATTTACAATTTACTCACTCTTATTTATTCCGTTCTTTAGTACATGTTCCTTTTTTTCATCTAAAACAGTTTTAAATTTGTTTTAAAAAATCAACAAATATTTATATGTTTTCAAAAAAAGATTAAACAAATAAGGGAAAAATGTCATTTTCAGTTTTTGAAAAATTTTTCTTCATCTTTTTTATGCGCCAACAAAAAACCAACTTCCGAAGAAAATATATGTATTGTAAAAATAAACAAATCCGTCAAAAAAGTGTAACTTTGAAAAAAGTAGGAAAATAGTTTTTTTATAAGAAAGGTAAGTGCATGAAAGTAAAAATAGACTTTACATTTAGCTTTTATATCTTTTTCATGCTTACTTATACGTTACTTACTTAAATGAAAAAAAAAAGATTAATAGAAAGAAAAAAATGCAGTAATAAAGGAAAACAAAAAAATTTATAATATTTAATCAAAAGAAGCTTTTATATAATACTACAATATACATACATTAATAACAATTTTCTCCCTTGAGATGAACAGATTTACAATAGTAACGTGAAAAGTGAAAAAACGCTTAACAAGTATGAAAATTTTCATATTAATTTCCTAAGGGCCTTTCTTGCCCTACTAAAAAATTCCGACATTTTTCATGTAGTTAAGACTTTATGATGAAAGTTTAAGATCCTTTTTTTAAGATACAAAAACGTTTTGATAAATTTTTATTAATAAGCATGTATTTATGACTGTAATACATAAAAAATAGTAAGTAGCACAAAAAAGAAAAAAATTAAAACAGATTATCCCGAGTTTTTTTTGCCAACAAAAAATATTACTTTTCATTACTTTTTTTTTAATAATTCAAAATGACGATAATCCACATTAACTTCAAAAAAAAAGGAAAAAAAAGTGAAAATAAAACCCTTCTGGCGCAAAGCCAAAAATATTTACACTTTTAATTTTTATATTACATTTTTTGGCAAAAAAAGGATAGAAAAAGTTTGACACTTCCGTAAAAGTCTCAAAACATATATCCTCCAAAAGAAAACAGAGTGAAAACAAAGAAGAAAGATGCAACAGAAGAAATTTTTGGCGTTCATTCTTTCTTCTATCATTAACTTCTGTTTTTTGTTGCTTCTTTTTTTGCGCAGAAAGAAAAACCACCACCAAAAAAGAGAAGAAGAAAGAAAGAAACGGAAACAAATGCCAAAAAAGAAATCTTTTTGGTTCGTTCAAGCATATGTTTTTTTTTCGGGCTAACATCGCCGTTGTCGAAGTTGTCGTCAAACTTCTCAAAGTCACATTTTCTAAAGCTCCATCATCAGAAGAAGAATAAAGTTTATTCTTTCTAGTTTTTTAACAAAGCATTGTTCAATGTTGTTTTTTTTTGTTTCTCGCCTTTCAGTTCTGTTTTTTTTTTTGCTGAAAATTTCTTTTTTCATTAAAGTTTGAAAGGCACCCTTTTTTCAAAGTTTGAAAAAAAGTGAAAGCAATTTTTTGCACTTTTCTGCGCATGGCAGTTTTTTGTTGCTTTTTTCGTTATAGTTTTTATTAAACTTTTGAAACTAATTTATTTAGTTTTTACAAAACATTACAAAAAGAAAATTAAATTACCATAAAAAATTCCTAAATTAAATATTATTAAAATTTAACACAAAAATTTATAAAATAAAGTTCACAAAAAAAATCTTTTGTAGAAAAACAGTTGTTTTTATGAAAAAAGTAGTTTTCGAATATTTTCAACGCTTCGAAGTTGCTGAAAAAAAAGAAATAAACAAAATAGAAAATTAAAGCCTTAAAAAAAGGAAGAACACTTACTTTTTCAAACATTTTTTCATCCCATTGTGGAAAAGCTTTTTTAAAAGTTGAAGGCTCTTTTCCTTGAAAGATTTTTTCAATTGAAGCTGATTTTGGACGGGGTGGAAGGGCACCACTTTCAAGGAATTGCTAAAAACATCTTAATTGAGGCATGTTAAAAAAAGAGATAAATCGGATATTTAAATTCAATAAAAAAAATTTCCAAGCCAAAAGTATAAAGTCTTCAAACATACATACCTTTGCAGTTGCTTCTGCAGCTTCCTTCTCTTCCTTATTTGCACCAGCACCAAGCCAAACATAAATTGTATTGAAAAGATCCAAAATCATTACATCATCACCATCAAGATCCTAAACAGCTGATTTATAAATGTTTTATGCAAATTATAAAATGCACAAACTTCTTGATAAAAATCAGCAATTTCTTCAACATGCAATTTTCCGGATTCATTTGAAACTTGAAAAAGTTTTGGTTGATGTTGTACGGGTTTTTTAGCTTCATTCCAATTTCCAAACCATTGCGTAAATGCTTCAGGCTCTGCACCCTCTAAAACTCGAACAACTTGTGTCCATTTTGGACGCATTTGTTTCTCCAAAAATTGCCGAGCCCAATCCATTGCCTTTGCTCTTTCCGATGGATTACAACCTTTTCCAATCCAAACATAAATTCCTCCAATTCCAGCATCCAAAATGAATGCATCATTTGTATCTAAGCTCTTTGCATCTGGAACACCGGTATGAATTTTTTCGACATTCAACTTTCCAGATGAATCACTTGATTTATAAAGATTTATTTCGCTCGCTCGTTCTTGCCAATATCCTTCATCCTTTTGTCCACCATATGAAGATTTGATGAGATTAAGATTTTCTTTTCCACCAAAATGCTTCCACCATTCTGTTGAAGAATTCCAATCGTTATCCAAAACTGTTGTTTTAACATTTCCACCACGTTCTGAATCTCGAATTGCTTTTGCATGTTGCATTCCTTTAATTCGTTCAAGTCGGCCCGATTCTGGTGGCATCCAAATAAGAATTTCACGTCCAAGATCAAGAATAAATACATCCCCAAGATTCAAGGATTCTTTTACCAATTTGACCTGTAAGCGTTTTTTTTTATCACTTTTTATCACCATATATCAGTGTTAAAAGTGCTTACTTGAGTGCATCGAACATTCCGTTTTCCTTTGCATTGAAAAAGTCTTGGCTCAAATTTATCCAAATTAATTTCATGCGTTTTTCCAGTCGCATTTCCACCAGTTAAATATCTTTAAAAAATCAAATTTTTTCAATGTTGGAGGTTGGAAAGAAAAAAAAGAGCAAAGGTTAAAGATAGAAAAAGTATTGTGGCAGCTGTTGTTTGTTATTAAAAGTTTTAAATACGGGATAAACAACGAATATGTTTTAAGCCAGAAAGAGTGGGTTGTTGCTTTTTAATAAGAAAAAAAAACTTACTTGATACCATTTTTAAAATACGACAAAAACAATGCTGATTCATGGTTTTGAAGCTGAAAAATGATTTATTGAAAAAACTGATTTAAAAAATGTTTTAAACAAATTTTAAAAGTCTAAATTGGCACTTTTGGGTTCAGGCTTGAATAAATTTAGAATAAAAAATAAAAAAATTTATTAGCAACTATATCCTGGATTTTCTGATGACAACTTATGAAAATTTCTAGCTCCGTTTTACTTACTTCTCGATATTGAACTGGAAGATTATGAAGGATTAAATCTAAATCTGTCACTTTTAAAGCTGCAGTTGCCATTTCATCTTGTGAAGTTCCACGACCAAGCCAAAAATGTACATCATATTTATTATCTTCTTTTGTCTAAATATTTTGGTTAATAAAATACATTAAAGTATATCTCCCCCAAAAACATACACTTAAAATGACGTATGAATCACCTTCAAAAAAAGTGCCATGTTGTTCTTGTGGAATTTCTTCAATGTTAAAATCCTAAATTTAATTATAAAAAACCCGGGGGAAAGAAATAATAAGCATACATTAATTCGCCAAATTTGTAATCCAACTTTTTTTCCAGCATTTTCAAATTTTGGATCAGTCATTTTTCAAACTTTTTTAAGGTTAAAAGCAAAAATTTGTCTAAAAATTTTTAAATTAAAGAAACATCAAAGTTTTCCAGAAACAAAGCTGAAAGAAATTCGATGACTATTTTTTATATCCGATAAATCCTTAAATTAAAGGATTAAAAATAGAAGATCAAAAAAATATGTCTCAGAAAAAAAGGGGGAAAATAAAACTAAAATGAAAGCAATTCCTTTTATTTAGTGTTTTTCTCGGATTTTTTTCTTAAACAAAAATATGGGAAAAGGAAGAGAGAAAAATAACAACAAAAACAATATCCCCCCTTCTAAGTTTAAAAAGGCTGCCGACCACATGGTCAAAAAATGGCATTATCTTTGAAGAGCTTCAAACTTAAATTTCTTTAAAGTTTATTAAGTTTAAAGAGAAAAAAAGTTATGACAAAAAATGATGAGAGATGCAGCATTTATTAAGAAATTATGATTTTAGTGTAAAAATATTACAACGCAAAAAAGTAAAAGGGTTAAAAAAGAAAAATTGAAGAAAAATATCTGTTTTAAAAATGAGAAAAAATATTTCTTTTGTGGCAGCGGCAGCAGTGGCAATCGGCATTGTTTTGATTGGATGAAAATCAATGGAAAAGTAATGACCGCATATTTTTGTAATTTGGTAATTGCTGAAATTATTCATTGGTTAAATCAACTCATTTTCTCAATCATCCGCTGAATTCAAAAATAGTTTAAAATTCAGTAACTTTTATTTTGACAAAACATGAAAAAACGTGGCATTTTTTGAATCCCTTCTTTTTTGTTCATCAAAAATTTCCATTTTTTGCAGCTTTAACGAATGCTTGATTTTATGTTTCGTAACAACAAATAATTTTGTGAATGCTCCCTTTTCAAATTTTTACATACCCCTTGAAAAAGTTTATCATCCCAAGCTCTGAAAAACTTTTTAAATGTTGGCGGCTCTTTTCCTTGAAAAACGATATCAATGGTTGTCTTTTTATGCCGGGCAACAGAACTCGCTTCCAAATACATTTGTGCCGTTTCTTTTGCATGATCCTTTTCATCTTTATTTGCACCAGTTCCAACCCAAACATATATAATATTTATTCCATCAAGGATCATTACATCATCACCATCAAGATCCTACAAACAGCTTTATTAACGTTTTATGCAAATTATAAAATGCACAAACTTCTTGATAAAAATCAGCAATTTCTTCAACATGTAATTTTCCGGATTCATTTGAAACTTGAAAAAGTTTTGGTTGATGTTGTACGGGTTTTTTAGCTTCATTCCAATTTCCAAACCATTGCGTAAATGCTTCGGGTTCTGCACCCTCTAAAACTCGAACAACTTGTGTCCATTTTGGACGCATTTGTTTCTCCAAAAATTGTCGAGCCCAATCCATTGCATTTTTTCGTTCATTTTGGGTACAATTTTTTCCAACCCATACATAAATTCCACCTTCTGCATCGGCATCAACAATGAAACAATCATTTGTATCTAATTGTTTTGCATCTGGATGTCCAGTTTTAATTTTTTCAACTGTTAACTTTCCTGATGAATCACTACATCGATAAAGTGTAATTTGTGCAGTTTTATCCAACCAATAATTTTCATCTTGTCCTCCCCCATAGGGGGATTTAATCCAGCCAACAGATTGTTTTCCACCAAAATGTTTCCACCATTCATTATTTGTATTCCAATCTCCATCCAAGACATGAATCTTTGGACGTCCTGCACGTTCTTGATCCCGAATTGATTCGGCTTGTTGAACACCCTTTAAAATTTTTGTTTTCGTTGTGAGAGAAAGAAAAAAGAACAAACCTTCATTCGTTCAAGTCGGCCAGATTCTGGTGGCATCCAAACATACAAATCTTTTCCTTTATCAAGAATAAAAACATCTCCAAGATTTAAGGATTCTTTGATTACAGGAACCTTAAATTAAAATATCTTTCAACACATCGAAATTTCGATTTCGAAATATCTCAAATATCGAAATTTCGAATTTATGCAACGTAAAAGCTTGTTTTGATTTCAAAAGACTCTCCATTTTGAAATTCAATTTTGGTATTTTGACACGAAAAAATAATTTCGTTTTTCGATTTCAAAAAACTCATAAAACAAACCTGTGTGCATCGAACATTTCGCTTTCCTTTGCAATGAAAAAGTTTTGGCTTAAAATTTTCAAGTTGGTCAACGACATGATTAAATCCAGTTTCATGTCCACCATCCAAATATCTGTAATTTTATTGTTAATATTTTTTAAATTAATAAAAGCTTTACTTTATGCCATTTTTAAAATATGTAAAAAATAATGCCGATTCATGATCTTGAACTTCTCTCCATTGTACAGGTAACCCACCAAGGGCATCATCAAGTTCAACAGTTTTAATTGCAGCTGTTCCCATTTCATCTTGAGTCGTTTTTCGGCCAAGCCAAAAATGTACATCAAAAGAATTTGAGTTTTTTGTCTAAATTTTATTTCAATAATCAAAATACCAATTCTTTTTTTGCAACACTGGAAAGAAAGACAAACTTACATGTAAAATAATATAAGAATCACCTTCATAGAAATTTCCATATAATTCTTTTGGAACATCTTCAACACTAAATTCCTATAAAATCCTTCCTTTTAAATATAAGAAAATAATTTTCTAGGACGAACTTTAATTCTCCAAATTTGTAAACCGGGTTGTTTACCAGCATTTTTAAATTTTGGATCAAATTTTCGAGCTGCCATATTTTTGTTTAATAAAAGTTTGAAAGGACTAAAATAAGCAAGAACTTTTTTGAAGCTTTAAAAGTTGAATTAAAACATTAAAAATAGCGAAAAAGTGAATAAAGTTTGTGGAAGGAACTTTTATTGAGTTTAAAAAGCATATATTTTTTTATAAATTTTTTTTCTTCTGTCGCCAGAAGTTATTATGAATAATCAAAAACAGATTTTTTTTATCATTAAAAAATTTTCATATTTTTAAACATAAAAAAGAGAGTTGCAAAAAAAAGAAGCGTGCCAAAGCAAAGCTCGAAAAAAGTGACACATAAAAAAAGAAGAGTTAAAACAATCAAAATGGAATGTGTTTTCATCGTTTTTTAAAACAATGGGGATGTACTTAAATGAAAAAGGAGGGTTCAAAATCTTGTCAAAAATGTAAAAGAAAAAAGCGTGATCAGTCAAAGATTATTTTTATCATTAAAGTCGAAAGGGAGGACAATCAAATTAGTAATATCTGTTTTTTAAGCGTGGGGGAATTAAAAAAAAGTGGTGGTAATTGGAGGAAAATAAGAAACAGCTGCTTCTTTAATGGAGTTTTTAGTTGCAAAATAATAAACAACATTAAAAAGAGAGATAAATGTAACCTTTAAACTTTCTCCTCTTAAATGTGAAATAATAGTGGAAAAAATTTTATTACACATTTTTGAGGTTTAAAAATTCTGTTCATTTAATGCCAATAAAAAGCATTCAAATGTTATGTTTTTATTGAGCTTCTTTGATTAAAATTGAAAGAAATTTTTGTTAAAGAAAAAAATTTTTATTTGAAGTTATTGCTTCCGTATTGTTTTTTAAATAAACAATTAACGATCTTTGACTTTAAAAAAATATAAAAAATTTTATTTTTCAACAAAAAAAATAATAAAATTATTTATTTACAAAAATTGATTAAACTTTTAACATTGTACAAAATTTTTAATGTCTTGTAACTTTTAAAACTGGAATTTGTTTTTTTGAATATCGAGTTTTTGTTAGGGGAAAAACAGAAGTTTCTCGGAAAAATAGCCCAAATGTAGCTTTTCGAAGACTTTTATTTAATAAAAGATAAATTACAACTGCTGCACCATGCGAAGATTGCCATGTAAATTGTGCAAGAATATTTAAGAATATTGGTGGTGAAGAAAGATAATTTATTGAAACATATACTATTGCAGCAGTGACAGTAATTGAGCATAAAAGAAACGCTTGAATAAATAACTAAAAATTGGAGGGTTTTATTAATAGATAAACAAGATACGGTAATTTTAGGTCCTAAATGGATAATTTTTAAAAAATCGGAACTGGTTTTTAGGTAAAAAGTATAATCTTTTGTTTCAAGTGGAAAATTCAAAAAAGCAAAAATTGGAATTTTATGTAAGATATAACGGGTCATTATTGGTCTTAAATGGAAAACTATGAAAGAATCAAAAAATCGAAATTTTAGGAAAAAGTAATTTTTAGTTTCAAACAGAAAAATCAAAACTTACAAGTTTTTGCATTTTCGTAATCAAAATTTTAGCTGTTTTATTTCGAGTTTTAATAAAAAAGAATGCGCACATAAATGCATAAATTAGTGGAAGCAAGATAATAACAATTGAATTATTTATTGAATGAATTCGATGTCTCTGATTCCATGAAGCTTCATCCAAATTAAGTTTAGAATTTGAAATATTAAAATATGGTTGAAAAAAGAATGCTAAACCTCGAGAAGAAAAAATATGCGGAATTTCAAATGCAACAAAATAAAGACCCCATAAAAGCGGTGGAAAATACCAAAGAAAGCAACGATTTCCTTCAAAAAGTTTTGATTTAATTTTAGGATATATTAAATCCAGGGATCGATTTATTGCAAGTATAATACATGTTAAACACATTGCTGTCCAAACTCCTGTACTTAAACATCCAATAATATAATTAAATATTTGATGAATACAGAAAATTTCTCCTTGAATTGTCAAAATTCCTGCTAAAATTCCAGAAAATAAAATCCCAAAAATATCCAAAATTCCAAGAAGAAACATTAGCTTATAACAAGAATGTTTGAAAAATTGTTTTTTTAACATTGCAACCAAAAATGGGATATACAACAAAAAATACAAAACCCCGGGAACGAGATATAACATTCCAATCCCAAAATTTGAGTTACGGTAAGAATTCCATTCACATTGAGTTAAATTTTTACAAGAATATAGCTTTTCAAATAATTCTGTGTTAAATAATAAACGCTCCATTTTTAGAATTTGTAAATGTCAAGAAATTAAATTTTCCGGGTTATAAAGTTATACAAATTTTTAAAAGTTAAAAATTGTAAAAAAAATAGTTCAATAAAATTTACTTAACTGTCAAAAGTAAAAGTTTGATGCAAAAGTTTACAAATGTTAAAAACAATTTTAAAGCTTCCCGTTTGACAAAATATTAGACATATTTACACCTGTTTTAATTTTCTAATTTTTCTAGAAAATAAAAGCAACAAAAATGGGAAACTTAAGTGGCATTTGAAAGAAAACTTCTGCCATTTTCCAATAATACAAAATACTATATATGCAACCATAAAATTAAAAATTATACCGTAAAACATATCATTATTTATTTATTCAACAACGAATTTCTTACAATCTTCTTTCAGCTTTTGATAAATTGAACGAATTTCAAAGCTTTCATCAAATAAACTTCTTTTTCTTATTTCCAATTTAGTTCGCTTTCCTTCTGAAATTTCTTCAAATTTTTTTCCAGATTCTTTAACAAAATTTGAATATTCATCAAAAATGCTTCGAAGATGTGCCACAAAAATAATTAAATCAGATTCATGAGTTTCCGAGACATTTTGATGCTGGGGTTCTTCTTCAAATAAATTTTCAAAACGTTGAATAATTTTTGCAAGTGAATTTAATGTATTTGAAAATGTTTGAATTGAATCTGTTGCTTCTGCAAATAATGCTGCTCTTAATCGATCCTTCCATTCTGGATACTTTTTTACAATTTCATAAGCATCTCCAACACGAGAAACTGAAGCAAGTTGTTCACCGAAATTTTCTAACGTTTCAATTTGATCTTTGAGGGTTGAAGAAATTTTTCGAAGTGATATTAGCTCATCAAAAAGTGTTGCGACCATTTTCTATAATTTTAAAACTAAAGTACAAATTAGAAAAAATGCTTGTGGTAAAATTATTGGTTAAATACCGTATACAAATTGTATGAAAAAAGCGTAATCATAAATCACGTTTATTTTCAAAATTTGAAAAACAATAATTTAGAAAATCCAAAACAAAAAGATTACACCTTAAAACAATGACATCAAAAGCAATAAAAAGAAATTAAACCTTAGCTTTTCATTTGTCAGAACATCAGCACATTGAACAACCATTTTACAATCCCGTCCTTCATTTTTCGAACGCTTTTTCATTTCATTTCATTTCAGTTCATTTCAACAAACAATAGAAAAAATTTTTTTCAATGCAATTTTCGTGCTAAGAAACGTCAAATTGAAATGAACTGAAATGAAATGAAATGAAAAAGCGTTCGAAAAATGAAGGACGGGATTGTAATTTCTTTTTACAGGATCATTTGAACAGTTTTTTTTGTCGTGGAACAAAGCTATATGCAGCATCTATTAACTCTATAGTTGATCATTAGAATTTAAATGAATATTAAGAACGATAGAATAAAGATAAATAAAAGTCATACTGTAACGCTTCAGCTTATCTTCAGTCATCCAAATCATATCCATCTATCACATCCATAACATTTTCAAGCACCACTTCACCATCATAACAAGCATCGATTCTACATTAAATTTCTATAAATGAATAAAGTATATTAGTAAAATATAATTTAGAAAATACAAAACAAACTTTACCTTTGTCTTCCAAGAACATTTACTGTTTTCCAAGCTTTGAAAAATTCAAAACCAGCAACCACGTCTAAGTGATACACTGATTATCGTAAATCGCGATGAATTAAATTTTTTAAAGGAACCTAGGTTTCTAGCTAGGTTCATTAAATTTTTTTTGAGGCACTACAATCTGACAAAACAGTATTCCATTTTTCCACTTTTAATTAACTTAAAGGCATATTTCTAAAAGTTGTTGTGGTAAAATTAATGGAGAAATACCGTAACATTGTTACACAAAAATTAATAATAAAATCTGTTTTATTAAACTTGATAAACAACCTTTAAATATACCGTTTGAAGCCGAATAAAACAAAAAGATTTATACCCTTAAAAACAATAATAAACATTTAACAAAAGAGAGGTGGCTAAACATTAGCAAGAAGAATCATGAAAGAAGGGGATTAATGAACGAAAAATCTGAAATGATGAAAGCTGTTTTTTGAGTTATGTATATTTTAAATAAATATTAAATATGTACGGAAAACAATAAAAATGAAAACCAACAAAAATGAACAACAAGCAAAAATCAACGAGGAACAACAAAAATAAGAGAGAGGTTATTAAATTATAACCAGTGTTCTGCGGTGCTGGCGCGACGCGCCGCGCCGCAGTCGCGCCGGCTACTAGAAATTAAGTTTAAACTTAAAGTAATAATTCCACGTGATAGCCTTTATAGCTGAATATCTTTTACCAAAGTTGTAGGAAAATCTGTAATCTAATAGAAGTTTAAATGTAGCCGGCGCGACTGCGGCGCGGCGCGTCGCGCCAGCACCGCAGAACACTGATTATAACACATGAAAAGAAAACCATGAGCAAATACTTGTAGGAATTATTAAATAAAACTAAGCACTATTTTAACAAAGCACCAAAGAAAAAGATAGCGCCATTTTTTCATACATTCCCGAATAAAGTTTCAAATGAAATATCTCCAGATCCGTTTTCGCCATTATTTTTTACCGGACGCATCATTGGTTGTAAAACTCGCAAATGTGAAGGACGTTTATGTTGTTCACCAACATTTTTCTAAAACGAGGAAAAAATTTTTGTAGTAGTTCTTTTAAAAAACTTACAGCAATAACAGATTTTAAGAATTTATTCATTACTTCACGACGATGTTTTTCTCCAATTTTTTCTTGTTGTGCCATTCCACATACTCGTTCATCAAAAGCTATAACGCTATCAGAGGTTTGATCAGGAATTTGTTGTAAAACATTTCGTAAAACAGGAAATCTTGGACGTAAATTTGTATAAATCATAAATATTAATCCAAGTAGTGGACCTTTTGCAACATCATCTGCGCCATGAACTTGTAAGCTTTGAATTGATTGAATAAGAACAAAATTAGCACCTTGTTCATCAAGAACATTAAAAGTTGTTCCCAAAATAACTTTTGTAATTGGAAGTGCTCGAAGCATTGTTTGTGAATCACAACAATTAAGAAATGTACAAAGTGTTGCAATAACATTGACCAAAAGTGTTCGATCTTCAAATAATGCTGCACCTGATGGAATTAGCAATTCTGATGGTTGTCTTTTGCTATCATCTGTAAAGTAAAAACAATAAAATCAACAAAAAAAATTAGAACATTACCTTTAAGCACATTTGCATCACCCAAAAAAATAGATTTTAAGAAATTGACATATTCACGTGAAAGAACACAAGTCATATGTTCCAAGAATATTTCTTCTTTCGTTTGTTCTTCATCAAAATCAACAGTTTTAACAGCCTCCCATCGACTTTGTAATCGTTGTTGCATATGCTGAATAACTGCAGAAGCAAAAGGAATAACAATTTTTGGAATAGGGCATGATCGAATTAGCGGTCTCCAAGTTCTTCGAATCCAATAGCGAAGTCGAAAATCAATAATTAAATCCAAATCCATAACACAACTCCGGAAAAATTGTTGAATATTTGAAAGACTATAAAAATCATAAAAAAGTTTTGATCCACAAAGGCCAATAATTGATTGAATCATATCAGTAATGTCAGAAATGAAACGTCGAAGTCGATCAGTTGGATTAAAAGATGTACTTTCTGTTGGTTCTTGATCATCAGCTTCCATAACAGTACAATAAATTTGATGCCGATCCGATGCACTAATATCAGTTACAGATTGTTCGTAGGAATTATGAACGAGGCGTTGATTTGCAGGATCTTTTAAAGCATTAAGGCAATGAGCGAGTTCAAAGAATGTTTGTAAAATTGGATTTAAAAGTTGAAACAGTGGATTTGATTGATTTTCTGGTGCATTTACATGTTGAAGGACACCATCAATTGTACAAAGATGTGCTTTAAGCTCTAATCGATTTAAATAATATACTGATTCACTTTTTTCATCAGGATCTGCAGGTGATGTAAGACCAATATATGCCATAAAATTTGGAACAGACGAAATAGCATTGATAAAAGTTTGTCCATGAAAATATTCAATATTTGTTTGAATTGCAGATTGTAAGAAAGATAAACGAATATTTGGTTGAGCAAGATTACTTAAAGCACCCAAAACTTGAACAAGATTTGCTCGTTGCATAATTGTGACATGTGCGGCAGTTGTTGTAACAATATTATATACAAGTTCAGCATGGTTCTAGAATTTAAAAATGTAGTACAGTAATAAAACAATCAGCACTTACTTGAATAACATTAGGCATAGAAGAAGAAACTTTCAACATTAAAGAAATTGCATGTCTTTTTAAAGCAACGATCTCCAAATCATCCGAAGAAATCATAAGAATTTGTTTTAATCTTTCAAAAAAGCTTGGAATAAGTTCCGAATGTTTTTCAAAAAGTTGTAAAAATGATGATGGAATTGAAAGCATTAAATTTGCGGTTTTTGCACTGCCAACAGTTTCCAACCGAGTCATAAGTGAATTAAACATTAAAACAAATTTTGCATCGACTTCATCGTTAACAAGTTCTTTTTGATAAGCTGTTGCAACAAATACCATAACATAACGTTTTAAACTTTCCCATTCACTTGCAGCAATTGAATCATTCTCAACAATTACTCTATTTATCCATTGACTGAGTTGTTGAAGATACTGTTCAATATGATCTGCATCAAGAGTCTCTCGAATAAATCGCAAACATCTGTCTCTAAGTTCTAAAACTTAAAGATTATTAGAAGCTATGAAAAAAATTTAACATACGAATAAAATCACGTTGAAGTTCAACATCATCTTCGCAATCCATTCGAGCATAATATGAAGTCATTGAGGTAGTATCATCAAGAGAGCCCATTTTTTCAACATTTTTAGGAATATGTGGAATAACTTGTTTAATAGCAGCAATAAATTCTTTAGTTTTTGAAATTTGTTCATGACTTGCAAAAGTAACCAATACTTGTGAAACATCTGAACGAATACACATTGACGGATGTGTAAAAAATGAGAATATTGCTGTTAAATACAATGAAAAATTTGGTGGTGGATTTTTAACGTATGTCCAAATTTCAGAAAGATGAATCCCCAAAGCTGAAAGCAAATCACAAAGAGCTTTCAAATAATTGTAATGATCAACATTTGCTGAACTAACACTTGCAGCTAAACTTGCTGCAGTAATAATTGATTGCATTGGAGCATCTTTAAACATAGATAAAACAATTGGTGTTTCATCTGTTTTTGCACGTTTACG
The DNA here is from genome assembly GCA_963922195.1 of Panagrolaimus sp. PS1159. Classification (NCBI taxonomy): domain Eukaryota; kingdom Metazoa; phylum Nematoda; class Chromadorea; order Rhabditida; family Panagrolaimidae; genus Panagrolaimus; species Panagrolaimus sp. PS1159. Next base: position 474,787 of record CAWUHW010000004.1, read on the forward strand.
TGAAGCAATTTTGAATAAACAATTTGCAGCAGTTTCATAGATTCCATGATTTGCAACTTGTAAATATGCACATAAAACTTCAATCATCTTATCAACAGTTTCTTCAAGCACACGTCCAACAACCCAATCAACCGATTCAGACAATAATTCAATGGCAGATTTAGCAACATATATAGAGGCGTCAGTATTCCCAGCATCAATACACATTTTAATTCGATCAATTGTTACAGCAAGCATTTCAGGCATTATTAAATTAATTGCTTGTGAAAGTTCTTTACGTCGAAGAAAATTTGTTACATTTGAATATGTAATAACATTTTCGATCAGCCGTTTAAGAACAATAAAAACCATTTGTGCTTGAGCATGTAATGTTCCATTAAGAATAATAGCTTTAAATTGATCAAACAATTCTTTCCAATTTTGTGGCCATTCTTGTTCCATCATTGCAACCAAATTACGAGACATAAAAGTTTTGGTTGGTAAATTTTCAGATGTAAGAGAATATTTTCCTATAAAAGCAAAATGTGTAGAAGCTAAAGTATAAAATATTGTTTACCTGCAGACATGTATTCAAGCACACCATCACGGATTGTTACACGTATATCGGCTGGCATATCATTCCATTTATATCGAATAACATGTTCAATAATATTCCATCCAACATGACTAACATCCGAAGCTTGATTAAGAAGTTTAAAAGCAATTGGAACAGATTTTGCTGGATCACCTTCTTTTAACTCTTCTATCTTCTATAATATATATGTATTAAGATCAAAGTACAAAAATGTTTTACAAAATTTACCTGAGTACATCTTTGTCGTTCTTGATTAACTGTGCTGCTATCCAATATTGCTCGGACTGCCGATACAACTTCAGAAATATCATTTTCTCCTAAGAGCATAGAAGAAGGATTTTGATATGATGCAAAAGTTGTCGCCGCCACTTTAACGGAATATTTCAATAAAAAATTTTGGGCCTCTTTGGGCAAAAAAAGTAACAGCTTAAAACAGCAAATCTATCAACAAAATTTATACCAAAAACTTTGCTAAACTAATCCAATAAATGTTATAAATCTAAAATTAACTTCATTAAAAAGAATGTATTAAAATAGGTTAATAAAAAAGAGCGTTTTGGGCAATGAGGAAAAAAACAAAGGTAAAAAAAGAAGCGTGCTTTTTTTGGTACGTTGTTATCAATCACGTCTATGTTTGACATGCACGTGCAAAGAAAAAAGGAAAGAAAAAAGATAAATATATCCCATGACATGGAATCGCCTAAAGAGGTTTTAAAATTTAAATCAGAGCAGCATCAGCGTCGAAGTACTGCGCAAAAAAAGTGACGCAAAAAATTTGAAAACTGCAGGCTTTTCTCTGTTGTTGTAAGGGCTAATGCGAAATAAATTCGTGCCGAGAAAATTTGTTGAAAATGCACGATTTAGATTTAATAAAGAGTTTGAGAAAAATTTTTCAACTTGAAATAAGCGGAGTTGATTTTTTACATTGAATAAAAAACATAAATTTCTTTGCATACATAATGAAGATATCTTAGCATATCCCCCTGGGGAATTTTGAGGTATACAGTGTTCCATTAAACTCAAAAAATCAAAAATGCTTGATTTTTTACAATTTTTTCGTTGACTGTTGTTTGCTAAAACGATTGATAGTTTTTTTTTTCATTTAAAAAAGCTTGTTTAAAATCTTCTAAGAATTGTTTCCTTTTTTTGAGTCTAAACAAGTCTTTAGTTTCCATCCCTCAAAACACTTTTTTAATTTCTTTTTTCATTACTCCCTTTTTAATCAAATTCAGTTTAGACTGATTATAATTATTGAATCAATTAGCAAAATTATTGAGATAAAAAAAGCCCAAAAATTTTTATTTATTTATACCGTAATTTATTTGATTAGGATTAAGTAATTGTTGGGATGATTGGTATTGTGAAATTTCAGGAATTTTTCCTTCATTACTCTCTTGTTGTCTTGGAAATTCAAATAAATTCTGAAAATAAATATTTAAAAAATTAGCGAACAAAATTTTTTATTTGAATAACAAATTTTGAATCAATAAAAGCTTGTTTAGCATTGTTAATCATCTGTTTTGGGCATTCTTTTGTTTTATCAAATAAATCAAATTTTGCTTCTTCAGTTTCATTTTCATAAGCTGCAATATGAAGTGAAAGGGTGCTATTATTTGTGGGATTTGAATTATTTTCTTTCTTTAATTCCTTTTGTGAATTGTAATTATTATTTCCAAAATTTGATGGTAAATCTTTTGTTAAATTTTTCCAAGAATCTTTCTTTGTTTGTGATTCTACATTTTCATTTAAAAAATCTGACAAATTTTTTTGGAGGCTGCAGTCCCTTTTCTTTGGTTTTCTTTCTAATGTTTGTCAAGAAAATTGTGACAACAAATTTTTTGAGAAAAAACTGTTTGATTTTGTTGTAAATTCGCAAAAATTATCTCAGTAAAAAAAGGTTGTTCTGAAAAAGGATTGCAGGAATTTGTATTACCTAAAGTTGAAATTTTACTATTTTTAATTTCATAGTTTTCAGAAAACTCATTGGAAGAATTTTGATTGTTTTCATTTAAATTTAGATTATTGTATTTTCCATTTGAAGCTCTTTTATTGTTATTAACAAAATCCTGTTTATCTTTAAATGGCAAAGAAGAATCCTTTGTTGTCATCTAAAATTACATTAAATATTTTTTTTGCAGCCATTAAAAAAGCAAACACAGCAGGTGATTGAGTAAAAAAAACTTTTAAACAAACTAATATAAATAAAAAAAGCCAGCAATTAGCAAAATTGAAACCAATCAAAAATTTAAAAAAAGTTTATCATAAAATTTTTTAGCTTAATCAAGCATTTTTGTGGGCGTAATGGAATACTGTATATACCTTTCCTTCTTGAACCCCAGGAGATTGAAAAGAAACGACGCAAATGCCGTAAAAGGCACGTATTCATTTCAAAAATGTTCAAAGAAATGCGTGTTTTCCGATATTTTTAAATAAACTTCATAACAACTTTTTTTATTGACAAATCTTAGCACATGCTTGTGTTAAAATTTCATCATTCTTATTTTTCAATAGCCACCAAAATATAGAAAAGAAATAATGTAAAACAATCAGCAGACGTAACTACAGTAAAACATTCATTTTTTTGTCATCATTTTTATCGACCTTACACAAGATGTTCTATTTTTGGCAATCTCATTTCCGGTCCGTTTAAGGGATAAATTCAATAATTGCATTTAAAAATAGAAAAATTTGTGTTGGAAAATTTTTGTCTTGTATACAATGAACAAAGTCATTTTACTTTAAGAAAAGTCTCAAAGACAAGCAAAATGAATCTTCAACAATTTTTTTTAAAAAATCAACGTTTAAATAAAATAATTTTCTCCGTCTCTCTTTTTTTATTGACCAAAAAGCACCGATGTGAAAAAAAGTCAATCAATAAATAAGCTTTTGTTTCACTTCCTTTCTCGCTTCTTTATTTACATTATGTTTTTATCATAGCTGAAAAGAAAACATTTGAGAGACTGACAGTTTTTAGCAATCAAAAACAACTTTTAAATTTGGGGGCTAACATTTTTTTGCAACTTTTCTTAAATATAGCATCCTTTTTTTTAACAGTATGATTTACAAATTATTGTTGATGTTTAAAATTGTATTTTTAAAAAGTAAAAACAAAGTTATTGATTTCATTGCAAAGTTTGTGAATATTCAATGATGACATTCCCTTTTTTTGCAACATCATTTTTGCTTCGTTTTCTCTTTGACGAAAAAAAGGATTATGCAAGAATGAGAAAAGAATCAACTGATTCAACTTTTTGTTTCCAATGTAAACAAACGCAAAATGTAAATAGGTGAACGCGTTAAAATTATTTTTATCAAAATTTTAAAGGGAAAAACATATGGATTATGAAAACTATTAAAACATCCAAAATGTTGGAAAAAAGACATCAAACTTTGAAGATATAACGTATACTTTTTTATTTACATTTTAACAATACCTTGAATTTTTATTAAATAATCAAAAGCAAAAAAATATACTGTAGAACAAGTGTGTTGTAATTTATTTTAAATATCATTTATTCATATATATCACTACAGAAAAAGGACATATATTTTTAAATACTACGTTGTACAGTATATTTATGGATGAAAAATGCTAAATGGAATAAAAACAAAGATCCATCCAAAACTTCCAATAATATTTTTTGCTGCAGAAGATGAAGGATTGTTTGAAGGAGAATTTGCATGAGAATTTGGTAATGTAGTAATTTCATCTTGTTTAATCTTTGCATTTTTCTAAAATGTAAAATAATCGTTAAATGACATTTAAAATGATAAAAACTTACAATAGTAACAACACAATCAGAAGTTGCATTAATAATATTTAATTTTACAATACCATTTTCAACTTTTGGAAGACAACTTGGATAATAAGGAAGCTCTCCTGTTTGTGTCGTTTTTTCATGTAGCATTATCATTTCTGTGCAGTTTTTTCTTGGAAGACCCCAATTTTTCTGACTAAATGGTTTCATATACGTTACATCATTTTCAGTGGTATCAACATAAAAACCGCATTTTGAAACACATAAATCAGTAGACCAAGAATTATTAAAGGCACCTTCAAAACAAACAAGAAATCTAAAAAATAAGATGAAAATAAAACACTTATATTTATAAAAGTATATAGGCATTCCTTACAAAATTTTGACTTTGTTTTAAGTCGAATGAACACATATATACAGTCGAACCTCGATTTTGCGACTTTTAAAAAGACGAGTTGGACGTAAAATCGAGATCCATTTACAGGGATTTCCATTTGGAGGAACCGCAGAAGAAGGGTGTAAAACGAGGTTCGACTGTATACGAAAAATTTAAAACTTACTCTGCATTACAATTTTGTTCACAAACTCCAAAAATTAATTCACTTGCATTATTTAAAAGAGCTTCTAAAGGTCCAGGTTTTAGCATAATTACATCACTTCCATTTTGTACAGCAATTTCATCAGATGATAAGAATTCACGTTTTGATAAAACTTTTGAAGAACCAAGTTGGATTAAAGCAACAAAAAATGATAAAGCAAGTGGAAGTTTCATTGCGGTTTTTTCTTCCACCACTTTTCAAATGAAAAAATTACACTACAAAATCTGAGAGAAACGAAATGCAAAAAAAAACATACGAATTCAAATTTGAATATTCAAATTTAAATTTGCATGTTTTTCAGCAATTATTTTGTTATATATAGTTGGGTTTGCTTTTCAGTTTTATTCATTTCACTTTCTTTTTTTTGCTTTTTGAAAGGTCGTCGAAAAAAACGCGCAATGAAACTCTCTCTCTTTTTTGGTTTTGGTTGCTTTAATCCAATTTGGTTCTTCAAATGTTATATCAACAAGAAATGTTCAAGAATTATTGTTATCTGATGGTTATGAAAATGGTATCGAAAATGGAAGTGATGTAAAAATGGTTAAATCTGGTCCTTTGGATGTTTTCGTTGATGAAAACATCCAAAGTTTGCTCATCTGAATGTAATGGAGAGTATGTTTTAAATTTTTACATAGAACAAGGCAATCGCCGTTCGTTCGGCTATAGACGTTTTCTTCATATTGAAAAATCTCGTGTTCTGTATATGTTACACTTTTTGGACTTCTCAAGTGTTTTCACATACGTGTACTTACCACGAGATTTTACAGTATGAGAAAACAATTATAGTCGAACAAATTGCAATTGACTTGCTCTGATCGAACCTTTTTTTTTCTCTTTTCTTTTTTTTAATTTAATGATAATCTTTTTAGTTTCCTTGTTTGCTATGAACCTGATTCTTCTGGTCAAAATGTTTTGGAAGATAACTGTGATACAAAATGTGGCTTTTATATTACAACACTTGGTGATCAAATGTCATTTAATGAACCGATGACACATGGTTTACAAGGTAAGAAATTCCTTCACTTCTGACATAAAAATGAGATTTTAGGTTTTAAAAAACCTTATCAATGTTTTGAAGTAAAAATGACGAATGGAATTACATCTGTTTTGGCTTCAGGGAGAATAATCGCAAAACCAAAAACATGTGCTCCAAAAATTGTAAATGGTATGGTAAAATTGAACATTATGAATGCAACTTCTGATTGTGTTGTTAGTATTGTAAGTTTAATTTAAAATGGTTAATATTTAGAAGACAAATATTTTGATTTTTAGAAAAATGCTTTTATCAAGCATGAAACAACAACAGCTCCACCACCAACAACAACAACAATTGGACAACTTGATCGAACTTCATCTGGTAAAAATGGACATGCTACAACAACCGCTGAGCCAGAAAACTTCTTTGCTGATTATTGGTGGATTTTTTTATCGCTGTTCTTATTATTGTTGCAATTGGTGTTGGGATTGGGTATGTTTTTTTTTACCGTAATTTTATATCATTAACAAAATATATTTTTAGCGTTTACTGTTATCTCGGCCATAAAAAGACTGCACAAAAGCCTATTCCAGCACGTCGACGAAAACTCCAAGGCAGTAAATTTCCGATTGTTTTACAGCCCTCCACCGAAAATCAAAATGGTACAAATGAAAGTGCCGTTAGGCCTGATTCTCTCTACAATCAATCTTCCATCCTTTCTCACAAATCGTTGATGTACAGCAAAAAGGAAGAAGCAAAAAAAGCAGAACCGGAATCAACAGATTTAACGTCAGTGAAGCCTACAGCTTAATCTCTTCTTTTTTTCTTTGTATGTAATTTTATGTGTTTGAATAAATAATTTTTTTTTACAATTTTCAAAACTTTTTTTTTGCTTTTTGCAATTCTGGAATGAGTTTATTCTGCTAAAAAATAACTTAAAGTTTTATTTTAATATTGAAATTCGATTTAACTGAAATTTATCGTGATAAAAATTTTTTATGCTTTTACATTTAAAGGGATTGTCGACGCCAGTTGAAAACTTTTTTCCATTCCTTATCGAATGTATCTTAACACGAAAGCAATATCTTCAGGCATTTTTTTATGAGCAAAAAAAAGAAAAAAATTGAACACATGTTTTTCACGTGTATCTATTTTTTTGCTGTTACCGTTTATAGTTTTTTTTTGTATGTATTATATCAAATAAATTTTTTTATCTTGACTAAGACATCCGTTTTTTACGGTATAACAATATCTTTATTTATATGTTGATTGTTATTTTCAGGTTTTGCTGCCAGCCAGGTAAGTTTATCAAATTGGGTTAGTTTTGTATTTTTGTTTATCCCAACTAATATCATTATTTCTTTTAGGCTCTTCTCCTATCATCCGATCTTGGTTATCTGCTTGATAAATTATTTTTATTATGTCTCTGTTTTAATGTTATTGTTATGAATACATTGAATAATAATTATTATTTATGAAATTTTAATAAACATGTATTAAAAAAAAAAGAAATCAGAAACTTGAGTACGTTCTGGGATATATTTATCAAGTAAGTGACATACGGTCACACTATGAGCATGAGATACTGTAGAAGACGAAGGAAAGCGTGAAAATGCTCTCTGATCCATTTTCTAAAACTGACTGAATGAAGAAAATACACCGACAAAAAACCCGTGGCCCCAAAACAAAGTTCGTATCGAATATATTTTACTAAAACCTCTTTTACTATAATAATTTAAACAAAAACAAAAACAATTAAAACCTGCCAAGTTGCTGTAAGAAGGGAGACATCGGAACGAAGGTAAAAACTTTTCGAAAATTATATTACACTTTTAAAAGTTTATGAATAGTTAAAAATTATTCTACCATCATCTTATGTCTCCCTTTAGGGCAACTATACCAAAATGACCAGCCCATTGCAGCAACTTGACAGGATAACAATAACATTAAAACAGAGACATAATAAAAATAATTTATCAAGCAGATAACCAAGATCGGATGATAGGAGAAGAGCCTAAAAGAAATAATGATATTAGTTGGGATAAACAAAAATACAAAACTAACCCAATTTGATAAACTTACCTGGCTGGCAGCAAAACCTGAAAATAACAATCAACATATAAATAAAGATATTGTTATACCGTAAAAAACGGATGTCTTAGTCAAGATAAAAAAATTTATTTGATATAATACATACAAAAAAAAACTATAAACGGTAACAGCAAAAAAATAGATACACGTGAAAAACATGTGTTCAATTTTTTTCTTTTTTTTGCTCATAAAAAAAATGCCTGAAGATATTGCTTTCGTGTTAAGATACATTCGATAAGGAATGGAAAAAAGTTTTCAACTGGCGTCGACAATCCCTTTAAAACGAGAAATTTTTAAAATAATTAAGTTTTAATTATATTTAATTACAAATACACCCTGTTTAAATTATAAGCTATCTTGTTTAATTAAATCATATCCAATATCCATTTCAGACCATTCAATTCCATTTAAGTCATCAATTTCTTTTAATCGAAGCCATTTCTCTTTTTCTATTTTACAAATTCCAGGTTGAATTATAAAATTATATCCAATTTTGGGCATTAAATTTTTCCAATAATTTTTTTCATATTTAGTTTTTGGCATTAAATCTTCTGAAATTTGTAATGGTTTTGGGGGTTCAGCAGATTCATCAAATATATTATCAAATTTTGCATCTTCTTTTTCTCTAGTTTCTGATAATAATTTATCTTCAATTGGAGATTTTGGAATTTGTAGCCTTTGTATATTATCATTTTCCCATGAAAGTTGTTTATATTTGGTAATTTTTCTATCAAAGAAAGCATTGATTGGAAAGAGCAATGATAAAGCAGATTTTGGTTTAATTGGAATATTTTTATCGATATCTTCCAAACTTTTATATGGACATAAATTTTGATATTTTTGTGACGAAAATAATTTATTATATGCTTTAAACATATTCTTAAAGCAACCATTTTCATCATAAGAAGATGATGGAAAGGGATCAGATTCTAAGAAATTTATAGTTGGAGAGATTGAGGCATTATTGCTTTCATGAGTCTAAAATATTTTCATTGTTATAAAAATTAAATCTCTTTTAAAACCATACATTTATATCTGTTGTGCTGGTACCTGCATCAGAATATCCTTCTCTGCGAAGTCTTTTAGATTTAGCAGTTTCTGATTCATCATCTCTTAAATGTCGTCTTTTCTTTTTTTGACGAATTCTAGAGTTGTCTTCCGTATTTGCGTTTCTACAAAGGCTACATTTATCTTTTTAAAAATTAAAAAATTGTTAAAAAGCTTTTTTTACCTTTTATCTTTATTCACTGAATTATTTAAATTTTCAGCTGTTGATTCTGCAGTAACCTCCAATTCACTATCTTCATTTTCTTCTTGAATTGTTGGAAGGGGAGAATCATCTCCTCCTTCATCGTCCGCAAAATTTAATTCTGGAGAATCTGGATAAATATATTTTGAATTAATTTCATCAAATTCAATATCATTTTTATCAATAATATTTTTATCGTTAATATTAACCATTCCAACGACAAAAATAAAAATAGATTTTTTCAGTGTTTGACATTTGCAATGTGTGTGGTCGTTTTGTGGCGGTTGTTTTAAAGAGATTTTTTCCCTTTCTTTTTAACAGGGAGAAAACTCTCTTATACCGACCTCGTTTATTTTTGGGTGGTCTATTGTGGCTGTCTTTTAACAGAGACACACATTTATGGCATATTTGCCCTAACCTTATATTTTATGTCAGATTTTCTTGATTTTCAGCCTGTTTGGGTGGTCTTCTTTTTTTGTATGTATCATGGGAAATTTAAGTAAATCCAAATGCCAAAGTTGGATGGGATTATGTGGCATTTTTTCCATTTTTTAAACTGTTAAAAAACATTTTATAATTGCGTTATTTATTTAACAAAATTTTTGTGCTTCCAAAATGGCACATAAAAAATCAGGGAAAATTTAAGTAAATTTAAATGCCAAAGTTGGATAGGATTTTAATTAGGAAATATTCCAGTTGAATGTGGATATAAATTTACGGTTGAATTTGTTAGAGCTGAATTTCCATTTAAAATTTGTCGATCAAGTAAAGTTTGTCGACGCTTTCTACGGCCATAATATCCACATGCGCTACATGGTGGTGGTGGAGGATTACAAACATTACAGGTTGGAGGTGGCGGTGGAGGTGGTTCATTGCAGATATTACACGTTATTGGACATGCTGCAGGTCCTGAACATGTTTCTTGTTGACTTGATTCACCATATGGACACTGTAAGTAAGTTTTATTATTGAAAAATATTTTTTTATATATTAGCTTACAGAAGTACATGAGCATTGTCGGGTCCGATGTCGAACACCACCTTCCCCGCAGGTGACACTGCATTCACTCCATGGACTCCATTGTAACCATGAACAACATGGATCCGGATTACATGGTCGCTGTTCGGTTGCTGCACCTTGGCATTGACAAACTGAGCATTGATTGTTGCAAGTTCGAGTACGAGATTCTACTCCACCTCCACATGATACACTTAAATATATGTTTAAACTTGTTTTGAGTTATGCAAATTTTTACATACCTACAACCACTCCATGGCTGCCATGAATTCCATTGTGGTGCAGCAACTGGTGGATCCCGTTGTACGGTACATGCTTGGGATTCTTCAGCTGCACCATAACAATTTGAATTTGAACATGTTCGAATCCGTTGTTTTGAATATGCTCCATATTGCATATTGCAAAGCCCCCATTCTGACCAACCACTACAAAACAAAAAACAACTTTAAAAATCCCCTCTCCAAAAATCCCCTACCTCCATTGTCCTGCGCCATTACAAACTGGACAAGCCATTCCAAAAACTTCAACAGCAAATTCCAAAACAAAAAGAAATTTTAAAAGACCTCTTAATTCCATTCTTTCTCTTTTCCCTTTCTTTGCTTTATGAATTTACACTTTTAAGTTTTAATACACATTTTTTTTGCTATTTATATACTTTCTTTTAAAAAGTCAAAGTTACTATTTTCCGTGGTTACTCTTTAAACAATGACTCGGTTTCGTTTACATTTCTTTTTTTTCCAGAAGGAAAGAAAAAGAGGGAAGCCAGTTTTAACTTGGACGAAGTTTGATCCCCACTTTTTTACTCACACTTTTTTTGCCCCCATTTTATTTATTTTTTTGCTGCAAACAATGATTTTGTTTTGTCTCAAAAAAAAGAAACGAAAATGAATCAGTTTTGATTAAAACATAATTTAATTTTTTTATGGTTAATTTTTAACAGTAATAAAAAACAATAAATTTAATAGTAATAATTTTTTTGGTAAATAACAATGTAAAACTTTTTAAATGTTTAAATGTGTAAAACTTTGATTAAAGAAAAAACAAGAAATTTAAATAATGAAAATTTAAAAAAAAAGAAGGTTGATTGATCATCGTCGAATTCCATTCAAATGATTAAATCCATTTAATGGTGGATTATATCCGCCATTGATCGATGAAGGCACAAATCCTCCACCACCATTCATTGTTGCAGCAGCTGCATTTGCAGCAGCAGATTGTTGTTGAGATAAATGCCGAAGAATATCAAGCATTTCTTCATTTACATGTGATTGCCGGGTTGCAAATGATGTATTTAGTTGTTGATCCAAAAGATGATCCAAAAGTTGTATAAATTCTTGTAATGAAAAAAATTCAGCTTCACGCTAAAATATAAAATATAAATTTTAGGAAAAATTTAAATTTTAAAAAATTCTATTAAATTAAGAAAATTATTAGTTTTATTGAAATATTTTTTAGAGTCAAAAAAGTTTAAAAAACAAACAAAATTGAAACACGTGCAATTTTTTGTGTTCAATTTTTGTTGCAAAATTTGAAAGTAAACAAAACTTTTAAAAAAATGTAGACACTTTTTTGATTAAAGTTCAATTTTTAAATTTTGCAACATTTTTTTGAAAAATTTTTTTGCGTTTTTTGAGGAATTAAAAATTTTTTAATAAATAAAAAATATTTTTTTGAAACCAAAAATTGTTTTCAAAAAACTTACTCGAAGCATTTTTAAAATATTTAAATCATTTGGAAGTGCAACTCTTGGCCCATCTCGCAAATACTGTAAAACGTATCGAAAAAGATCCCCATCTCGATTAATAAAAATTCTTCCAGCTTTATCTTTCTAAATTTTTCAATATTTAGTTTTTTAAAAATATTTTTTTCAGTTTACAGTAATAGAATCAGGAATTTCAACAACTCTTCCAAAATTATTTAATTTAAAAATTGATTTAAAATAGGGTGATTTTGAATTGGCTAAAACGTGATACGTAGTTGCAAAAGCACAACCGCCAACATTTAATTCAACAATATCATTTCCATGATGTTCAAATGGATTAAATAGATTTTTTAGTTGTGCTGCGGCAGAAGCTGAATGTTGAGAGGTTCGACCAATTGAAGCATAACCATTCACTTTTGGTGAAGCTGGTCCATTTTGGTAAATCCGAGATGTAACAGTTCCATTATATGTCCGGGGTTGATTGGACATATCTCTGGTTTTGGTGGATGTACTAAAAATTTTTTTTTAAAACAGACATTACAAAATTTAAGTATAATTTAATTAAATTATATCCGAATTTATTAGATTTAAGTTATAGGCAATAATTTTTTAAAAAAAGATATAAACTTTCTTGATTTTTAGGACGGCTTTATTCATATTTCATTTTTAACGTTTTTTTCGAAATGGCAAGACCCTGACAATCAGGGTCATTTTCTATCGTTCTTTTGCCAGATTGTCAAGTTCATGCCAAAACACATTAAAAATGAAAAATATATAAAGAGAGTATTTTTTTCTTGATTTTTCAAAAAATACCAAACATCAAAAAATTCCTATTTTATTAAGATTAAATTAAAAGAAAAAAGAAAGCTCAATTTTTAGCAGTTTTTTAAAAACCAAAATAAATTATTCTATACTCTATTTTAAGCAAAGAAAAAAGTTTCAGGAAGTTAAAGCTTTATCTATTTCTATTGATTTCATTGAAGTACACTGATAATTAATTTTTATTCGGTAGCAGAAGTAAGTAAAAAAAAGCAAACTACAATCAAAAATAAAAAAAACCAATGATAAGCTAAAATCAATCTCAAAACTTTTATTTTTGCAAAAACACGTGAATTTTGTTAAACCAAAAAAAATGAATGAAAAAATATAACTGGAGCTTGTTAGTATTGAATTGAATTGAATTGAATAGATTACTATTGTTTGAGGGAGGAAGGGAGTGAGAATAAAAAATGAAAAAATGGGAGAGGAATGTATAATAACGATAAAAGTTTCAATCAAAAAAAGAGAACTCAAAAATGAAAAAAAATGAAGGCTTTGATTTTTCTGTTGAAATTTTAAAGTTGAAAAGGTGCAGCAAAAAAGAAAACGTTAACATTCAATAATTTTAACTTTTGAATATTGAAGAAAAAGGCCATAAAAGAAGGAAGAAAAAAGAGTGTTAGTTGTGGTGATGGGTTAGTTAGTTGTTGTGTTACATATGTTTGTTGCTTCAGAGTGTGTGCTTGTTTTAAAAAAGTGATAATTCTATCAATGCATTTCGTTCTATGTTTCAATGAAAAAGAAGTGCATAAAGTTATATACAGGTGATAAGCTGATATTTGCCTGCCTGCCTGACTGGCTTCAAGAACCATGGCAGCATGATAAAAAATATATTACAGTTTGTTCAACGTTTTTTGAAACATTTTTTTTTCAAAGCAAACAATCGATTATTATACATAAAAATAAACATAAGAAAAAGTTGAAATTAAAAATGCATGCCATTGACAGTTTTTTCTAATTTACGAACAAATGCTCATAATGAAAACATGTGGGATGTTATTTTTTAATGTAGTTCAGCGTTTTGCGAAATCGAAATGTCGAAATTTTAGTTTCGGTATTTGGGAAGCGAAATTTTGATTTTCCAGAATCTTAATGCCTTTGTTTTTACACAAAAAGTTTTTTTTTTAAATTGTGCAATTTTTAAGTACATAAATTTGAACATTAATTTAAATGAAAAATCAAAATTTTTACTTTAACAAATTTAATGGTATTAATTAAAGCGGGTGCAAAAAATATAATTTATTAATTTTCTAAAAAAGCACCTGTTTCAAAAAAGTAAAAAAAAATTATTTAAAAAAATATGATTAAAAAACGCTAATTTTTCTACTTTGGGCAACAACTACAGTAATATTATTTGCATGATTATTATTATTTGAAACAAATCCAATAACAGATATTTTACGATCCATTTTTCCCGTTACAGAATTAAACAATTTCTTTAAAGTATTTCGATATCCTTTAACAATTTTAACAACAATTATAACATCTGCAATTGGATATAACATTAAAATTCCAACCGATAAATAATATGCAATTTTAATTCCAATATTATTTTCTCGAATAAAAAATGTTAAAAACCAAATTCCCAAAAATGCAGCAAAAATACAAGTTGTTAAAAATTGTGTCATTGTTGATTGAAACATTAAGGAAAATTGTTTTCGCGTTTTTTCAGAAATATTTTTTGAAGATTTAACAAATTTATAATTTTCTTTTAAAATAAAAGAAATTTAAAAAATTCGATAAAATACATAAATTAAACCATTAATTAAAAGTATCCAAAGTGTAAAACTATAAATATCTGTTTCAATTAAAAATAGCGAAGGTTGAAAACTTAAAATTTGTTGAACATTTTCAATTTCTGTTTTTAATAAAATTTCAACTTTTCTATCATCCAAATTTTGTATAAAAAATGTAAAAAATGGAATTCCCGTAAAAAGATTTGAAAGAAATAAAAATAAATAAACCCAAAATCGCAATTTCATAATTTTTGTTTCATTTCCCAAAATTTTAAAATGCCTTTCCACGACAATTATCGTTAAAGTATCAATGAAACATGCATGCGAAAATGGAAAGAATGCTGTCATTGAAGCAGAAAAAATTGAAGACATTGGTGCCAAAATTCCTGTTGGATAAAAAATTGTGTATGGAAAAAATCGAAATGGTTTCCAACAAAGCATTATAAATTCTGCAAAAATACATTCAAAAATATAAATAAATGTTAAAATTCGAAAAAATTGCATTGCTTTTGTTGTTGAAAAATAAACTATTATTCCATAAAATATTTCCAAAATTACTGTTATAATAAATGTAATTAAACTGTAATATTGGAATATAGAAATTGCATTAAAATCAATAATTTCAGAAACATTATATTTCATTTTTCATAAAAATAAATGTAGCAAAAAAATTTTTTAACATCAAAAAAATGTGAAAAAAAATATTTTCTAGGAAATTGAAATTATTGAAAAAAAAAACAAATCTCCAGGTGAAAAAAACTTTTTTAAATTAAAGATTGGATATACATTATTCATTTTCATTTGACTACGATTCAAACAAAAGTGAATATAAATACTGCAAAAAATTTATTAAATAATAATTATTACCAATATTATATAACAATAAAATTAACCAAGTGCATTATTAATACTATTTGATGTAACAGATGCCATAATATTAGGGAATTGCCAAATAAATGAAGCAATTAATAAAGCAAGAATTAAAACAATAACCAAATAACAAAGAAATTGTGCTCCACATTTTTTCCAAAAGAATTTCATTGCAACTCTAAAAAATGAGAATATCAATAATGATAGCTGTATTTGTAAAACTTACCGGAATCTCGAAGTACACCAAAAATAATCCCATTTTGAACGATCTGGACGTGGTAAAAATGGATTCTAAAATGAATTATTAGAAAAATAACAAAGATACCAAAAACTTACTCGATTAGGTTTTCCACGTTTTTTTCCCACAGGTTCAAGTTTGGCTTCTGCAGCTGAAACAAGACTTAATTCCATTTCAAGCATTCCAGTTACATATCTTTTTAGCGGATCATAATCATCATCTTTTTTCTTTTCAGAATAATCTGTTCGTTGTTCTTTTGGAACTTTTGTTGATAAGCATGGCCACCAACCACGAACAGATTTATGTTGAAACAATGATAAAATTGGCATTTTATTTGGAACATATGCCTAAAAATGTAAAATAATTACAGTACCCCAAAAAAGTTCATACCGGAGCTCTTGGAAGATCAATCTTTTTTCGTCTTTCTGGTACAAAGCAACATCGAGTTCTCCAACAAAAAACACAACATGAAATACAACATTTAAAATTTCTTTCTTTATGATATTTAACATTTACCATATCTTCATCACTTGGTTGTCCTTCTTCAAAGCCCAAAAGTGGTATCTTAATTTCACCAATAACAACATCCTTCTTAAATTTATTGTTATCACATAATTGAATAATCAATACAGGATCAACAAGTTCAGATGAAGCTTTTCGAAATAATCGAGTTTTTTTCTTTGCTGAAATCATTCTTTCCCATGGATCATATTCAAAATTAAATAGTAGTCGATAATTGAATGAAGCGGCACCATCCATACATCGAAAATGTATATCAGTTTTTTCAGCTTTTGTTGCACCATTTAAATAACATCGAACATATAAATCTGCTGCAGGAGTTCCAAAGGATTTTTTAAGAAGAATAACATTTCGAGTTTTAAATACTGCAAGGCGAAGTTGATAACAATTTGGTTTTCGAGGTGAAATATCAATTGCAGGTGGAATTGTTCCTAGACATTTTGGAAAAATATCAATAAAGCATTCAAGTTTTCCAACTTCAAGATCTGGATTTATTGCAGAAAATAATGGACGAGTTTCAACATGTTCTGGTACAAGCCCTATACATTGAAGAATAAATAATGCAACACGTTGAATCGGACGTCCAAGAAATGCTTCACATTTAAGTGCTTCTTCAGGTTGAATTGCACTGATCCAAACTGCACTACCAAAAACTTCAAGGCCACAATCATTTTCTGTTCTCAAAATTTTAGGAGGTTTATAATGCATTTTACGACAATATCTGAAAAAGATATTTTTTCATTAATCAAACAAGTTCAAACAAACCTTGATAAAATTTCCATTGGTGGTAGTTGATCTCTCCATGGTAAAGGTCCAAACAAATTGTACATTTCTGGTAACCCTACTGTAGCTCGATGCTTTGTCAATAAACGATTTTCCAAATCAATTGTTGTTTCACCAATTTCTTCACCACCAAAAAATCGTTTTTTATCAAGAACGGAAATCTTTAGAGTTGTTTCTTTTGGAATATTTGTTAAAATTTCAAACATATGACCAAAGATTGGTTTTGTAGTTTCTGGAATATATGATGAAGTAAGTTTACGATTTCCAATTCGAATTTGTACACATGGATCAATAATACCATTTTTATTACAGCTCACAAGATCATATGCTCGAATAACATATACTCGAACCACGCACGGAACAACACCTTAAATTTCATAATAAAAAAGTTAAAAATTAAAAAATAAAAAACCTTCAAATTCAGCGCCTGGAATTTCATCAAGTAGTAACTTTTTATTTTTTTCATTATGCCGCATAATAAAAAGCTTTCCTTTCATTTCACCACAAATATCTCTTGTTCCTGTATTATTAATATTATTCTTTTTATTTCGATTCTTTTTTCTTGTATTTCTTTGAAGATAAAATGTATCCAAAAAATCTCCAAAACCATTATAATCTCCAACTTCTTCCAAAGGTTTTTTGAATATTTTCATTTTATTAAAACCAAGACTAAAAAGGATTACTGTAACTGTTATAACACTATAAAAAACATACTCTGCATAACCGGGTGCTTTTTCTTTTTCATTAATACTAAAATAATATCGACACCACCAATCAATTCTGGGACTATTTGGATCATCAGGAAATGCAAAAAATTCATCAGAATCTCCAAGCTTTTTTTGTTCAAATTCTGCCAATTCAACTCTTTCTTGTTCCCTTTCATTTAAAGCAACAGAATCATATTCAATCCAATCATTTGGATTTATTTGAGCTGGCGGTTGTGGAATTTTAAGATAGCTTGCAAAATTGCTTATTGTACAAACTCCAACTTGTGGTTGCATTCCAAATGTTCGTTGATCAAAAAGTGCAATTTGAATTGGAGGAGCATAATACAGTTTTTCTGGCATTAAAACTTCATGAAAAGTTAGCAATGGATCTTCAAAATTTGGTGAAATATCAGCATCTTTTAATGGTACAGTTTGTCCTGTAACATCTGCAACACTAATTTCAAGCCATGGTTGACGAATTTTTGTTAATCGAAATCTTTGAAGATTTCGCATTCCCCAACATAGGATTTGAACATTATATACAACAAAATTTGGGCGATATTCTGGTGGAACTTCATAACGATTTGATTTTTTAACACAAGGTAACTTTGGAAGTAGTCGACGCTTTGTTGGGTCTGTTTGATACATTTCAGCATAAATCAAAAGTGCACCTTTACCATTTTCTGTTCCACTTGAAAGATTATACCATCGAATTTTGGCTGCTTCTTTTTCAGCTGTTGCAAGTACGGTAGGTGCAAGTTCAAATCGACCAAGTACAAGATCAATTCCTTCATACGTTTCACCCAGAACTTCTACAACAGCTGAAGGTGGATTCTTTTGAAGTGATAAAATTCCACCACTAACAAGAACCTAAATTTCTATTGATGTAATATGTTGAAGATAAAAAAAAAACATACTTCATCAAAGATAAGAGTTTCATTATAAATTGGATTTGTTGTATGTTTGATTACAGCAGTTTCTTGACAACGATGTAGAAAGAAAACACGAACAAATGTTCGAGTAATAACTTTTTCAGTACAAATAAGTTCTCGAGCCCAAAGTACATAAAAACGAAGTTGAAAACTGCTAATTTGTGAATGAACTTCATAAATTCTTGGAGCTGTATATCCACCATTATCTCCATCAACTCGAATTGCCAATTTACTAAAAACATTCAATTTTTTACAAAACTAACTGTACTTACAAAACTCACTATGCATTATCCCTTTCACGAATAATTTCTCGAAGCATTCGTTTTCTTCGAAATTGATCACCACGTTGTTGTTGCATATGTAATGGCTTATCAAACTTTTGAGCATACTGTAAATTTTAATCATTCATAAACCGTTCAAAAACAAAAAGATGCAAACCTCCCAACCAGCTTCATCACATCTCTTTTTAAATATTTCTGCATCTTCATAAAGTGACCATAAAGCAGAAGAATTTTTCAATGTTCGAAATCTTTTTAGTCTTCTTCGACGAAATTTATGTCCAATTCTTTCGCAAACATCACAAGCACCTGATTTGTCAGAGAATTTATTATCCAATGAATAAATCCATCCATCTGCTCCACCTTCACAATGCAAATCAACTTCCCATCTTCCTTCAAATTCCCATCCGGATGGAGCCTTTTCAAGTTCAGATTCTTTTAAGCTATCACCATAATAACTTGTATATGCTTCATGAATCCATTCTTCATTCACTTGTTTTTGAACTTCAAAACATTCATCTTCAAATCTTCGAGTTCCAGTTTCAGGTCCAACATACATATCATGAGTTCGTTGCTGCCTCCAGTTTCCTTTAAATTTCCAACCACCTGGTGGATGCACAGTTTGTTCAGAAAGTTCAATTTCTCCCGTTTCATCTGATATTCCAAATGGATCACGTCTAAACAAAACAAATGAAAAAGAAAAGCTACAGTAAACTTACGTTGTTTGTGTAAAACTTGAAGAAAAAAGCTTACGCTTTTCATTAACAAACAATTCAGCAAAATATTTCATTTTTCCAGGTGCTAATGAATGTTCCCAAAATTGTCGATATTCAGAAAGGCCAAACCATAATCGAGCTTGTAAGACTGATGGAAGTGATTGTTCCTAAAAATGTTTCCAAATCAACAATGCTACAGTATGCTTTAACACTTACCATAAGCTTTCGATTATGACGTTTTTGTTTAATCCATTTAAAATAAACAGTTTTAAGCTTTCCACAATCAATTCCAGCCCTCATTTCATTTAAACTAAAAGTAATTTCAGAAACAGGAATTTTTGAAAATGCCACAGCTTCTCGATCAACCAACATCCAAATAATTACATCAGGAATTGAAATTTGTGCGTCAATAACTAAATCTTCCAATTCTTTTACACATGAAATTAGCTTCTGAATTCCAGGTTCTTCCATTTTGCTAACTTCCAAAGCAGTATATTTAAAAGTTTCAAGCTTTGTTCGAATTTCTGCAAATTGTACAAATCGATTTTCTTCCAAATGATGATCCAACTTTGTTAAAATCATATCACCATCTGATATTTTTTGATATGATACAGTAGCTTCAATCCAATGTAAAGCATAAAGTGTTTCATCAATTGCATTTATTGCTACAGAAATCAGCGCTCCAACTTCTGTATTATTTGCAGAACGAGCTTCAGCTTCTTCACGAAATTCTTTTAACATTTTGCATATTCGAAATATTGAATTTGATTGAAAAATTCTTGGTAAAATATTTTCCCATGAACATTGTACTTCACAAACAGGTTTATGAGTTCCCCATGGCATTGCATAAAATTTTGTTGAATCGTAAATTGGCATTGACTAAAACAAACAGCTTTTTAAATGTCAAAAAGAAACTAGATTGCATCTCTTACCGGAAGACTTCGATCACTGCTATTCAAAACTAAATCATAATCAGGATTACCAAATTCACCAATTGATATTGCATACTGTACATTATTTGACCTACAAAAAACATAATAAATACCACCAATTTAAAAAATGACAAACTTGAATTCAGGATTAATCATATTTGCAGAAAAAAAGCTTGCAAAAAGTGTAAAATTTCGTCGACAATAAAATGACTCAGCGCCATGAATTGCAGCGGCAGTTAAATCACGAATTGTCGGACGAGGAATTTTAATTCCTTCACAATCTAATTCAGCAAAAAGTCTTCCATAAAACCTAAAATATTAATAAGGTACAGTAAACTTTAGAAGATGAATCTTACGATGTGCATTCTGTATCACCATTTTTCATTCGTTTTTGTTCAGACGATGAAAGCTTATTTTTCGCCAAATCAGGACCATAAAAATTGATAAATGATGGACCAAAAAGTGGAAGAAAACCATTATCACCAGATTGGCAAAGTTCTTTCATATCCAAAAATGCCGTACAAACAACAGCTTTCTTTGCCTTTTTATGCTTCTTTGATAGAATTCTTATTCGAATCTAAAAAACATTTCATCTAACAAACTTGTAATATACATAAAGCATACCTTCCGAGAAACAGATGGCCACATAATCGGTAAAAGAAGTTCTTCATTGATTGCAGTATTTTCATCTGTTGCATCTTGAAAGGTTGATTCAACCTTATGTTGTCCAAGCATTATTTCAATTCCTAGCAAAACTGCAGCTTTTGGTGTCTTTTTATTTGAAAATCGTACATCATAAACCATTGATTGAAGTTTGAAAGCACGAAATTGTAGCCGATAGCAAAGTGCATCAGCAGCTTCAACAACTTCACAATCATTTGGATTAAAAGGTAATGACATTGAACCAGAAAATCCAGGATATGTTATTCCAGCACAAACACGAAGAAATCCACGAATTTGTCCATCTTCAGTTTCAGAATCATCAGAAACAGATCGAAGTGCTAACCATTTTCCAAGTGCTTTATGATTTGGACTTTTATATATTAGTCCTAAATCATATCGAAAACCACCAATTAAAGAATTTCGTAGAAGACTTCCAGCACTATATACCTAAAAGAAATAAATTTGTTGTAAATAAAAGTTGTAAAAGTTTCTATAAAAAAATTTGTTGAAAACGTTTTTTAAAAAGTAGTTCAACAAAAAAAATTCTCAACACGAATTTTACAAAAATAAATAAAAATTTTTTCTCGAAAATCTTTGATTCTTTCAAAAAGAATCTAAAACAATTTTCAAAACTTCAGAATTAAAACTTACTCGAAATTCAACAGTTTTTACACTTAAATCTTGTACATTTGTATTCATTGTAAAGTAGAGTGTTTGATCCCAATACGGTGCATCCGTTCCACGAATGACATGAGTTTTTCGACATTTTTTTCCAACAACAATTCGAACCATTGGATTTAATTCTTGTCCTTCAAAGCCTTGCAATTCAATTGCATCAATAATTCGAATAGCAATCTAAAATAAAATGTACTAAAGGTCATTCATGTATTATATGTACATACCGTAAACTTTGTCTTTTTATCTTGTGGAAGGTTATCAATCATTGGTTTTGTCATTTCTTTATCAAATGCTAAATCTTTTCCACGTGTCATTTCTGTATCACTTGTACCATTATCAGATTCCCAATCAGAATTATCTTGAGATGATGGAAGAGAAAAGTGATCAGTATCCTAAAACAAAGAATATATATGTAAACACTTTTATTATATAAAACTACCTCATTTTGTTCAGATCCATCAGAAGTTTGAATTGGAGTTTCAGTATTACTTTCTTTTGTATTATTTTCGGTATCAGTCGTAACACTACTTTTTGATCGACTAAGTTTTCGAAACTTATCTGCAATTTTTGAACCAAATCCTGAAGATGAACCTTTTGAAGTTGTCGTTGCTTCTGTATTATTTTCTGCATCTGTTTCATCATAATATTCTCCACCTTCTTCACCACCTCCCCCATCATCTCCATATTCTTCTCCATCACTTTCTTTTCCAAGCGCTTTTTCAACCTTTTTTCGAACAATTCGTTCCACCATTTTTTCTTTTGCTTTTTTCGCCATATTCCGCATTTTTGATTCTTTTCTTTTTTTGCCGCAGCAAGCAAATATGTAGCGATTTGAAAGATTGAAATTTGAAACAAATGATGAAAAGTGAACTTTTATGTCATATTTTTGTAAGCAGTTAACATGTGTTTATGCAAATTTGTATAAAATTATGCTTAATTTGCTTTTTTTGTTTTTGATGTTTGAAAAAAGAAACCATACCGGAACAGGGGGTCAGAAATCTGACCCCACCGACCAACCGAAAAAAACGGGCAAAGTACGTTAAAAATTCAAAATTTTAGATGAAAATTTTAGCACATAAAGTTAGGTACCCTCAGCCAATTTTTTTTTCACAAAAAAAGACGTTTTCGATGGGATTGAAAAACTTCAAAGAAAAAGCGCCGCCATGCATGCGACGTCCTTAGAGCAATTGTGAGCGTCGCAGGTTTGCATGCGACGCTCTCTAGGTTCAATGCCCAGCCGCGGCAAAGAGATTGTTTCAGTTGCAAAAAAAGAAAAAAAACTTTAAAAAAAGTGAACATGTATTTAAACAATTTGTAAAACTAATTTGTATTTGCATTTTTATTGAATTACTGGGTTTTTAACACATTAATAATCTGTTTTTGTTCCAATTTTTATCACACACCAAAACATGTATACTCCAATTGTCCTAAAGAATCTTTAAACTTTCAAAGAGCTCATCAAAGATGTTTGCTAAAATTATCTCCAAAGCTTTTATATAAATCTGCTACGAATTAACTGCTGAAGATGCTTCAAAACGTATATTCCAATATTTTCTCAAGTAATTACTGGTTTTATGATTTAATGGTAAGCTTTTACATATATAATTTTGTTGTATTTTTGTGATTTTATACATATTATTTTAGATAAGAAGTAACCTCTGCTGCTGCTCGATTTTGTTAATTATGTTAATAGAACTGTGACGTGCTTTCAATAGAACTATTAAAACTGTATCTGCCAAAGAATATACATACTCATGTTATATCTTAAAGAATATATGTATGATTGTGCTGAAATACAGGTTATAATTTTTGCTGGAACATAAATAAACATAAACTTTATCTTTTAATGCGTTTCAGATTCATCAAATTCAAGTCCTTCAGCAGCAAATGGGAAATCATCATGTTATTATATATTGATTATCTACTTGGCCTATTTTTCATTTTGTTATATATTTGTATAAAATATTTATGCGTTATTGATAAACTATTGAAAAATGAACTACTTCAAGCAGCAAAACTACAAAAGTACATTACATATTTTTGTTTTGTGTTAGAAACATTGTGGTTCTAAAAATGTTAAAGCTAACTTTTAGCTTTGCTGAGATTTTAGAAATATGCTTTCATATAGGAAGATTCTTAGAATCAGTCGATCAATTTCATAAGTTTAACATGGGCTATTATGTTGGTTAGTATAGTTTTAGCGTAAACAGTCATTTTTGCAAGTATCACTACAATGACTTTGTTTTTTATTATTTGAACTTCAACTTAACAATATAAAAGAATAGCATCATACAATAACACAAGTTTTACATTTTATCGTTATTTTTTTCAGTAGTTCAATTAAATTACAAATACAAATTAGTTTTACAAATTGTTTAAATACATGTTCACTTTTTTTAAAGTTTTTTTTCTTTTTTTGCAACTGAAACAATCTCTTTGCCGCGGCTGGGCATTGAACCTAGAGAGCGTCGCATGCAAACCTGCGACGCTCACAATTGCTCTAAGGACGTCGCATGCATGGCGGCGCTTTTTCTTTGAAGTTTCTCAATCCCATCGAAAACGGAAGCGCTCCCCGGAGATGCTTCATTATTTTCCCGGCTTCTGAATTTAAACAAATAAAAATTTCGCCATTGGTCTTAGAAAAAGCTAAGGTATCCAAATATATAAAAATTAATAACCAAATGCGAAATTTTTTTTTTGGCTGAGGGTCCCTAGATAAAGTTGACAAATATTTGATTTTTACTCTTTATACTAAAATTTCCATATTTAAATGCATGCTTAAAACACTTTAACATTATAATTTATTAAAATCATTGAACATAAAAGTTGCAAAATTTTTCAAACGCATGAGAAAAAAAGTTGTTTTTCTTCCGCTAAATTTTTTTAAAAAATTTTTAAACACAAAACTAAAAAAGAAGCAAGAATTCATATAAGTAACAAAAATTTTTTTTGTTGACTACTCAATTTTATTGACTACAATCTTTAATATATAAAAAAGAGTAAAAATATAAGTGAAAAAAAATTATTACAGAAATTAAGTTTCAACAGGGTTTTTAATGAAAATGGTATCTCTTTTTTCCTACATTTCTTTCGTGTATTCATTATGAACCAATCTTGCATGGATAGGATCATCTTTCTCGTCTTCAGCTCCATATCTTGGATAATCAGGTCCACGAGGAATTTGAGCATCACTTTCTAAATGTCCTTTTGCTTTCCAATCAATTAAATACTTTTGACAATCAAAATGTTTTAATGGCGGGCCATTAATTCTGATAGTAAGAAGAGCGTCAATAATTGCAACCGCCATACAGGTTCTTCTTTTATCCAAAGAATGGAAAAGTATGGAGAAACCGCGCTCTGCGTCACTGCTTCCGACAGGAACGGTTAATGCGCTTGAGATGTATTGTAGCAATTCTGGGCTTATTTCAATAAGTACGCTTGCAGCTTCTTTTTGCAAGATTTTGTTGAAAAAAACTTCAGCTGGAAGTTTGGTCCACTCTTTAAAATTTTCATAACCAACTTCAACAGCTACGCTTTCAAATAAATTATGAAGTTGAACTCCAAGGTTGGGGGAATTGATTTTCAATCGCTCGGCCAGCTGCTTATGCTTTTCATTTGCATTTGCGGGGAAATTAATTTTACTTCTTTCCAAATCGACAGTGATGGTTGTGGGATTTAGGATTTCAAAGTCTTCCAAATTTCCATCAACATAATATTTGTCCAAGCTTTTGATCAGTCCATCAAGATATTTCTGACGATAACTTTTCAACGATGGCCAAGAGGTACGAGGGTTGTGGTCAGAAAATGTAAATTGTTCATCATCCACCGATTCAATGGGATCATCCAAATACATTGGAACACTATCGTCAAGCCTTGCAGAACTGTCAAGAAAATATGGTTGACATGCCATACCTCTGTTGCCAAAAATATAAGCAAAGGGGGTACCCTTTGAAAAAGCAAAAAAAATAGAACTAAAAAAATAGGCAAAGGGGGGGACCCTTTGGAAAAATGAAAAATAAGAACCAAAAATATACGCAAAGGGGGGACCCTTACGATTTAAGGGAAATTCGGCGGCCCTTCGGGCCGCCGAAAAATTTTTTACATATAGCAAAGTCGAGCTCGCAAAATCCGCCCAGCATGACGAGGGGGACCGGACCACGGATCAAAAAATCTGACCCCCCTGTTCAGGTATGAAAGAAACACAAAACTGTTATTCTTGGTTTGATAAAAATATTTTTGGCTAAAAATGAATAAAAGCTTTTGCAATTTTTTCAAAAAAAAATATTAGGATCGAGGATAAAATTGCGTTTTTTGCAAAAAATCAAACTTACCGTAAGCTAGAACCGTAGAACATGGCTGACTCGCAAACCCTTTTTTTCAAATAATAGACAAAAGAGTTTGAACCCAAAAAACTTACGCTTGTTTATTTGCAAAGTTTTTGCTGTTCAAGTAATCTAATGCGTTTTTCTTGTCGTTTATAGATATTTATTGGCATCTTAAGTCTAATATTGTAATGTTATTTTGTACTTTTGATAACATTTTTATTCCCACAATAACAACAATTTTATTAAAAAAAGTTCGAAGTTGAAATTTCCAACAAACATAAAAATGCAAGTACAACAAAAAACTTAGCATAAAAACCGACAAAAGATTTAGTATTTTTCGTTACAAATTTGATTTCGAGTTTTTGATTTTTTGTCAAGAAGATTTCGGCGATCTGGGGTCATCTTCAATTTTGTGATATAAACTTTTGATGGATGAATTCCAACATGTACGGGATCACCTTTTTGTTTTTGACGGGTAATATTATCAATGTAAATAACAAATTTCTTCCGATATACTTTAATAACGGAACCACCAACACGTTTATAATGGCCTCGAGCAACTTGAACTTCATCACCAACACTAAAAAAATAATAATTGTATAAGAGGGTATGTAAATTAAGGCCAAAGATGAGCAATATTTGATTATTATAGCTTTATCTAATCTTAAAGGGAGCGAATGGTTTGAAACATTTTTCATTTTTAATGTTTTTTCGAAATGACATAAACCTGAAAAACAGGGTCTTTTTTCTATTGTTCTTTTGGATGATTCACACATTTTTTCGAAAAAACTTAAAATGAAAAACGTATTAAACCACCATTCTCTGTTAAAACAGCTAATTTTTTTACATTTCGTTAATTTAGTTTTGTAATTACAAACAATTACATAATATCCGACCTTAAAAAACTTACCAAATTGGCATTGAACGAGCATTGAATTTTGTTCGAAGATCCTTTGAAAGTGGAGCAGACATAATCTTTCGGCGGATATTTGATGGGGCAGTAAAATGACGTTTACGGGATTTTCGAGAAGATGAAGAAATAAAAGGATTAACTTTCATTTTCAAAGTTTATCTGGAAATTTAATAATTTAAATTAAGTGAGGGAGATAAAAACGGCACACTTAAAAACACTTTAAGCATAAAAAATTAATTACAAAAAAACCAAATTAAATCATTTTTAGTTTAAAAAATTGCAGCAAATATTTTGCTGTTTTAACATTTTGTAAATCAAAAACTAAAGCGTTTTTTTTTCTGCGCTTTTGATTTTTTTCTTATTTTCCATTTTTTAGTTGCTCTTCTTTTTTTTCCATTTTGCATTGAATGTGCCGAAATGTTGTTAACCTTTAAAACAAAAAAATTAGCTCTCTTTTTTCCTTTATATTTCATATAACGTGCCGCCAATCATAATATGATTGGCGGCACGTTATATATATATTATGTTCCAACAAAAAGCAAAAATAACGAAGATATAAAAAACAACGGTTTTTTTTGCTTTTTGTTGAGACATATGATTGACGGCACGTTATATTTTATCTTCGATCTTCGCCAGTTTTTTTAATCTTTAAAACATTTTAAATATCAGTCACTTTTTTTTTGCTTCTCGAAGCTTCTAAAATTGTTATTCATTTTTCAAAAAAGTTTATTTACAAAACAAATTACAACAAAATTATGAAAAAATTATGCGTTACTGAAGTATCATCAAAAAAGGGACAAGCACTCAACAATTTAAAGTAAAATAATTTGTATGAATCTTAAAATTGGCAAGTATAAACAGAATTTTTTAAATACATATATATATCCTTTCTTTGAATTACGGTAATAACCATTCATTATGACAAAAAGATGGACCATTTATTGGTTGTGCACGAAAACCTCGTGCAACCATTCGACATCGATGTTCATGAAGTCGGGGCCATGCTTCATCGGCATTTTTTGTTGCTAATGGATTGCTCCAAAGTCTTTCTGCAACTGCCGAAGCTCGAGGCCAAAGTCGTGCTTCAACATTTGTTGAATCAACCATTTCACCCCACATTGTTGCAATTCCACCCAAGACTAATGCCTTTTGTGCATCTGTACCATTAAAATCTTGAGGATCACAATAATAATAATCACCATTGATTCCACCAGATTTCCAATCATCTCCGTAATGAATATAATTTAAATACCTGGAAAAACGGGGGGATATATAAAATTTGCATACTGGGATTTTGAAAATTTCGTAATTTGGAAGGTTTTAATCTTTTATCGACGGCAAAAGATTGTGCCTTCGAAAATCTTAAAAATGCAAAATCAAAACTTCGATTGCGAAAATTTCGAAGCACTAAAATCGAAATTTCGTTACTTTGATTTGGGACAGGAAAACTGTAACAATATTTAAATTTCGATTTTTGTCTTTTTTTATTGGAAACCGATATAATAAAAAAAAATTTAAATTCCGAAGAAGACCGAAAAATCGAAAATTCGATGTGGGACGCAATAATTTTTTCGATTTTTCGATTCCGGGCAGAAAAAATATTTCGATTTTTCAGTTTCGCATTTTTTGATGTAATTTTGATTTCGGCCATGTGAATTTTGATTTCACGGAATCACATCGCCTCTTGTGCCCATAATGCAAATTTCCTTGCTCCCCAATTAAAAAAAAGCGCTTACCAACAAGAAGAAAGAATTGCTTGATGCCCTGCAGCTGTTACCTTTGCCAAAGATTCAGCTCTTTCAGTTCTTGTACTACCTTTCCAAATATGAATAATTGAATTTGGTTCTGGAACATTAACATCAAAAACTTCTTGCCAAAATACTTGCCGACGTTCTGAAGCAATTGGAGCTAAAAGTTGTTGAAGTTTTGAAAAATAGTAATCTTCCAGTGCTGTAACATTATCCGGAAAACCATGTAATTTCATAAATCGACGAATTTCAGGATTTTGTCTCCTTAAATTAAAATTACTTTAAATTCATTCCACTATATATATATATATATCTCCCATACCAACATGCTTCAGTCCAATATTCAACTTCATCCCCACCCAAATGTAAAAATTTTTCAGGAAAAACTTCCAAAATTTCTGTAAAAAATTCTGCCAAAAATTTATAATTATCTTTTTTAGTTGGATCCAAAATATTTGATGCAACTTTTTCTCCAGTTGGGGAACTACAATCTGCTAAAAATCCAGGTTGTCCCTTCCATGATCCCGTATGTCCAGGGGTATCTATTTCAATCATAACTCGAATACCTAAAAACTTTTAAACATTTTATTATGTATTTTAAATGTGCAAAACAGGGCCACCGATTTCAAAATTTTTTGAAACCAATAAATTTTTTTTTAAAAAATTTAATTTAATTGACTTTATAATCCCTTTAAGAATTAGGGTTCGGCAAAATCTGGAATGTCGAAATCGAAATTACTGAAATATTTTTTCTAATCTGAAAACGAAATTAATTTTTACGTCCAAAATTGAAATAATAAAATTTAGAACTTTTTGAAATTGAAATTTCGAAGAACCCTGTTGGTCATGTATTAATTTGACATTTAAAATTTAGTAAATCCTTGTCAAAAAATTACCACGTAATCGAGCATAATGAATAATATTTTGTACAGTTTTTGAATCATAGACATGCCGAGGCGTAAATGCACCCTTTCCACTTAAATCAGGGAATCGTTTTGAAATATATGGAAATGATTCAATATCAACAATATGCCAATGTAAAACATTCATCTTATTTTGGGCCATTAAATCCTAAATAAAAAAAATATTTTAGTAGTAATTATATATTAAAAGGAAAAACAAACAATTTGTCTTCTGATTGTTTGTGCAGGAAGATAATGCCGACTTGTATCAATTAAAATTCCACGAACAGAAAATCTTGGAAAATCATGAATATTTGCAGATTGAATGTAATACTGTAATGAATATAATTAGTCTTAAAACGGGAAAAGGGAGCAGATGACTTGATGATACATTTTTCATTTTAAAATATTTTTCAAAATGGCATAAACTTGAAAATTAGGGTATTTTTCTTTTTTTATTTTGCCTGATTGTAAAGTTTATGCCATTTCAACTAAAAACGTTAAAAATGAATCAAAGCATTCGCTCCCTTTTAATACATACAGTTTCATCTTCAAGAAAAACAAGTTGACTAAAAGTTTCTAAACCTCTCAAAGCCCCCCAAACTTCTTTTGCTTCTAATGTTGCATTTCCTTCTTTTGGAACTGATAAACTATCTATAAAATTTATTTTGATAAGAAATTCTTTGATAAGAAAAAAATTACATTTTTCATCCATTCCTTGTTGTGGAAAATCATTAGATTTTGGACATCCATCTTTAACCGAAACTGTCAAAAATAGCGTTGTTGAATCATTTGAAGATGCTTCATCTTCAAATGGTAGCAACCATTTTCTCACTAAAATATTTGTAAAACTTTTAAAAACCTTTTTAAATGTAAAAACAAACAATAAGTTTTTTTAGTAAATTTTAAAATATCACAATCATTAACATTTTCATCTAAAATAATTTGAATAGGACGTGATCGGCGAGTTCCAATTGAACGAGAATGATTTAAATATTGTATTTCTTGTGGCAGAGGCCAAATTCCGCCATCTGTTCGAAGGCCCGGTGGTGGAGCAGTTAAAAATTCTTGTGAAAAAGTTTGTAGGGATAGTACTCCCAGCATGAGTAAAGGTATTAACATGGTTCTTAAAAATGGGGATTTTGTTAGAAAAAATCACGAATTAAAAGTTAAAGCATATTTTTAGCAAATTTATTTTAAAAAGTTTGTTAACGGTAATTTAAGACATAAAATTTAAGGATAAAGTTTCATGTTTTTTCATTTTATGAAATATATTATAAACAATGTTCTGTTTTTTTGATAAACAAAAAAGGAAGAAAATGGAACTAATAATAGCAAAAAGAAAAAAAACAAGTCTGCTGGAAAAATATTTTTTTAAAATGTCCCTCTCAAGCAAGAAGGAGACAATCTTGACATCAAAGAATAATGCCGAAAAGCAAATATCAAGCTAGCTTTCTCACGGAAAATTTTATTTCTGTTAAAACATGTAAAAAATAATGGGACTTTCATATCAAAAAAAAAAAGTTTTAAACGCGTGAAAACATTCATAAAAATAAATCTTTTAAGTAAAGATGAAGATTTTGAAAAGAAAGAAAAAGATACACCACGAATGAACGAAAGCAATCCAGCTGGCTAAAGTCTCTCTCTTTTCAATTTCTTTTTGTTCAAAAGGGTCAATAAAAAGAAATATAAATCAAAGATTTAAGGGCCAAAATATGAGAAGAAAAAAAGATAAAGAATTGATGATGATCGTCGTCGCTGAATAAATGGAAAAGAGAGAAGATCGTGACAAGTCTCGGCTACAAAAAAAATCTCAAATAAACTTTGACCGAAGTTTTTAAAAAATGCGTTTGACTCAACTTTTTTTACCAAAAAAGTTTGAGCAGCGAAAAAATTTGCATTTTTACATTTACAAAATTTTTTTGCAACAAAAATGTTAATCAAATTTTTTGAAAGCTCATTCTTTCATTTTTCCATTGACAAAAATCTTTTATTCATCTTATTTTTTTGTAAGCAAATCATTTTTGGAGAAGAGACGAAACACAACCGCTTCTTACTTCTTCATTTACGTTATTTTTCAATCAAACAACTGAAGAAATGCCACCTTCAACTCCTTCGACCCCAGAAAAACCTGCTTCAACATCATCAAAATCTATTGCATCAATTAATGGTGAAGTGGTATTATCTGTTGATCCGGATTATGGTGATTTTTTGCCAACTGGTGGAACATCTGAACATATGTTAGTTAATTTAAGTTCACAACGTCTTGCAATTAAAGTTCGATGCTCTGATAATGCTCTATTTCGTGTAAATCCAGTTTTTTGCTTTATTGAACCTGGTTTATGTGCATCATTAATTATTAATCGATTACCTGGTAAGTCGCTTTTTTTCTTATACTTTAGATTCTAATACTAATACAATATCTCCTTAACCATAAAAATTCTTTTTAGGTCCACCAAAATATGATAAAATTGTTCTTCATTTTATGAAAAATAGTGACAAAAGTGCTCAAATAAAAGAAATTTTTAAAGCTCCAAATGCAAATCCTGAAAAACTTACAATACCTCTCAATTGTAGTAATGCTGCTGGAAAACATGATGATGATGATGATAAACTTCCTGAAAAGAAATAGCTGATGCCACCGCTGCCAGAAATACATGTCAAAAGATGCTCAAGAAAACTGACAACATTAATTAAATATTTTTTTTCAAACTCAACAAATTATATTTCATATGTGAAAAATAAAGAAAAATAACAATAACTTTTTTTTGTGTCACAAAAACAATAATTTCTTCTTTTCTTTCTTCTATTTGGAGGACAGCTTCTTTTTCTTTGATCGGCCAGTTGGGGTTTTTTTGATCTAAAAAAGCAAATGATCAATTAGTTTTAGAATTGCACGTGTTTAAATAGGGAAGCAAGACAAAAGCCTTGATCTTTGAGAAAGGGTAAAGATCGAAAATAAGACTTACAGTTGCTGCTTTACGTTTAATTGGCTTTTTGACAGGTTCTGGCTCAGATTCTTCTTCTTCAGATGCAACAAGCATTGGAACTTCATCTTCAGTTTCCATTTCAACATCAACTTTTTCATCTTCACTTTTTTCTTCAACTTCTTTTGCTGCTTTCATTTCTTTCTTCACTAAAATCAAACAATCATAAAGCAAAAACTATAACAAAAGCATTACCTTTTTCTAAAGCTTGAGCAAATTTCTTTCCTTTCAAATATCTTTCAATATCACCAGGTTTCTTTGCAATTTTAGCTCCACTTATTTGACAAGTAACAGTACCATCACTAGAAAAAAGCATGAACAACGAAAAAGGAATCATAATCTTACTTATTATCTTCAAAAGCATCTTCATATTTTTTCATTAGTTGTTGAAGACCATAGAGTTCTTTGAATTTCTTTGTTTCTACATAAGCTTTAACATCATCCAATCTTGATGGAAGTTCATGCTTTGTTACTGTACAACGAAGCTAAAAAATGGGAGATAAATGTTTTATAAAGGATAAGATGGAAACAAACTTTGCCATTATCAATAGTTTCAAAGACATCATTGTATTTTTTAATAAATTTTTTGAGTTTTACATCCATTTTATTGAATCCTAAACAAAGAAGTATGTTAGACATCAGAAGATAAGATTTAAACAAAAGCGTAAAATGTTGGACACTGCTTTAAAAAGGTCAATTACATGATACAAATGGTTATTAGGGGATATAAAAAATAATAAATAAGAAATATTACAATGTTTAAATAATATATGTAAGGATTTCGATAAACATTAAAAAATTGCTCCAACTTTTACGTTTTTCTTCCTTGGCATTTCGAAACACTTCGCCAAAGGTTAACTCAAATTTTGGCAAAATTTGGCGCGTAACAAATTTTTTCAATAAAAAAGAAGCTAAAAAATTTACATCTTCAAATTTTATTAAATGTTATTTAATTTAACATTTTTAAATTATTGATTAAAAATATCTAATTTAGGGAGAGAGGGCCAGGGATCTTATTAACATAGATGGCTCAAGTTCGACGACTTAAAGAATGGCGTCCGTGTGTAAGTTTTTAACATTTAAAAATTATGGAAATAATTTATATACTTTTTTAGTTTGGAAAATCTTCAAATGTTATGGTACAAGGATATTTGCAAGGTGATAATACAAAGAGACTTTGGAGAACAAGTATTATAGAATATCTTGAAAATCCAAAAACTTTGGTTACAAAAGGTGGTGGAAAATATATACTTGTTGGAAGTATTAACAAAAAAGCTTGTATTGAAATAGGTTTGTTTAACTTTTTTTTTGAACTGCTATAATTAGATTTTAGGGTTTCCTTTACACGTTATTGAACAATTTGTTGATGGATTTCCTGATGATTGGAGAGATATATTGGTTACACAATACAATAATTTGTATGTTTTTCTTATAGCATATTTATCAACTTATAGCATTAATTTAGAGCTCAAAAGACATTCACTACAACAACTCGAAATGATATTGATCACGATTTTGATCATTTTACTCCACCAAAACCAAAAAAGAAGCCAACCAAAGCTGTTGTACCATATAAAACAACTCCAAATACAGTAGCAAGAACTAAAAGTGGACGAGTTGTAAAACCACGAACAGCAACATGGGCAAATCAAAGTATTGTATATGATAATAATGGATCTGTTGTAGAAGTTCGAAATCCAATTACAACAACACGTCAATCAAAAAAAGTTAATCAAAATTTGGGAAATCTTTGTAATTCCTTGGGAGTTGATACACCAGAAGCTTCACAAGTTTCTGAAAAATCTATTAATACTCCACCTCGAAGATCTGTTGAAAAGCCAAAACTCAAAAAGAAGAGGCAGCAAAATAATCTTGTTGGATATTCTGATAGTGAATATGATTCAATTGATGAAGAATCTTCAGATGGTCTTGAACTGCTTGAAACTGGAAATACTCCAATTCGTCCATCAAAACAAATGACAAAAAAGCTACAACAAAGAATTCATGCATTAGATTCTTCGATAGAAGATGAAGAAAAACAAGTTCCAATTAAAAGTGAAAAAGTTAGAAAGAAGCGAACTGCAACGAATACAGCAACAAAGAACGCTCAAGCTAAAAAGGGAAAGAAAAACGGTAAATTTTTTCTATTAAAAAATGCTATTACAGTATTTTTTTAGAACCAGTATGTAAAGGTCTATCATTGAAGAAAGCTCGTCAACAAACTGTTACTCCTCCTCTAGTAGATTTTGATGATCATCCAATTGTTGAATTTCCGGAATCTGATAAAGAAAATGATGCACCAAAAAAATGGACTGTAAAAGAAAAGGATAAATTTTTGGTATACTTTTTTTAAATTTTAATTAAGCAATTGTAATTGTTATTTTTTTTTAGCAATTATTGAAAATTTCAAATCCTGTAAATGATTATGATTGGGAAAGATTTCATGCAACAAATAAAACTGATCGAACAATTGATGAAATGAAAGAAAAGGCAAAAGAATTGAAATGGAAACCTTCTCGGGTTCGTTCAACAGAAGAAAATAGTCATCAAATTAATGAAATTACTGCAAGACCTGGAACTGTTGCTCATATTGTAAGTTTCTGCTTTTTTGGATACTGTAATACACATTTTTTAGATGCAAGCAAATAAAGTAAATCAAAATTATTTAGCTGCAAAAAATAAGAATGCTGCTGCAGATGAACATGTACGCCAACTTCGTGATGTGAGATAGTTTTTGAAATTTTTTAAAAAACGTTTATTTTTAGGCAAATTATACTCCAATACATATCAATGATTCTATAATGTCCATGATTCGAACACCAGAAAATCCTAGGAAGCAACGAGGAGGTTTTAATCCAACATTTGATATTAATTTGGATGGTTCTTCTTTGAATGAATCATCAATTTTGTCATCATCTTCGCCCTCATTTATTATTCCACAAGATGAACAATCTCGTAGAAGAGAACAAGCATTTGGTTTGAAAGTTTTAAAGAAAACAAATAGAACAACTCGAACAAGAACCCATGGGCAAAATAGTACTGTATTTACAGATACAATTACAACAACAACAAATTTTATTGTTCCACAATTTCCAATAAATAAACCTTCAACAAATTTTGCAAAAGTTGAAGAAGAATACGATTCAGAAAATGAAGAAGAAGAAGAAAATGAAATGGACGATTCAGCTTTGGATGATGACTATTAATATTTTTGTACAAAAATTATGGTAACAACTTTTAGTTTTTTCTTTTTGCTTTAACTTTTATGTCATTTTATTTTTGCCAATTTTTGTAGATTTTTTCTTCATCTTTTTTTTGATTTGTAAAAGATAAAAGGAATACTAATTATTGTTTAATATATTGTATCATCTGTTAATTGTTATAAAATGTTTTTTTTCGTAAAAGGGTTTTTTTAAACAGAAAATGCAAAAATTTATGTTTTAAGAATTTTTTTAGTTATTTTCAGAAATTTAAATTACAGTACACCTCAAAAATTTTTTTTGTATACTTTAAAAAGAAAAAAAAACTTTGAAAAAAATTAGATAAAACATTTTTTTTACTTGATAAAAATCAATAAACTGTAAACCTGACAAATAATTTTATGATTACAAATGATATATTTTTTGTTGATGCGTTTCTCTATTTTTTTTATGAATCAATTTCTTTTTGCTTTTTTTCTGTCAGCTGAAGTTATTTTTGCGGCTGCTACTCGTTGAGCGAGAAAAGATATATGCACTGAAGAGAGATATGCACATGTGCGTGTTTTTTAACATTTTCTTTTACACATTTTTTCTCCTTCAGCTGAAAAAATAAATTTCATCAATAACCATATTTTTTGTTTAAAAATCTTTGTCATTTTTGTATTTTTTGAA
Organism: Panagrolaimus sp. PS1159; assembly: GCA_963922195.1. NCBI lineage: Eukaryota > Metazoa > Nematoda > Chromadorea > Rhabditida > Panagrolaimidae > Panagrolaimus > Panagrolaimus sp. PS1159. The sequence continues at coordinate 511,371 of CAWUHW010000004.1, forward strand.
ATTCTAACTAATTCCTTTTTAATAATTATATATTTTCGTGCTTTTTTCAACGTTGTTGTTTTACATTTTTTTATTCAATATTTTTTTAAAGAAAATTCCACGTTTTTTAGTTCTGTGGTTTTTGTTTCTGTGAGAAAAAAAATGTTAAGTCCCATTTAGCATTTTGAAAAAAATTTATTGTGCTAAATGTGGACTATTTTTTGTGTTGGTAGAAATAGAAAAACTATTTCGAAGACACTTTACTCACAATTTTGGAATGTGCAAGAGACTTAGGATCTATTGAATACTTTTCAAAATTGTTTCTTCTTTTCCTTCTTCAATGCTCAAATCCCCTTTCCAAAAACTATTTTTAAATTGTTGTGGTAAGCTTTTTTCTTATGTTTTTGTTCACTATTAATTCATTTTCATTTTTCAGATCGTTCAACAACAACACCACCATCTTCAGCTTCAAATCCATTTAACATATCGTCCGGCATCTAATCAGTCAACCTCAAAAATGCTCATTCCCCCCATTCAAAAAAATATACGCAAAATGCTTCGTTTGTTAAGTTTTTTCAATTATAAATTTTATCAATAGTTTTTTTTTGATATTATATTTATTTTATGCCAAAAAATTTATATTATATTTTTTCCTAATAAAATGTTTACAAAAAATTACAAATGTGTTCGAGATTTTACAATACAAAAAATACAGTACACTAAAAAAAATTTTTGCACAAGCTTTTTAAAATATTTGAAACAAACTTTGTTTGTTGTTTAAAAAGATAAATGTTTTAAAAATTTGATATTCCTAAAGAAAATTGCAATAAAATAGTTTTGCACTTGACTGTTGATTACGATATCACTGCAATTTCAAACGTCAAAAAATTTTTTATTACTTTAAATTATCCAGAAATAATAATATTCTGTAAAACAAATTACAGTAAAAAACTTTTTCATACACAAAAAAGAGTTTTTTTTGTGTTCCTCTCTGCCAACGGTTAAAACAACTTCCAAAAAAATTGAAAGCGGTTAAAAATTGTTAATGTTTTAATATATTTTTTGTTTGAAATTACCAGTAATTTATTTTTACAGAAAATGAGCTCACGAGATTTAAGCCGAGTTGGTGATAGTCAACTTGAACTTAGTCGTTCAGAAGAAAGTAGCAGTGAAGATGAAGAAGAGAAAAAAGAAGAATTAAATCCCGCTAAAAGCCAAAGAAATTCTGAAGAAAAAGATGAAGAAAATAATGAAGAAGCGGCAGAACAAGAAGTTGAAGATGAAAAGATGGAAGTTGAAAATATTGATGGTAATGAAGATAATGGTCAAGTTGAAGAAAGAGAAGTAGCTGAAAATGTTGAAGAAGAAAATACAAATGATGGCTTTGAGATTGTAAATGAAGCTGATTGTATAAATGAACAAACAAGTCCAAAATTTAATGCTGAAATATTATTTGAAGATTCAGGACCAGATGAACAATTTTTAGTTGAAAAACGACTACCAAATTCTGAACATAAAAAAGAACTTAAAAATGCTTGTCATTTTTATGCTGATTCTGAAAGTCATTCTGTTTCAACCGCGGTTAAACAAGCTGTAAGTTTTTATTTTACCTTTCAATTCAGTGATTGATACTTTTAGTTTAAAATTCAATCAACTTCTAATACAAGATTCCCTCGAATTGAACTTCCAGATAAAAGTATAAAAGCAAAACGATGGGTAAAACGAACTCATGTTCGACATGATGGAATGAAACGTGTTAAATGGGAACGAGAAGTTGATGAATTTATCAATGATCCAGCGCCATTTCCACGAAATCCTGAACATAAAGATATTCTTAATCTTACAGATGAAGAGTATATTATTTATTTTCGTAAACTTGATCTTGAACAAATGCCATCCGATGATATAATGGAAGAAAGAAAAATATGGCCAAAAGAAATTGGTGATACTAAACGGCAATGGACATTGGAAGAAACAAGATATTTAATTAGTTTGTATCATAAATATACCACACGGTATGTTTTTATAGCTTTAGTACAGTAATCATGGAGCTTGTTTTAGATGGTCAATTATTGCAGATCAATACAATTATAAAGGACTTCAACCACGATCACTGTATGAAATTAAGACTCGATTCTTTTTTGTTTTTGATTTAATGTGTTTTGTTCGAGATAAGCGGCATTTAATGAGTGATTATGATCCAGAATTAGAATATGCAACTCGGAAGAAACGTGAGATTACATTTAAAATTACACCAAAAACTCAAAATCGTATTGCAACACTTGAAAAAGAATTAATGGAAATTTCACCAGCTGATCTTGAACCTCCACCACGTCCTCCGCCAGTTCCAGATGCCCCAGCAGCAGCAGCGGTACAAAAATCTGTTACCACTGGACGATCCTCTTCATCTGTGCCACCATCTCGAATGCCATCTGTTCCAAAATATGGTTCTCGTGCAAATCTTGATCAAACAATTGATTATAAGAAAAAGATAGAAGCTGCTTCAGATATTTCATTTCTTCGATTTTTTAATTCTCAATCTGCTGGCCCACATTTACGTTCACAAGAATATCGACTTGTTTCAAATGTAAATCCAAAAAAGCGTGCAAATATTGAAAATGTTATTGAAGGATTAGGACTTCGTAAGTTTTTTGCTTCCTTTCATTATTTCTACTTCTCTTTTTCAGTTCGAAGAACGGTTTACAATGAAAGGATTGCAAAATATTATACAAAACTTTCGACAAATATTAATGTAATTAGTGAATTAAAAGCTGTTTACAGTATTGCATCAGCTGAATGTCAAGCTTTACATAATGAATATTGTGAAAAATCTGGTACACAAATAAAGCTTGAAATTCCATCATTGCCTCAATCTGCAGAAGGTAAACCTTCAATTTGTTCACTTTGTGAAGCACCGGGTCAAAGCTCTTTAAATGTAAGCTTTAAATTAAATCGAAAAAAATTTTTAAGTTTGTATTAAAATTTCAGCGAAAACGTATATGAGATCTCTTTTTCATTGTTCTTGTTTTATTATCACTTTTGTATTTATTTTTAACAAATAAACCTTTTTTGATTTCCTTTTTTACCGTAATTTGTACAACATCGACAAAAAAGTCAGCGCGTTTTTTTTCAAGGGTTCTCGAAGCGATTTTCCCTTCAGAACTTTTTTGCAAATTTTTTTTTCGATAACTTTTTTAAACAAAGTTTTTTTTGCATGATTTTGTAAAAGATAATCACTCATTTTTTGTTCTTTTATAAACAACTTTTATTATTATTGTCAAAATGATGGATAGACTTAAACGAAAGAAGGAAGAAGAACTTGAACAACAACGTTTAAATGAAGCTTTGGAAGATTATCGTGAAACTTTTGATACTACGTCAAAAGTTCCACAACAAATGTCATTTGTTCGTGGTGAAGTTGTTAATGCTGGTAGATATCTTACTGTAAATAGTTTATGAATGATATGCTTCTTGTGTTTTTTAGGTAGTAAAAATTATGGTAAACGTGGTAGTGAAGTTATCCTACAACCAAAGTCAACATTTAAACTGGATATCTCTGAAAAAGCTCGGAAAGCACAAGAAATTGCAAATCGGCTATCAATACAAAATCCACTTGCTCCTGTAGCAACTTCAAGCCGAGCATTTTCACCACCAAAATCAGCTGTTCCAGCTTCACGTCCAGAACGACCTGGTAAAGTTCAAACAAAGCCGAAGCTGTCAAATCTTGAACAATTTAAAGAAGAATTAAAAGCGTGGGTTTATCGCTTTTTTTACAATCTTTTTCAAATTTGACCAACTAATGTTGTGATGTTTTTTGATGATTTAGTATGCAAGAAAAACGCCAAGAACGAAAAGATGAACGTGAAAAAGATTTACAACAACGTGGTATTTCAAAGGAAGAAGCTTCTCGGCTTAAAGCAACTATTATAAATCCATACCTTGATGACAATTGGTCAGAATTTAGTGAAAATTTATCAACAACAAATTTGTACATTTCATTTTTACCTGTTGATGTAAGTTGTTTCTTAACATAATGCTAATCACTTTTTGTATAATTTTAGACAACAATGGATGATTTATATGAAACATTTGGTTCATTTGGTCCATTGGCATCTGCAAGAATTTTATATCCACGTCCTGGTGAATCTCGTCCATATATTTTTGCGTTTGTTGCATATATGTCAAGACGCGATGCAGAACGTGCACAAATGGCAATGAATGGTGCAGAAATAAATGGAAGTGATATAAAAGTTTGCTGGGGAAAGGTTGTTGAAATTCCTGAAGTGGTATTTTATCTTTGAAGCATTCTTCTTCACATTTGTTCATTTTTTGTGTTTAGCCATATTATATACCTCCAGTTTTACAAGAATTAGCACTACCTGATCCACAAACTGGTTTACCTTTCAATGCAAAACCAAGAAAACAAGATTTGGATAGTTTTCTTTCAAAATATGGTACTCTTCCGAATTTCAAATTGCCACTTCCAACAGATCCACCTCAACTTCTTGATGATTATAAAAAGGTTTGCTTTTCTTTTTGAATTACTGTAGCAGTTTTTTGCCAAATCCATTAAGTTTTAAACGTTTGATTTTTCTTTTCTTAAAAACATTTTCTTATTATCTTTCCTATAGATGCTCCGAAACTCTGTGGTCCGAATTGTTATTCCTACGGAAAGGTAAGACTAAACAAATCAGTCATCGAACAATGGTTCAACTCTATTTTTATATCTGTTTCTTGTAGTATTAGCTGTACTAAATGCGGCTTTAAAAAAAGAATTTATAAAATTGTCATTTGTCTTTTTTCTTTCATTAATTAAAAACTTGGTTTTGGCAATGACAATAATTCTTTTTTTATTGACGCGTTTAGTACCATTTTACTCATATTTTAGGACCTTGTTGCGTCTGATTCATCGAACCATCGAATATCTTGTTCGTGAAGGCCCATTATTTGAAGCAGCAATTATGTCTCGAGAAGTTACAAATCCAATGTTTCGGTAATCATTCTTACAAAGTTTAAAATGATATTTAACATTGATAGTTTAGATTCCTCTTTGAGCATACTCAACCAACTCATGCATATTATCGTTGGAAGCTATTTTCAATTTTACAAGGTGATGATCCATATAACTGGAGGTTGGAAAGATTTCGATTGTTTGATGAAGGTTCATGGTATGGTTTTCTTTTTGTTTGTTAAAAGATTTACTGAATTTTTGTAGGTGGGAACCACCACCACATAATCTTCAAAATGAAATGCCACCAACTTTATACCATACTGCATATGTTCCATTAAAAAGAGAACGAAATGAATTTTCTCGTAAACGATCACAACATCATGATGAAGAATCTCGTGAATATGAATCTCAAAGATCTAAAAAGCGTCGTGGGGCATTATCTGAAAGTGATAGAGATTTTTTGGAACAACTTTTACGAAATTTAACTCCAAAGCGAAGACATGTTGCATTTGCAATGTGTTGGTGCCTAAGAAGAGCTCGAAGTGCAAAAGAAATTATTGATTGTATTGTTGAAGCATTAATGATTCCTGAAACTCCATTGTTTAAAAAAGTTAGTTTTATCTTTCGTTGTCTTTCTAAATAGTCTTTTTTACTTTTTAGCTTGGCAGATTTTATCTTTTATCTGATATTTTGGCAAATTGTGAAATTTCTGGCCCAGATATTGCAAATTTCCGTGTTCATATTGAACCAAAGCTTGAATCAATTTTTGTTGAATTTAATAAAATATTTAAAAGAATTCCAACAAGAATTAATCAAAGTCAATTTCGATCTCGTATTGCTGCATGTATACAACTTTGGAGTGAAAATACAATTTATACAAAGCAATCTCTTATACATTATCAAAATGTTTTCTTTGGATTTAGTAAAGAATTTGAAAAATCTAAAAATGGTTCCTCACCTGAAGATAATGATGGAGAAGAAGAGCCAAGTAAAGCTCTTTCTGAAAGAAGTCAATCATCAAATTCAAATGAATATAATGAACGTTCACCACCAAAGAATAAGAATAATGCTTTAAATTTTAAAGCGCAGGATGAATGGATTACTGTAGATTCTCGTGAACAACAACCGGCCCCTGTCTTTAATAAATGGGAAGTTGATGAATATGATCATCGAAGGACTGATTCTTGGAGACCTGAACATCGAGTTCAACAACAGCCTCAAAAAACTAATTTTAAATTTGCAATTCAACTTGGTGAAATTGGGCGTTCTGAAGTTGTTAAAGCAAGTGGAAAAAGTTCTGATGAAAAAAGAAAGATTCTTCGAGAAATTGAAGTAAGCTTTTATTGTTCATTTTTTAATGTTAGTGTTTAATATTTTTAGGAAAAAGTTGTATTATTTCAAGATGAATTAGAAGAAGCAAATGATCCATTTATGGATGAAAAAGTTGAACAATATCGTGAAGAACTATTACAAAAAGCTGAATTAACAACTTTTGCTGAATCTGAAGTCAACAATGGTACAAAAGTTGTTTCGGCTGTTCCGCGTCAAACAAGTAGCAGTTATGAAAGTCGTGGAAGAGAAAGACAGAGATATCGTGGAAGGTCAAGAAGCCGTGAAAGATCGAGTAGTCGTGATAGAGAAAGAAGCCATGAAAGAGATTTTCGAAGATCAAGAAGTCGTGAACGTGATTACAATAGCGGTTACCGTAATGGTCGTGGATCATCTCGATATTAAAATGTGTTTTTTGTTATTATTACTTTTTATTATTTACAGGTTATTTTTTATTATCATATTTTTTATTATGGTCTCTAATTTTTATTTGTATTGTCTTAGCTTTTTTCTAATAAATTCAAAAAACAATTTTTTTAAATTTTGAAGCGTTGGAAAACATTTTTTTTTGAAATTCAACTTTTTTTGTGGATTAGGGCTTATTCAATTGAGTTCAGAAATCCTGGTATTTTGAAAAAATCTTAAGCTAATAAAATAAATTAAAATTTAATTTTACTAATTTTTTAAAAAAGAATGGGTTTCTAAAATTATGATTATAGTCAAAAGGGTTCAGCATTTTTAATGTCAAAGTTTGATTTGTATTTGTATTAAACTTTTTTTAACATGCAAGAATTATTTTGCTAAAACACCTTTTTGAAAACCGTTTTTTGATGAAGCCCGCAGGCAACTTATTGTCTTTGGCAAAATGTGAATAATGAAAGATAAAAATCTTGCGCGCAGAGTTGTATCTTTTGTTAACCAAAATTTATCTGTTCTTTCTATTTATTCAATTTTTTTAAAAATATATATGACTTTTATAATATAAATTGATTGTCATTATTATAAGCAGCAACATCTATTTTTATTAGTTTCTTAAATCATCTCATTTCCAGTAAAGTATGGCCCCAAAACCGATATTTGTTGGAAAGCCATCAATTCGATTGTTGAAAGATTTAAAATCTATGATATTAGAAACTTCATTTCAACCCCAAAATTTTATTGAAGTTAAATGGATTTTTAATGGTGAAAGAATAACCGATAATGAAAAATATAAAACTCGGGTAAAAGCAGGAAATGCAACTCTGAAAATTAATAATCCAACAATAAATGATTCTGGAAAATATATTTGTGAATTAAAATCTTCTAAAAATGGTTCTGTAAAACAAAATATTCAAGTTGAAGTTCTTAAAGATCGTTCAAAAAATGCTCCAATATTTATTGATGAACCAAGTGAAAATTGGATTGAAGATAAAAATGGAAAAAAACTAATTCTTAAATTTTCTATTCAATCTGGAACGACAAAAGCGTATTTTTCTTGGACAAAAGATGATGAGCCAATAAAATCTTCAGGGAGGGTTTTGATACGAACAAAAGAAGAATCAGACGGAAAGTATACAGCTTCATTGGAGATTAGGGATCCAGATAGTGATGAAATTGGTGAATATCTTTGTAAGTTTTTTACGGAGAAACTTTTGTACTTTAATCGTTTTTGTTGATTGGTTTTACCCTACATACTGTACACAAAAATGTATGTACAGTAAGGTAAAATCAGGATTTGTTTAAAAATATATATTTTCTGCCTTTTTTTTAACTACATTAATGTTTTAGGTACTGTAAAAAACGATTTTGGACAGCTTCAAGCAATTTTTAATCTTGAAGGTGAAATTTCTCCGAATGCTCCAGAATTTACTCGAAAACCCCTAATAATTGAAAAAGAAAAAAATGGTGAACATGTTACAGTTTTTGATGTGGCATTTCGAACTTCCGATGAACCAATAATTACATGGTTTGATCCAAAAAATAATATTTTATCAGAGAGTGAAGATCGAATGAAAATATATTTGGAAAAGGATGAATCAGCAGAAAATATTTATACTGCAATTTTTGAACTTAAAAATTATCAAGAATCCGACAATGGAATTTTTACGTGTAAAATTCAAAATAAAACAACAAAAGAAATTTCTTTAGCAGAAATATTTTTAAATATTGAATTTTAGAAGAAATAGGAAAACACGGGAAAGCTTTAAATTCTATGAACTTTTTTCTTTTTATTATTATTAAAATATACAGTATATTGCATCAAACATTTATACAACTTTCTTAAAATCGTTTTTACCGGTGTTTTTTGGGGTTCATTGGGAGTGAAAGAGAAAAAATGATTACCTTTGTTTTTAGTACATATAACTTTCTGAGGAAATTAGATTCGATAAAAATACAAAAATGATACAATTTTTCATTGTTATAAATTAATTTTTAAAATATTGTTTTTTTGCTTGTTTGATTTTTTTGATAAATTCAACTGTAACATTCGAATAAAAAAATTTTTTTGAACAGTTTTTCGAAAAAAATGATTTGACAAAAAATACAAAAATGACAGAAATTTTTTATTGTGAAAAAATAATTTTAGATTATTGTTATGGCTTTTTTTAATAAATTCAATTTTCTCATAAAATGGTTTAATACTGTATCATTTGAATAATAAAAAAATTTGAAAACATTTATTAAAGCAAAATTGAGCAAATACACGTATTTTTTAAAAATTTCAACATTAAATAATTTTTAACAAAAAACAATAAAATTAACCCGTAAATGGCTATGATTAGATAAATTTTTAAAAAAAAGATAGATCATATAGATTGCAATAGATTTATTAAAATGGTCATGGACTTGGAGGTGGTTCATAATATTCATCATTAATACTAAAAGTGATTTTTCTTAAAAAAAATATTTATTTTTGATAAACTTACATTACAGTTGATCTTGTACTATATGTATCAAATTGTGCATCAATTGAAGCAATATTCATTTTTCTATCTGCAGATGTAACAGTCTAAAAATATTATTTCATAATTTTAGTTTCTCTTTGCTGCTATAAAACTTACATTTCTTTTTCTTAACATAATTCTAAAGCAAACACATTTGCAATAAAAGAATAATAATTGTAAAATAAAAAGTATATTTGAAACTGCAATAACAACAATATAAAACCATTCAATATCTTTGTCATCATTTGTTGATAAAACTTGTGCCGTTCGACAAATTAACCATATATTTAATGATCCAAAAAGGCTTGAAGCAATTAAATAAGGCAATTGTAAATATGGTATTAACAATTTTAGGGATATTAATGCAATTACTGCAGTGGAGAACCATATAATCTGAAAAATATGTGGGTTTAATGACATTTGTTAAAAAGCTGGAATAAAATTTTTATATAATAATTTTGTCACTATCTATGACGGTTTTTTGTCGCTAAAATGAATCCAAAATGTAATTTAATTGTAAAAATTGATTAAAGTTGTTTATTATTTTAGTTTTATGACATTTTTAAAAAAGGTTGAACAAAGATATATAGTAATCCAGAAAAGAAACTTTTTCTATTTTTTTTGTTACTGTCATAAATTTATGACAAACTACAAATTGTTAAGTTTACCAAAAATTGAATTTAAAGGGAGTGGACGGTTTAATTTACTTTTCATTTTTTACGTTTTTTTGAAACTCCATGAACATGATAATTAGGGTCTTTTTTTATTGTTCTTTTTTCTGATTTTCAGGTTCATGCCATTTCGAAAAAAACGTTAAAATGAAAATCTATAAAAAAAAACGCCCTCTCCTTTTAATTTAAAAAAATGACATTAATTTTCAATTATATCCATTTTTAGCATCCCAAACATGATCGACACCAACTTTATTATACATTATTTTTTCTGGGATTTCTATATGATTTATAGATTTTCCTACTGCTTTAATTTTTTCAATTTGCTCTTTAACATTTGCAATTTCCTTTTCTCTTTCTTGGTTAATTTTAAAAAATGCCATTGTTCCGCATTTTGGGCAGCACAAAGACAGAGAACGGAAGCTCAAAGAGCACACTAATTTTTGATACCGTATATTTTGATAGTTTGCCTTTTTAACACTAAAATGCCTCAAACTTTGATAAAGTTAAGTAAAAAAACCTTTTTAAATAAGCTAATTTCATATTACTACTTTTGGCATTTGTCATTCAAATTTGTCATACAAGGAAATTAAATAAAAAAGCTTTAAATTAAAAGAATAAAACTCATACATTTGGGATTAAAAGAAAATAAAAAGCGAGTAATAAAATATTTAAATAAAATTTACCTGACAAATTAAAAATGGCAGCAAGAATGAATATGGAATTAAATTTACTGCTCCTCTGTTACTTTCATTATATTTTGCTTCACCGGATGCAAAATTTGTTATTGTAAAAATTAGCGAATGTGAAAGTAGTAACAAATCAAATGAAACTAGCGAAATTAAAGCTGAATGAACAGAAAAAAATCCACAACAAAGTGTCCCGGATATATGCCGTTGATTGCTGCTACTGCTGTTGCCAATGTCATTTCGGCCCATCACCTATAAAAAAAGGGTGTAATTAAAAGGGAATTTAAGCAAAAATTAATTTTAAGAAAAAAAGCGAAAAAAATTAAAAAATGGAACACAATTAAAAAATCTCAAAGTGTCATAAAAAAACAAGTTTTTTTGACTCAAATTTTAAAAGTCAAAGTAATTTTCCATGGCTTTTAAGATTTTCGACAAGGCCAAATATGTGTTAACCTTAAAAAGTGAAACAAAGTCTGAAAGGCTCAAAAAATGACAAAAGAAAAATAGAAAGCAGAATTTTGACATTTGGCGGTCAAAATAAAAAGCAAAAAAATTGAATATAAAAAAATTTTTTATATAAAAGGGAAAAAAGACTTGAAAGTGTATAAATCATTTTGCTTTCTTTTTTGAAGAAGGCTTAAGGCAAAGAAGAGGAACAACAATAACAATAAGGACAATAGATTGAAAAAAGAAAGGAGCATCAATGACAAAGCTGCTGCGACAGACACAAAGAAATCCGTATACATTTTTTTGTTAAAAATTTGCAAAAAAAATATTTTTACGGAGTTTTGAAAAAAGAATTTAGATCAAGTTCAATATGAAAATAGTGGTAAGGGTCATCGGTGAAAAAAGACTCCCTCTGAAAACTCAGCAGGTTACAATTATTTTTATTTTTAAAAATGCGTGATTCAATTATATCTCTTTTTTTGCTGAAAAAATGAGGATTTAAAAATAAATGAAACTAATACGGATATTCTTTTTTCGATTATTAAAACATTTTTTAACGTAAAACAAAAGTTCAAAAAACAAAAAATTTAATTACCGAATAATGATTTATTATTATTTATACCCCCTCTCTTTTTTTCCATTCCAAACTCATGTTCAAATTTTCATGCAAAAAATAAATAAAAACAACGTACGTTTTTTCGTTTTTTCGTCTTTTATCATTTATCTAATTTATTTATATTTATATTTAAAACCAAATAAAGTCACATTTTTGAATAAAAAAAAGAGTGTTACTAAAAATAGTTGCTCATAAAATAAAAACAAACACAAGAAAATCTATTAAAAACATTTATGACATGGAATTTATAAAAAAAAAGAAGGAAGAAGACTCTAAAAATGGTAGCTGCTGCTGATGTGACTTGGTCAAAGTTAGGAACAAACGTCAGACTTCAAAATAAATAATTTTGTTGCTTCTTCTTTAGAAAAATCTTCGTCATAAATGAAATATTATAAGCAAAAAAAAGAAAGAAGGAAAACGAAGTAAATGGTCAAACATTTTGACGCCATTTTTAGCTGTTAATGAAAAAAAAGGAAAGAAAAAAATTTCATTAAATAATAAAAAATGTAAAGAAAAAAAAAGGTGAACGTTGTTGTTTATTGACGTTAAAGGATGTTGTTTGTTTCAATTTTTTTGCAGATGTTAGATGACGACTTTTTTTTAAAACAACATACATTTTTCAAGTATTAACTACCTTACTTATTTAAGAAATGAACTGTTTCTTATTTTATTGCACTATGTCATAGTTTAATGACAACAATGGTAGTAACGAAAAAATGATAAAAAGTATTTTTGGTATTACTATCGTTTTTTGTCGTAGTGTAATGACAAACGATAGTAAGCAAAATATTGTAAAAAGTCTTTTTCAATTTTACTATCACTCTTTGTCATAACGCTATGACAAATGATAGTAACTAAAAATGTATAAAATTCAATTTTTCCCATTATTATTGCATTCTGTCATAACGCTATGACAAAAGATTGTAATCAAATTTCGGGTTATTTTCAAATGTCATCATTTTATGACAACTTAAAAATTTTGATACGACAAAAATTAATAATACCATATTAAACATATTTCAAGAAAATCTCATTTTAATGTAATAATTTACTAAAAATAGCTATAAAAAACAAAAATAGCTTATTTATGGATAAAAAAGAACTAAAATAGAGGTACAAAAAAAGAGGTGGACAATGGACTTTTTGATGATGATTTGAAAGAGAGAAAGATAAATGAAAGTCGATTTGGTCCGTTGCGCAGCATTCATTTTTCAATGCATTTTTTAAAAAAACTTTTTGATCTAAAAAAAGAGAGAAGCGATTATATTTCATTTGAGTGAATATATTTGAAATTTACACAAAAGTTAGAGAATTGAAGATGAAAAAATCATGTTCAATAAATTTTTGTTTAAAAGAAGGTTGCTCTTGAAGAATTTCTTATGTTTTTTTAAAAAATATTTGTTTGTTTGAAGAATTTATGTCTATAAAAAGAGGAAAAAAATGAGGATACGTAAATAATATTTCTAAGAAAAAAAATCATGACATTAAAAATGAAATAATAAAGACACATATGGGTTTTTGTTTTAAGGGGTTATAAACCCTCAAATGAAAAAATGTTACCAGCTGCAAAAATAACTAACAGCTGCTGAAATGGATAATATTATAATCATTTGTTTCTCATTTAGTAAATCTTTTTCCCTCCCTCAGGCAATTTAAAAAATAAATTATCGAAAAAAGATGAAAAATTTATTTTTCATGTTTTAAAAAAAAGTTTCGAGGAAAAAAGATGCAAAAAAAAGAAAAATTCAAAGGTCAAATTTTTAAAATCCCTTTTTTCTTCAAAAATGGAGAAAAACGAAGTCGTTTGCCTCCTTCCTTGATTTAAAAAAAAGAGAGAAACGCCTTTTTTTTATGTTTTCTCTTTTTTTTTAAGGTTGTGTTCTCTCTTTTAAGGGCAAAAGCATTCTTTGAGAAATAAGATTATATATTAAAAAAATAAAAGGGATTTTGTCGCCCTTCTTTTATTTTTTTAAAAAGGAAACAAGCATTTTACTTTTTTTTATTTCATTCATTTTTTTGTTAAAGCTGAAAGAATTGAACAAAGTATATAATGTCAAAAAAGAGAGTGTCTTTAAAACCATTTTATGTGTGTGATTGAAACTCAAAAATTTGTGTCTTGAAAAATAAATGTTTTAACAAAATTGAGTTTTCTTTCCTTTTTTTGGAACAAACTTGTTAAAGACCGTGAAAAGAAAAGGATAACTTTTAAAGATAACACCTTTTTTTGTAATTAAAAAACACGTTTTTAAGAAAGTCAAGTCAATGATAATAATGACGACAGGAAAAAAAAGAAGAAAAATATTTTGTTATGCATAGTAAAAAAAGAATAAAGACAAAAATTGCAAAAAAAAATAAATTCCAAAAAACATTTTCTCAGAAAAGTGGAACAAGAAAAAGTTTTTTTATCCAAAAAAGAAACGCTAAATGAGCGCGTGGGAAAATGCTTAAGGGTTTAAGAAAAAAAGGAAGAAAATTTGGTTGAAGGAAAACGAGGATAAAAAGATAAAAGTTTATGGGCTTATCTCTGTCTCTCTCTCATTCAAATAAAAAAAACACGGAAGAAGATACATTTCTATTGTGTCTCTCTTTTTTAAGTCTAAGACCAATTCAAGTGAATATTCTGGCATTCAATTTATAACAATGAAATTTTTTATAAATTCACATAGGCTACACAAGTGGTAGTGACATAGCCCCCTGCTTTCTTAAAAAAGTCAAAGAAATGTTCAAACCGAAAAAAAGAAAAACGAAAACAAGGAAGCTCAAGTAAGACTTGTTCAATGCTATTTTTTATGACATTTTTTTAAAATTTTGACAAATGATAGTAACAAATTTTGCACTTTTAAGGTTTTAATAGCTAATATCTTTTGTCATACTGCTTTGACAAAGTGCGATAGTAACACTTAAAAATGAAAATGGAAATTTCGTAATTATTATCACTATTGTCATAACGCTTATGACAAAATGTCATAAAAAATTGTTAAACCCAAAAATTTATGTTTTTTTTTCTTTAATCTAATATATCCATTCCTATAATTCAACAGCTTCATTTTAAAACCAATTTTTGCCAATTTATGAAAGAACTGAAACAGGATGTTTCAATTCTTTTCTTCTTTTTTCTTTCTGGCATAAAACACCATTTTTCTTTCTTTTTCTTTTTAAAATATAAGAAAAGTGTGATGTTCCAAAAAAGCTTTGCATCTTTTTTAGACCCCAACAAACAAAGCAAATAATATATATGTATATCAGCATCAAAAACACATTTCAGCTGTCATTCATTTTATGTATTAAAAAAGAAAATAGGATTTTTACGCCTCCAAAAAATACATTTTTTTAATAATCTTATTAACAGATTTTAAAGGGAGGGTGCAAAAATATATTTAATCCAACATAGAACAAAAAATATTTAATGAAAAAAAGCAAAAATCATGATAAAAAGGGTTCAAAAACAAATAATAGTTTAAAATGACAGAGAAAAAAAACAACAGCTGACTGAAATTGTAAAAGTTGCATAAACAAAGAAGATGCAAAAAAAGAGAGATGATTACATTTTTTTGGATCTTTTGGGGCTAGATTAAAGGCCAAAAAGACATAAAAAAATGTGATCATAGGGGAAAGGGATTTATGATATCCTCGTGATTTTAGCGTGAAAAAGTGAAAATAAAAATTGATGAATTGAGTTTAACATTTTTTTAAAGAATAGTTCAGTGGTAAAAATAATTGTAGTTTATTTTTGTGAAATGCGTGCGTACATTGAAAAATAATTAAACAGGGAGTAAAAAAATGCTGACACAAATTGTTACCTTTTTCCTTAAAGTACTGTAAGATTCTTAGAAAGCTTTAATAATTTTAAAAATTTTACGTTATAATTTTTTTTATGCTTTAAATGCATTATTTTTTTTGTTAAAATTACTGTAACAGTAAAAAATTTAAAAATATAAGAAAAAGTTTTTCAAGTTTTTTCTATAACACAAAGAACTAAACAATATGGAAGTTAAAGTGATGTGAGAAATCAAACTTAAATTGAGAATTTTTAATGAAAAAACGTAAAACCATTTCCTTTTCTTATTATTTAAAAATTTTTAGACAATCAAAAAACAGTTAACATCAACATCAAAAAAAGCTCTAATTAATCTTTGAAAATTATTTTTATAATTTCACCTGTTTTAAAAAAAGTAATAAGAAATCAAAAGCATAAAAATGCTTTTATTTCTCACAGTATACCCCTCATTTTACAAGTATTCAAAAGTAAGTAAAATATTGTCAAAAAGATTTTCAAAGTAAAGACATTAAAAATATGGCATGTGTAAATTAGTAAGTTAAAAAATGCTGTGAAAAAAAGTAAATTAGTTTTAAAAAAAAGCGGCGGTTGCTATGCCCACAAAATTGTTGTGAGTCTTTTTTGTTTTCGAATGCTTACAAAAAAAAACAGGTGAGCGTGTGATTATAAGAAAACTTGAAAAAAATAAAGCAATTAAAATCTCATAAAACATAAAGTTGGATTAAAACTACAGCTTTAAAAAAGGTAAAGATTAGATTTTTGAATGCGGAAATAAATTAGTCATGCAATTTTTAATTAAACTTTTTTACTTTAATAATCAAAAAGTGCGTTAATAAACTTTGGAAAAAGAGCAATAATTTCAAAGATTAAATTTGCAAAGAAAAATCATTTGACACGAATTTTTTGTTTTAAACGCAAAAAATGGCCATATATTTTTTTTGTCATAATGATTTGACAAAGTGCGAGAGTAACACAAAAAAACAAAAATACGTATTTTATGATTACTATCACTTTTGTCATAAAATTAGGGCAAATGTCATAAAAAATAACTGTATATATTTATATTTATTATTGGTGAGCTTTTTGAGATTTATCTAAACTTATCTCTCATTTTTTGCCATAACTAATAAAAATTAGAAAATATTTAATTTTGCAATTAGTCGAAAACATAAAATTTTAAAAAGGCTTATTACACCAAATATTTAACCATAACACATAAAAAAGAAAAAAATCAAATTATATAATTTTGTCGGAAGAATTAAAAGAAAAAAGAAGCAAGCTTTTGGAATTTTACATTACATGACTTTTTTAAAAGGGGACCTATTTTTTTCGTGTTTTTTTGCATGTTTAAGCAAAGCCTTTTTTCCCGGATCGCAGCTTTTTTATTCTTCCTTCCGGACACAAAATTTTTTGTTTACTTTTTTGTTTTGTTTTTTTTTCGCGACAAAAAAATGCTTTTTTTGGAAGAAAAAAAGAGGAGAGACTGGTCCACAAAAAAAGGCTTTTTTGGTTCAAGACATAAAAGTTCCGTTTTTTTCTCATAAAAAAGAAGTATTGTTTAAAAATTTTTCTTAAAGAGTTTATGAAATCTCTCTCCACTTAAAAAAGGAAGAAAAAGAGATAAGTGCAAGAATCCTCTTTCATTCTTTCTTTTACACTCATTTTTAAAACAAAATATGAAAAAAAAAAGTGAGAGGCAATCCTTTGTAGATATATAAGATGTCCTCCTTTATTTCTCTTTTTTTCCCTTACAATTTTCTTAAAAGGTGTAAAAAAATTCCTTTTATGGAAGTTTCCAAAAAAAGCTTGATTCAAACAAACAGCATTTGTTTTGACTCAAATTGGAAAAAATTGTTGAAATGTTTTTTAAAAGCACATTTTTACATTCTTTTTACAATTAACACCAAAAAAATAAATTAGTCGTAGTTTTTTAAAAGGTTGTTTTAAAATTTTTTTACTGTTTAAAAGTTTCTCTTCTTTCTCGGAAAAGTAAAAAATAGCTCCAACTGAAAAAAATACAAATTAGGTCAAAAAATGCAATATATTGTAAATTGATTAAAAATGTCATCATTTTTATTAATAAATGTTTGATTAAAAGGAATATCTACCTTTTTATAAATGCTTTTGACTCGTGTTTTCTTAACACAAAATTTTTTTATAAAAACAAGCAATATTTTTTAAAAAGACATTTTAAGCTTGAAAATTAAAAAAAATTAAATTATCACCTTCTCCTTGATACAGTAATTCAGAATGACGCTAGTAAACTACAAAACTCTTTTGATGCTTTTTAATGTGTACTTTTTAAAAAAAGCTGCCAACCCACAAACAACCATCAATTTTCCCAAAAGAGGCAAATTCGTAATTTAATTTTTTTAGCTTTTAATAAAAGTAGTAATTTTTTTAACCACAAAAAACAAAATGAAAAAACACTTTTTTTCTCATTGACGCAAAAAAGTAATATATTTCTTTGAAGCCTTACAATTAATCAAAAAAGGACAAAAATACAAATTAAAAGAAAAAAGGAATCACAACAGTTTTTTTTAAACATTTTATTTTATTTGCACAAGAAAGAAACCATAAATCTTTTTAATTTTAAAAAAATTAATAAATAATGTTAATTTTTCGAAAAATGAAAATTACTGTAAAGCAACAAAAATTATTTGAACAACGGTCGTCACACATAATATCCATAATATAATCTAAAAAAACAAATTATCAAAGAGTTTGTTAAAAGTATGAACAAACCATATCAAAAATCATCCTCCAATGATAACCTCCAACTGACCAAGTCACGTAATATGATTCAAGTCCGGCAGCAATGAGTAATATAACTAATAATATTCCGTGATAAATTATTAGCTGAAAAAGTTTTTTTAGAGTTATTGTTTCATTTATTTCTGACATTATTAGCATGGTTCCCTGAATCAGGGTTATACATGCCTTCACTAAATGTTTGGAAAAGTATTTTGAAACTAAAATCGAATCGAAAACAAAATATCGAAATTGACTTTTTGAAATTGGAATATCGATTTTACACCTGCATTTTTTACGAGAAATTTCGAAATCTCTAAGTCCTCGAATTACTAATTTTTGAGATTTGAATTAGACGAATGATTTAATATATTTTTCATTTCAAAGTTTTTTTGAAATAGCATAAACCTGACAATCAGGGTATTTTTCTATTGTTCTTTTGCCTGATTTTCAGGTTCATATCATTTCGAAAAAAAACGTTAAAATAAAAAATGTATTAAACCTTCCCTTTAAAAAAGTTTACAAACCTTTACTTTTCCCATTGATTCTAAAATATCTTGTCCAATTAATTGCATAACTGTGACCCCAATCGTTGCTGCCCATGTAATCAATAAAGCAAATAATATGTAAATTTGTGCTGGCGCAGCGCCTAAATAAAATAAGAAATAGACATTTCCGCCTTCCCAAATAAATGAACAAACAAATAATCCGATTGTTAATAAAATCTATAAAAAAACTTTTATTTGCGGAACATAAAATTTATGACTTTAAACTTTAATTTAAAGTTTAAAGGCCTAAAAAAAGTGAACATACAATTTGAATAATTGCAACAATTCCATGAATTGTTTTTAAATAATCTTTTCCCATTATTTTCGTTTTTAAACTAAAAAAATGAAACAAATAGAGATAAAAAATTGCGAAAAACGTTAATAAAAAATAATCAATGATTTTTAACTGTGCTTAACAATCTTTTTCGAACAATGAGAAAAAGTGTTATATTAATTAATACAAAATGGAAAATGTCTTAAACTTTAAGATTTTTTCCTTAAAAACAAAAAAAATAAGCATGAGTCAATAGGGCCATCAACACCTGAGAATGTCTAAGAAAAAAAACTTTTTTAAGCAAAATAAGAAAAAGCTTGAAAATTTAAATTGCTCAAAGCAGCGTAAAAAACAAAAATCATAAACTATAAAATTATTACTCCGTAAAAAAACCAAAGTAACAACAAAAAATCTTTTTTTAATCGATATTTTATTTATTTGCATTATTTTTTGTGCAAAAAAACAATGCAAATAAATTTAACTTAACGTTAAATAAGAAAAAATTTGAGGAAGGGAAAAGCTGATGATGAAAAACAAATTGTAACGGAGACAAAATTCTTTTTTTTCTTCTACCAACAAAAAAACCAGGTAAACAACATCGTCATGAAAAGCTGCTTTTTTGCAACAAAAAAAAGACTCGGAAAAAAGGATTTTCACCAAAAAAACAGATTTTAAATGCGACTTTTAATAGATGGTCGCCAAAAAATATATTGAAACAATTTTTTTGTTGTAACTATGGTTTTTTTATACACAAAAAAAGTTAATATAAATTTTTTAAGATGTTGTTTTAAAAGAAGAATGTTTCACATAGTTAAGTTTTTGGGATGATTTATTTTTATGCTTAACAAATAATTGATGACGGAAACGGGAAAATTTTTCAACGTCATTGAGAAATCGAACGAGACTTTAATCCTTCCTTTTTTTCTATAAAAGGTGAGTCAAATATGTATGTGTGTGGAAATGTCTTTTTTTATTGTCTGTATTTTTGCAACTTTTCAAAGTCAAGCAAAGCAGAAAAAAAGGAATTCTTTGGAGTTTCATGGGAATGCAAAATGGTTTCAAGTTTATTTTGGTTAACAATTTTTGAAGTGAATTTCTTGAAAAATGAATTTTGTAGCTAGAAATTCATTTCAATAATTTTGGACAAAATTTTACTGTTTTTCGCAAACATTTTATGACACATTCTCTGATTGAGCCATAACGTAAATATACCTTTCATTTTTAACAAGTGTCGTTATTTGTCATAATCATACATGGCAGAAATGATAATAATCAAAAAATTCATGCTTTGTGATTTTCCGTTACTATTTTTAGAAGCTAAATACATACCTTTTATTAAAAATTACTGTAAAAATGTTGAATCAATAAATCGAAAACATTTTATAGGCATATTAAATTTTAAAATAAAAAAAAAAATAAAAAAAAAGTTTAAAGGGAGCCGACGGTTTTATAAATTTTTCGCTTTAACGTTTTTTCTGAAATAAAATGAACCCGACACTCAAGATCTTTTTCTATTGTTCTTTTACCTGATTTTCAGGTTTTTGCAATTTCGAAAACAGATGTTAAAATGAAAAATATATTAAATCATCCCCAATCTTTAAACACAAAACTTTTAATTAATGATGTGTAGGATTTTTAAAAGCGTTTTCTTTTGTTTTATCATAAATTTCAACATGATCTGAATGAATAATAAATTGCTGTCTTTCTTTTGGTTGAAAAACATATGGAGATTGAAAAGATTGTCCTCCAAAACAAACATCATAAAATTTATAAAATAATTCAACCGTTGCATCCAAATATGTATCTTCTGCCAGGAGATCCTTAAAAACAAAATATCCAAATGTTGGATCTGATGGGGGAGTAATTATTTGAGCTTCTCCCAATAAATCATTTGGAGTTAATCGATCATGATCCCATAATTCAACTCGAGCTTTTGGCAAAATTTCTGAATCATTAAAACATGAAAGCGTTGAACTAAAATTATATGTTCCAATCGGGTATTCCGTATAACTAAAATAAATATAATTTTAACAAAAAAACAATAAAAGCGGAAAAATTACTCTTTTTTCGCTTCAACAAAACTTGAAAAACTGCAACCAAAAATCAATAAAAAAGCCCAAAACATTTTTTATTTTTTAAAATAATTTCAAAAAAAAATAACGTTAGATGTTCTTTTTTTGCGCAATATTTATATAACCCCATTTTTTTGATAAACGGAAAAAAGTGATTCATTATCAATTTGACTGATTGATTAAAAATACTTTTAAATTGAAAAACAAAAAGTCTTTTCAAAAGAACAAAAGTTAAAAAAAAGAAAATCGAAAAAAATATATTTAAAAGTGCCAAAGTGAATTTAAATTTATTTCCGTTTGAAAACAATAAAAATTAAATTTCGTTACATCGCAAATTTACTGTTTTAATAAATGTTTTCCCAAAATAATGGAATTTAATAATATAAAGATATTTTTTACATTAAATTTGTGATGTTTGTATTATTAATTCCAAAAAATTTTTAAAACTTCAAATTTCCATTTCAAAGTAAAAAACGGTTATTAAGAAATACAAATAAAACATAATTTTGCCACAAACTTTTTTTCACATACCCTTGAACAATATCGTAGATGAAAAAAAGGTTATAAAAGTTTTAAAGCTTTTTACAACTACATATTTAATTAAAAAATAAAATACTTTGTACAAACTTTGTAGTTAATTTTCCACAAACATAAATTTTTTTCCACAGAATTACTGTAAAAAAATTATAAAATTTTTTAATTTTAGGATTGTAAAAAATGGAAAATTTACAATCCCAGACTTAAATGTTAGAGTAAAAAAGTCTTTTTTTCTTGTTTTTAAAAAAACTTATTTTAAAATATTATAAAAAATGGAATTTGTGGAAGATCAAATAAATTTAACTAAAATCGTTACTGGAATAAATTGTTTTGCAGCCATTATAGCTGTAATATTATTTATTTATACTTCAACAAAAACAATAATAAAGAAAAATCTGCGACAACTTCCGAGAGCTTTAAGGTTAATTTGCTATAAGAGACGGGCGGTTTGATACTTTATTTATTTCAAAAATAACATAAACCTGACAATCAGGGTCTTTTTCTGTTGTTCTACCGTCAGGTTCATGTCATTTAAAAAACATTAAAAATGTAAAATATAGCAAACCGATCGGTCCCTTTAGTTCAGAATTTTACCTTAATTCTAACATTTTAGACATTATCTTTATACATGCTGTTATCCATCAGCAGTAATTTTAGCATTAACTTCAGTAATTATGTTCTTTTATATTACATTTGGAGATATTACAAATTTATATATAATTTATATAATACAAATTTTACTTGCATTTACTTCAATGCAATTTCGTCTTTCATTTTTAACAACAATAATTGAAAGAATTTTTGCAACAATTTACCTTGAAAAATATTGCAAATATTCTTCTGATCCGTTGGTATTAGTTTTAATGGCATCAATTTCATATGGCTGCAGTATGCTTTATATCATATTTCTTGGATTATGTATGTTTGTATTTTGTGTTTTTATATAAAGAGTTTTTAGGGATAATTTTATTAACGGAAAAACAAATGAATTATGTTTTGGCGATAACAGCGCTAACAACGCATATTTTAACATTAATTATTACAAAAATTTTATATACAAAAAATCAAAAAATGTATAAATTATTGGCATATCGGGTTTCTTTAAAAAGGCGGTATCAGGTTTGTGTTTACAAAAATTGAAAACTGCCCAAGAGTCCAAGGGCAAACAATCGGGTCTTGATTTGACAAAGCATTCAAGAAAGCAAAAAAGGGATAACAATCAGAATTCTATTTATATCGAAATCCATATGGACGAAATCAAAATATAGAAATTATCGTTATATTTTTTCTACCTAAATTCGAAAAACTGAAACTTCGATTTTAGTACCTTTTTCGAAATCAAAATCGAAATTTCCAATTTTACTTCCATTTTTGATTTCAGTTAAAAATTTCGAAATTGAAACTGAAATATCGAAATAATTTTTTCTGCTGAAATAACATATTAAAATTTCTTTTTGAAGTCAAAATTTCGACTTTTGAAACACAACCTTCAATGCTTTTTTGAATTAATTTTTTTCGAAAACAGTCAAATTTTGATTTTACAAAAATTTCGTTGTCAACAAAATATCTAAATTATTGCTTTTTGAATTATCAGAATTTCTGAATTTCGATTTCCACTTTTCAACTTTTTTTAAATTTTTTATAATTCTTAAAATTTTAGATTGTTGAAAATTTAAAAGTTATAAATTTTTTGTATCCAAAAATTTTAATTTTTTCTATTATTGCTCCATTTGGACCTTTAGCATCATTGTTTTATAATTTAGCAACTTCAACCCCCGCTCCACCAGGTTTACATCATTTGGTAAGAAAGCTTCTATCAATTAAAATAAAATGATGTTTTTGTAGCCATATAATATTTCATTCATTTTAATAATGTTTTATCGTTTAAATACAATTAAAATTCGGAATCGAATTCGACCAATAAATGGAATGGAAGAAAAAGTTTTAGCAATTATAAGTCCACTTGGAAATTATTTACCTGTAAATATTCCAATTGATCATTATTTTGAAAATTTACAATTACAATGGGAAAGATCTTAAAAAATAACAATATTAGAATGTTTGAAATGTGAAAAAAATTTTAAAAACGGTTACAACAAATTTTACTCTTCTTATAAAAAGCTTTAATTATATTGATTCTTTGCAGTGAAATAAACAGATTGTTAAAAATTTTTGTTCTCAAAAAAAGTCGTTAAACATTTTTTTCGACAACAAAAAAATACAGTGAAATCTATGTTAAACAAATTTTTTTATTTGAAACGTAAAATTCAATGTATTCTTATTTCAGAAATTTATTTCTATATTTATTAAAACTTTTAAACATTCAAATATACTTATCAAAAAAGAGGGTAACATTTGATTAAATTATTTATACTTCACAAACTTTTTCTAAAAACAAGTTATTCAAAACCAATAATTGCACCAATAACTTTTTGTTCCAATTCAGGTAAATCTCTATCAAACAACATTTTCTTGGCATATTTTAAACGTTCATTTACATCTTTCTTAAATCTTGTATTTTGTTTTTCTAAAGTTAAAACTTCTTTTTTAAGTTTAATAAAGGCTGCATTCTTTCTTTTTAAGGGCTGTCCAGACCTGACGTCAGCAAAAAAGCCAAAATTTTGAACCCCCACCCACCCTTCTATCAGATTACCGTCAGAATTGGCTGATACCCCACCCACCCATACCGTCAGCAAAAACGTCAGATTTCAAAAAATTTTATTGAAATAAGAAAAAAGTTGTTCATGCAAGAAACAATTAAATTGTAAGATTTTCAAAGGCATTAATCAGCAATAGCTTTTGTGGAAGCTGCAAAAAGGTTCGTTGAAACAAACTAAAAAGCCAACTAGTTTCACAATTAACTTTTGATATGGAAATTTTTTACATGATTTATGTGTTTTTAAACTTGTTCAAAGTATGCAATTTAGAAGTTTGAAAATAGCAAAATTAAGTAAATTTGAAGTGCAAAACGTTGATTTTTGCTGACGTCAGATTTGACAAACGCCCCACCCACCCATCACCGTCAGATTTCATCAGATTTGGCTTACCCCCCACCCACCCATAAAAGTGCTGACGTCAGGTCTGGACAGCCCCTTATACCCCTTATATGGTTCTTTTGAGAACCTGTTTTTGCTGCTTTTTTTTCCACTTGTGTTTTGTATTTTTTTTTGGCGACCTCTTCCTCTTTTAACATTTTTAGGAGAAGAAGGCAAGTCATGTAAATCTATAAATTCTTGACTGCTAGTTTCAATGTCAGTTTTTGACTTCAGAATGAATCAAGGGTAGCACTGTATGATTTCCATGGTTGTAAATAGCAACAAAGGGTGGTGTATTGAATTGTTTCATCGTACTGATAAATTGTGGACCATGATTGTCTTGAAGCGAAATGTTTTGAAATTGCTGATTAATATCATTAACGGTTGGCCGAATTGCATGGATTTCGAGTGTGTTCGATTCTAAAAATGTATTGTTTTAACAATTTTTATTTTGAATTGTTTTACCGTAGATATTTGTCATCCGACTATTTTTATTATCATTAAAATGATAATTAATACTGCCTCCAAGGAACGCTTTAAAATTTATGAAATGTGATTCATCATTTGCAATGACATTAGAAGAATTGTTAAAAGCGTTGTCAAAATTATTTTCAAATTTTCCAAGGTTATTATCATCTACCAAAAAAACATTTAAAGATGGATTATCAAAAGTTGGCTGTGAATTGTTAAAGTTGACATTTTGTTGAATGTGGATTTCATTATGTGGCAAAATTCCATATCCATTCAAACCACAAACACTTTGATGAACATTCATTTTTTAACAAAGACTCAGAAGTAAAACTTTTAGACAAAAAATAAAATTGTCGAATAATCACTTATTTTGTTCCATAAATACTCAGCTGTGCTTTTATATGCGTTTTTTAACATAATTATATGCAAGTTTTTTAAGATATTCAACTTTTTTCGAGCTAAAATTCATCCATTTTTCTATTAGAATTTTTGAGGCAAAGAATTTCTTATCTTTGAATATTTTTTTATCAGTTTGCTTCTCGCAAAAAAACGTCAACAAAAAATCAAGTAATGTTTTTTTCTTCCAAATATAAGTTTTCTTTGTTCAAATTCGATTTTAAAAAATCCAAAAGTTGTTTAACTTTTTTGCAAATAAAAACTTTCCAAGTGCTTTTTTTTTTAAATTATTCGGTTTTTCACAATAAAATAAATATTAATATTTACAGATTTATTAAATCCAAACACAAAACAATCAATCAATAATTTAAAAAATAAATAAATTTTATCCACCTTTTGAAGCATTTGAAATAAATTTGAATGGCGTAATTGTATCCAAAATTTGTTGATGTTCTTTTAAATTTAAATATGCATTTGAAGTTTTATAAATTGCAGCTGAACACATATAAAATTGGACCAATTTAATAAAAAAATGTATTGGAAAATTTTCATCACAAACATCACAAAATTGCAAATCTTGTAACCATTCTTCCATAAAATAATGCCATACATATTCAAATATTGTTCCAAAACTTAATCCAATCTAAAAATGCAAACATATATAAGTTTTAAGTGCTCGAAGTGTTGAAACAAAAGCAAGGACAAGCTTGAATTTACAGTGTATCCCTCCTTTGTTGAAGGACTTTGAAAACATTAGTACTATATTTCCTACCTTAAGAAAGAATAAAAAACATACCATAACAAAAGAATTATAATAATTTAAACTATTATGTCTTCGAAATAAAATCAAACAAGCCGAAGATGACATAAGTAAAATCCAATATAAATGTATTAAAATTCCATAATAAAAATCCATGTATAATAATTCTTCCAATGTTCCATAAATTTTATAGATAATTTTTGAATCAAAAAATAAAATATAAAATGAGAATGCATGTGCGATCGTTGAACATGAAACAAGACTTAAATGATATACAAATTTTTTATGTGCTTCTAAATGATCTCGTCCAATTGGATGATAATCAAGTTCATGAATCCATTGTTCTAAAGCATTAAGAATTCTTCGAATAATTGGCATTTTTTTTACAAGCTTTCGCAAAAGAAAAATATTGATTGAAAGAAACAAGCATTTTCTTGAAATATGCAAATTCAATAAATATTCTTTTTTGATATGCATATTTAAGGATACTGTAACCTTATTTGGCTAACATATCAATCAAAGCAACAGAAATCGATAAATAAATATATTTATATAACTAAGTTTAAATATAAAAGCACGAAAAAAATTGAACAATAATAAATATGAATACAGTAAACAATACAAATAAAATTAACCACCAAATAAATGACGACGCTTTTTAAGTTCAAACGCCAAAATTCTTGCATCACGAAGTTTTCGATAATCTCGTATTCTACCATATAATCGAGCAGCATAAGCAATCATAAATAAATACATAAAAGTTGTACAAGCATTTCCAAAAAGGAAAACATTATAATTTGAAAATCCTTTATAAGCAGATGGATGTCTTAAACTTCTACCAAAGTAATACAACCAGAAATGATCAAAGAAGCTTGTAAAGCCAAGAATAACCTAAAATCAAGTTATGAGATTCCTCTTTTGTTATCTCTTTCTTTCTATTTTCTTAACAACTCCGACATTCACTTCCTATCCGGCGGAATAATCAAACGCAATAAACAAAAAATGTAAAACATACCACAACAAAAAGTGACATAAAATGAAGATATAAAGCTTTTAGCCGATCAATATAAACAAAAATAATAAAAGAAATCCAAAAGAATCCATAAAAATGACATAACATTGAACAAAACCAATCCAGCAATGATAAATCTTCTTCAAAATATGGCATTAAACACCATCTTAATTGAGGTAAAAATGTCATAAAAGCTCTTGAATTAATTTCAATTGGTACTTTTAAAAAGTTATACAATGCTAGCTGAAGTTCTCGTTCAAATTCATCTGCTCCATTTGGAATATATTGTTCGGCATGTGGTAAAATCCATAATATCCATCCTTGAAATGTTAAAAAAGCATTTCGAATTCTTTCCATCCTTGTTAAATTCATTTCTTACATTCACACTTTTACATTCAATTAATTCAATCAATCAGTTTACATTTAAAAATCTTGAAAAAAAAGATAAAGAAAAATTGTAAGAAAAAAAGATGAAAGCGTTTAAAACAGTTTTTTGCAAAGAAAAAAGATTAAAGCGCCCAAAAAAAATAAGGAACTTTTTTGAACAGAAAAATTAATAGGCGCAATTTATCCCCGGCCTTTTTTGTCAAAATAAATTATTGTCATAACTACCATTGACCATTAACCATAAAAGCTAGAAACAGGGTTGTGCGATACCGATATATCGTATCGAAATATCGGTATCGAGTATAGGTATCGAATATCGGTATCGAAAGTTTTTTGAGCAATATGGGTATCGAAATATCGGTATCGAAAAAATTATGAGTGGTATCGATATCGGTATCGAGATTTTTTTGCCGATATTTCGATACCGATACTCAATTCGAAATTCATCTGTTTTTTGCTTATTTTACTGTTGTTTTCTTATTTTCACATGAAACTGACTACTTAATTGTACTAATATGTCAGCTTTCTTTTCAAAAAGGCAGTAAAAAAAAAATTTTTTTTCCGGTATCGTATCGAAATATCGGTATCGAAAAAATTTTAAGCGGTATCGAATTTCGAGTATCGGTATCGAATGAATTTTTGGAAGTATCGGTATCGAAATATCGGTATCGCACAGCCCTGGCTAGAAACTAGCCCTGTCAAGCGTTGGACAAAAGCCGGCAACGTGTTGACACTATGTACAATACGTTGGCAAAATTTTTTTTTGATTTATTTGTAAAATAGTAATAAGGGATATCCAAAAAGTATTGTGACATATTTTTTTTGTATTTAAACACACTTTAAAAATTGGCAACGTGTTGGCAGCCCTGACAGCGTACTGACGGCCCTGCCAACGCGTTGTACACTGTGTCCTACGCGTTTTCAGCCTATACAATGAATTTACAATGTGGTTTAAATTATTTTTATCATTATATATAATTATAACAAACAAAAATAGCATAAGCTTATCTGTATAAAAAAAATTCTAAGATGAGTAAAAAGAAATAATAATGCGTGTAGATTTATCGTCTTGTTTTTTCATAATTAAAAAGAAGAATTTTGTAGGAATTTTTTGAAATTTGAAAAACGTTTCAAAAAAATAAAAAAAATTTAAATCTCTGTTTTATGAATGTTTTTATTTTTTGAAACTGCGCGTTTTGTAGTGTATCTTGCGGCGATTTTTAACCTCAATCATTTGACTCAATTTTTTCTTGGACTATTTTTAGGGTTTACTGCTACAATTTTGATAGCTTTTTTTCTTTTATTTGTTTCCGCGTTATTCCGATCCTGATTTTTAGTTTTCTGTGAACCTCTCTCTTTTATCACTTAACTTTTTTGTTCACTGTTTCAGATTTGTTCGTTTACCATCTTAAATATGAATAGTGATAATAATCGTGAAAATGCTCCTCGTCGAAGTGATCGACCAAAGAAACCAAATTTTACCAAGTTTGCTACATCATGTCCACCTCAATCATCTCAACAAAGCAAAAGATCTCGTCCTGTTGCAAATGCTATGGTAGCTGCTGCTGAAAATCATCCTGAAATCGTACCAGATCCACACAAAGAAGAATTGATTAAAGAAATCAAAAAACAATATCTTCAAGTAAAACAGGTATATGATATTGATGTTGCTACTGATGGATATGTAAGTTTTTTAAAAATTATAGCTTCATTGTTTTTATATTATTTGATTTTTAGGATAATTTTAATCTTGCTCTTGATATTGAACCACCATTAGAAGTACCTTTTGTTCCTGTTCCAGAAATTGCTCCTGCAGAACCAAATTGTAAAAATTCAATTGCAAAGTTTTCTAATGGTAAAAAGGTTACAAAGTTGAATGTTACCCTTTTTGAAAGAACTGAAGCTCTTCCAAAAATGACACATTGGATCAATACAAATATTAATATTGCTGGAAAAGATCAACTTTTTTTGAATAATTTTCCATATCTTGGTGACGGAGATTATGATGATGCAGAAATTCTTAAAGAACTTCCAAAGCTTTTTCCTGAAGGTATTCATGGTAATGTTCGTGGATGGGGAAAACGAATTAATGATTGGCCTTTGTTCCATACTTGTGATCCTATTATGAAGCAACATGGATGGAAAAGTCCTGAAGAACTTGAACGTTTGATGAAAATAATGCATGAATTATTTCCACAAAAGGGTTCAACTGAAGAAATGCTCAATTGTTATCCTGATTTGATCCGAAGATATGATCCAGAAAATGCAACTTTTCCTGCTGGTTTATATGATGAAAATGGTAGAATTGCTGGTCATTTTTCTCCTGAAGTTATTCAACATGCTAATACTTCATTGATATGTCGACGATGCTATACTGTTGATTGCATCTATCATCCAAGTAAATATTTTTTTGTTAATTTGACGTGTTGATTTATAATTTAACATATTTAGTTGCAGTTACAGAAAATGATGCACATGTTGAACGTCGTGATGATGGAAGAATGCCTGAAATTGAAGAAGCATGTGGAGATTTCTGCTATAAAGTTCCTACAGCTGATGGTATAGTTGAATGGTCAAATGAAGAAAAATCATATATTGATTTGTTATTGAATGCCAACATTGATAACAGTTGTCGAATGGCACAATTCTTGAGTAATATGGATTACTCAAAGACATGCAAGCAAGTTTATGACTATCTTCGTGCTAAAGAACCTCTTGCACCTATTATTTTGGATCCAAATAGAATTGATGGCAATGATCGAAAGTTACCGTAAGTTTATAGCTTTTTCGTAATATATAATTGTTTTATTTTTGCAGTGGTAATTCCACTGAAGCTCGTAATAAAGCATTTCAACGAAGCTGTAAAGGAATATTAGTCAATTCTCGTCCATTTAAATCATGTAAACATTCTGGAACATGTTCAGTTGAAAATGGTTGCAGCTGTAAAGCAGATGGTATTATTTGTACAAAGTTTTGTGCTTGTCCAACAACTTGTACTTCAAAATTTCCTGGATGTAATTGCTCTCCTGGAACATGTGATACTCGTCATTGTGAATGTTTTCTAGCATCTTGGGAATGCGATCCAGATCTTTGTCGAGGCTGTAATTGTGGTATGTTTATTTTATTTGTTGCTGCTATCATTTGCTCAAAGATATAATTTTAGATGGTGGTGATGAACAAGATGGTAGAAAACTTTGCAAGAATACAAATCTTCAACGTGGTTTAATTAGAAAGCTTTTTGCTGCTCGTTCAGAAGTTGCTGGTACCGGATGCTTTAGTGCAGATGATATTCCTGAAGGTGAATTTGTTGGAGAATATTGTGGTGAAATTATATCACATGATGAAGGTGAAAGACGTGGAAAAGTCTATGATGCTCACAAATGCAGTTACCTCTTTAGTAAGTTTTAATTTTTTCATATATATTTTTAAAACCTGTTTTTTTTTTCTTTTTTAGATTTGAATAGTGCTCAAACTCTTGATGCTGGTCGTTATGGAAATATTATTCGCTTTATCAATCATTCTGATAATCCAAATGTTCATCCAAAGATCCTTGTTGTTAGTGGAGAACAAAGAGTTGGATTTTTTGCTCTCAGAGATATCAAATCTGGTGAAGAATTATTCTTTGATTATGAATACAATTTATCCAAGAAAAAAGAATATAATTTTATTGAAAAGAAGGAAAGCCGTGAAACTTAAATTATAATGTTTTCTTTTTTCATAAACATGTCATTTTATATTATTGTTACGTTTTTTTGTTTGAATAAAAATTGCTTTTTTGCATTTGTGTTTGAATGTGGACAAAAAGAAGCAGGGTAATTACGAAATAACATTAATATAGGACGGCAATAAATGATCATTTCAAAAGAGTTTTTTGTTAAAACGTAGATCTCTAAAAATTGCAGTAGTTGAAAAAGATACTGTACTTTCAAAAACGATATTGCAAAAACTTAACAGCAGCTTTGATAAGCTTATTACATATTCTAACAGTTATAAAAAGTTGGAGGAGTTTGTAAAGTACATGAAAAACGAAAATGAGTAAAAAAGATTCATTCATTAAACATTTCTAAAGTCCTCTTTCAATTCTGTTGCTTGTTTATGCGTGCATGACGCTTTTGAAAATTTATATTTTGGCAAAGTTATAAGCAATCAAGCTTTAAGCGCATGCTGTGTTTAAAAAATTAAAAAAAAAATATTGCAATCGTTGTTAACTAAAAAGATAAACAGTAGTTTTTATAAAAGATAAATGTTTAAAATTTTGTGTGTAAAAAAGCTACAAATTTTTCTAATCTGTAAAAAAAAAGTTTTGTTGATTTAAGAGTTGGCAATACGTTCCTTTATGCCATCATGTTAAGCAAACTTTTTTTATTTTTCAACAAATTTTTTTCCAAAATTTCCAACAAAAAATAAAATGCGACAATTAATTAATCCAAATACTTTTGGCCGTCCTTCAATTGGTTTAGCATTATTTGGATGTACGAATCGTCCATTCTACCATATTTGTATATTTCCTGATCGTTCACTTGGTCGACGATTTGAAGGAAATATTATTGAACAAGTGAAACATACATTTTTCTTTAATCCTTCAAGTTTTAATATTTTTAGGTTGGAACATTTGATCCATTACCAAATGCAAAAAATGAAAAGCTTATATCAATGGATATTACAAGATTAAAATATTGGATTGGTGAAAGAAATGCCCAAATTTCTGTTCCTGTTCTTGAATTACTTGGTAAGTTTTAACTTTTATTGATTATTATTTACTGTAACTATTTTTTTGCAGGTTTATCTGGACTTTTTCCTATTCATCCAAAAACTTATATTCGTGCAAAAGATCAACGTGAAACATTAGCTCAACAAGTCGCAGCCCTTCAAGTTGCTGCTGAAACACCAGCTAATCCAGAAGAAACAGAAAAAACTCCAGAATCTTAACTGTATTTTACTTTTTAGCTTTTATTGTTGAATTTTGATTGTTTATATTTGTAGTTAGGAGAAGATTAAATTTTTGTTTATTAAAAGATTACCTTGTGCCAAAATAGAAGTTTTATACTTTGAATATCTTGATATTTTTGTTTGTTCGGTTTAATATTGGTTCTGTTTTTAGCTATGGAATCTGATACTGGAAGTGTCATTGAATCATCAGATAATGGAGTATCACTTTTACGACATGATGATGGTGTTCCTGTATTTGTGATAAAGAAACGTCCAAAAAAGGTTAAGAAAAAGAAAGTACAGAAAGGTAAATCTTGCATTTTACTTTTATTCAATAACTAAAGCTGCTGCATTTAGCTCCATTTAAATGTCAACATTGTAATGAAGAATTTCCAAATTATGATATTCATGCAAAACATGTTGAAACAATTCATCCAGTCCCACATGCATGTCCAAGTCCAAATTGTTATTACCGTACTGCTCGAAAATGGTATATGAGGGCTCATATTAAAAGAGTGCATGGTCCAAAAGCAATTAAATGTCCAATTGATGGTTGTGAAGGAATTTTTGTTAAACATGCTCTTAAAAAGCATGTAAAAACTGCTCATCGAAATTCTGCTAATATAGCACCACCATCACCTGCAAAGCTTATAGAAACGATACAAAAATGTTCTAAATGCGAATATCAAACAGAATCATCAAAATTATTTGAACATCATTCAAAAGATTTTCATTTAAATGGGTTAGCTTGTCCAGTGGAGGCTTGTGAAGATAGGATATTTGCTGATAAATTGGATCTTCATTTTAATTCATTACATAATGGAATGGAATATGAATATGTTTTGGGAAAAGGAATAAAACTGAAACAAGTACTTGATCGAAATAATGGAGCAGCTGCTGAAGTGGATGTTGAAATTGAAGTTGAACAAGAAAAAGAAAATTCTGATATGGATTTTGAATATGAAACTGTTGCAACTGCTGGCGATTTTAGTATGTTTTTTTATTGATTTGCTACAGTAACCTTTGTATTTCAGAAGGATTTCAATGTCAAAAATGTCCAAAAACATTTATGCTTCGTCGGGCTTTAATTAAACATGTTTCGGCTGTTCATGAAAAACGTTACAAAAAATATGAAAGAGTAAAGAAATTTCATTGCACCTTCGAAAATTGTGAAAAATCATTTAAAGCTCAAACTCTGCTAAACGACCATTTAAATATGCATAATGGGAATTATGCTTATAAGTGTGATAATTGTTCTCAACAATTTTTTGCTCGTGCACAATATGCTGTTCATCTTACAAAATATCATAATAAAAGTATCAAAGAAATTTCAAAGAATTCAATGGTGGTTGGAAAACAAGTTGCTGCTTGAAAATTGTGCAATTTTTATGGTTTTTGTTGTTGATTTTACTGTTGAGTTTATTTAAATTAAAACAAATGCATTTAATATGGTACAATAAACTAATTTGTTAATTGTTGTACAGTAGTTTTTAAAACCGTTTTTGCGGTATTAATCTTTCAATCATGTAACATGATTCATGTTCGAAACAAAAATTTTGTTTCTGTTTTGACTATTTTGATTTTAAATTTATTGTAGTTTTCTCGATTATTCAATTATACCGTAATTAAAAATGTTATTTACATGATTATTATTCAATCATGTCAAATTTTTTGGCATGTTTTATATCATTAGTATTCCTTCCATTCGCTTATTCAGCTACAGTAGATTGTCCATTTATTCCCCATACTTTATTACATTCCGGTAAATTAGCAGACATTTTATTTGAGACTGATTCAAAGAAATGTACTGACAGTATCCCAAATGGAACTTTAAAAATATGTTCTGCTGAAATTGCAGATGTAACTTTTGGGCCAGATGCAACAATACCGAATGGAACCAATGTGTTAGTTTTTTCTTTAGCTTTCTACAGTAGAATCTTTAGTTGAATTTGTTTTTAGAATGCCATACATTGATTTAAGTGTAAATGTAATTGGAAATGAATTTATTTCGGACATTTTTGTACAACTTGAATGCCTGTATGCTCCAAATAAGGAAAATTCATATTGCCATAATCATTCAGTTCCAATACTTAAATGGGGAAAAAATTATTGGCCATGTCGGCATCATAAAATTCTTTCAAATCCAACAGAAGTTAAACTTCCAATTATTTATGAACATGCATGTTTTCGAATGCATGGACTTTCACATTATAAAATGCATATAACATTTTTACCACAAAATTGTCAACTACAATATACTGTTACCCTTCCACATGATTTTCAGCTAGATCCAACAATTGCATTACATTATAAAAATGATAGCAGTTGGAAAACGGGTTGGTCTCCAATGTTAACCTTAGATGAAAATGATAAAGAATTTGTTAAAATGCATGTTACAACAAATCCATCCGATAATCGAACACATATTACAATGGCCGTGTATCAAAAATTTAATGATGGCACAAAACTTATTTATGATGATGTTATTGCACCTCCAGATAAAACTATTCAATTTCATGCTTCGGCTGGTGATTACCATGCATTTGCATATGTAAAACATCAAGAATGCCGGCTAATTTGTAATAAAGAGGATTTGGAAATTAAAAATTGTGAAGTTTGCAATCATACTTATTTAAATTTTACACTTTCGGAGAATCATTTAAGTGGTGCACAAAGTTTATGGAAAATTTTTACCGCCGTAATGACATATTTAATGTACTTAATTATAAGTGAGTTTTTATTTTTTAAGTGGAGTGGAATGTTTATCCAATATCGAAAATCTCAAATATTTGTTTCTATAAGAAATCGAAATAATTTTTGTTTCTGAAACAGAAATCCGAAATTTCGGTTATTCGAAATTTACAAAGTTGAAAACAATTTTTTAAAAAATTTTTTGCTAAAAAAGAAATTTACTGAAAAGCTTTGGTTTTACATTTTATTTCGATGTCGGAAAAAAAAGGCCGAAATTGAAACCGAAAAATCGAAATTATTATTTATTTGAATAGAAATAACATGAACCTGATCGTCAGGTTTATGCAATTTCGAAAAAAAACGCTAAAATCAAAAATAGATCTAATCCTTTTTTAATGTAGCAATGTTGTTAAAAGTAGCATTGTTTTTACATTTAAAAATCTTCTTTTTTTCAGTTTTATTAGCCTTTACCGTCATATCTGCTGGAGGAATATATGTATATTATCAAATTATTCGACCAAAGCGTTTAGCTCGACTCCCACCACAAGCAGTTGAAATGGCAGCACGTCCAAAAGTTTTAATAATATATTCAGATGATTGTATTGAACATTGTGCAGTTGTTGCAGCATTTGCAGAACTTTTACAACAGAATGCAAATGCCCAAATTATGATTGATACCCACAATCTTACAGATCCATCAATAAAGCCAAGTTTATGGTTGCTTCAAGCAATTACAGATGCTCAATATGTTATTATAATATTTTCTGAAGCATCATCAAAAATTATGTCGGGTGAAATGTTGATATCTCGAAGGCCATTTCCAGAATTATTTAATTCTGCTGTAAGACTTATCATTTCTGTAAGTTTGAACTGGATATATTAAATCCCTTGTTTGTGAGATTGGTGTTGAATACAAATTTTTATTTTACAGAAAATTAATGACATATTATCGAGGGAGGGTATTCAACTACAAAATAATAATCAACGAATTTCACCAGCTTTATCAAAATTTATTATTTCAAGATTTTCATATACGGATTCAAATTCAATTCCAGAATACTTTTCTCTTCTTCCATGTCGAAGAGTTGTAATTCCAAAAGATTTGGGACTACTTTTTGGTTATTTGCATGGAATTGATGTAACACAACAGAATTCTCTTGAATTTGATGCAGATTTAGTCCCGTTGAATCAAGCAATATTAGCATATCAACAATATATTATCAATAATCCTGATTGGCTTCAATCAAGGTAATATTGTTTTAAAAAGTTGTTAAAAATAAGCTAATAACAAGATTTAATAGATTTGAATCAAATCAAAATACAGTAAACAATGAAATTAGCCCAAGAGAAGTAACAGAAAGGCTACCACTTAAAAGTGATAATAATAAAACTGATGAAGAAATGATGGAAGAGCTTGCAACAAAATATAATATATCAATCCCAAAAAATGTTACGGATGATGATGAAGAAGAAGATGAAGGGAAGTTACAAAATGGAAAAAATGTTGAAAAGTACAAACTTATCGGAGATCTTGATGATATTTCTTCTGCGTCTTCAGATGATTAATTATAATAAATTTTATTTATTTTTTTGGAATTTAAACATAAAAACAAAACAAACACAAAAATTCGATAAAAAGCTTTTTATTTTCGAAACTCGGAAATATTTTTCATGTTTGAGCTACAGTAATTTTCTTGCAAAACAAAAAAATTTTTAAAAATTTAGTTTTCAAACTTGAAAAAGAATACATAGTTTTATTTGAAGAAAATTTTGTTAGAACTATCATTTTTTTAAAATATGTTACAAAACAATTAAATTTTTATCTGCTCGATAGAGAATACATATTCACGTACGTTTCATTTTTATTGTTTTTTTTTAATAATAAAATTC
This sequence comes from Panagrolaimus sp. PS1159, assembly GCA_963922195.1. Lineage (NCBI taxonomy): Eukaryota > Metazoa > Nematoda > Chromadorea > Rhabditida > Panagrolaimidae > Panagrolaimus > Panagrolaimus sp. PS1159. The sequence continues at coordinate 548,508 of CAWUHW010000004.1, forward strand.
AAATTAAATAAATTGTATATAAAAATACTTTCCATTTCAAACATTTTCATTTGTCAAATGAAAATGTTTCAAAACTAACTTTTATCCAATCACCATTTGGTACTTTTGATGTAACATTTTTTATTCCATCCAACATTTGTGTTAATTTGTCATACACTTGAGAAACATTAGTAACTAATACAATAAAAGAATTTGTAGCCATATGATTTTCAAGAAATTTCATAAAATCTATTTGATTTATTTGTGGTACAGGCTTAAGATAGAGATAGTTAATTTTGTTTTCTCTCTTTATTTGTAAAAGTTGTTTTAAAATATCGTTATTTACCAAAGGTAATTTTGAACCATCGTCCAAAAAATAGCCCTATGAAAGCAGATATAAAGTTTTTCCAGTTTTTCTATAACTTACTCTAATTTTTTCAATTTTGGACATTTTTGTAATGCCAAAAATACTGGATTAGCATTTTTATTTGGATTACAATGTAATGACAGGTCTTCCAATGAAGGATGTAAAATCTTTTCAAAGATACCCTGATCCATTAAAATACGAACATTAAAATTTATTGGTGCACAAAAACTAATCTGCAGCAAAGAACTAACTGCATTATTTGGCAAACAATTTGAAAAAGTTCAATACTTTGAATGCATGGAAAAAAGATGACGTTTTTGACAAAGATGATGGACATTTTTGTGAAATACAACAACAGTTTTTAAAAATCATTTATTTTTTCCAAAAAATTAATTAAGATTCATTGAATCGAATAAAAGAATGCGAAATAGCTTCATGTAAGCGGCTAGAAATTTGAGATAAATTTTCAGCTTTTAAAAGTGAATCATGATCTCCTGGAGTTAAGGTTGTTGTTATTTCTTCAGCAAATTCTGCCCATCCATTATCAATAAATGATCGAACAAGATCTTTTGTCAAAATTGGACTAAAAAAGGATTTTGAATTTTAATTTTAAAAAGTTTTTTTTGTACTAAAATGGTGCACTTACAGTATTGCTCTTCGAAGCGGTGTATCACTTAATTCAGACGCTTTAAAAGAAAAAATTCCAACTCTTGAATCAAAATTATTGTTATGCTCTTTTAAAAGTGTTGAAAGAAAAATTGAAGCATTTACAAAATTTTCACTGTCAGGGATGGTTTTGAATTGACTCTAAAAGTTTTAAAAGCTAATTTACAGAATATAAATAAAATTTAAAACTTCAATATATTCTTTGATTCTTTCAAGGTTCATATTTTCTGTTCCAATTGTCCATGTATCAAACATTATCACATTTATATTTGATTTGATAATTTCATCATTGAGTAATTTGATTGCAATTAATCGAGCAACCATTCCGCCAAGTGAATGACCCATTAAAATGAAAGGTTTTTCAGAGGTATGGGTTAAAATCTATATTGTTTGATTATAGAATTTATCAATTTTTAAAGGGAGCGGAAGGTTTGATATATTTTACATTTTAGCGTTTTTTTCGAAAATGGCATGAACCTGACAATTAAGGTCTTTTTTCGTCAACTTCATGCAGTTTCGAAAAAAACTTTAAAAAAAGAAGTACATATATTAATCCATCCGGATCCCTTTAAAATGGAACTTACTTGAATTTTATAAAATTCTGCAAGCTCGTCCAAACTTTTTATATCATATTTTAAATCAAATGGAATTCCATAAATATTATATTCATCTGAAATTATTTGTGCAAAAGAATAAAATGGATAACATGTTCCACCAATTGCATGAATGCAATAAATATTTGCCTTTGAATTTGCAACAATTTTTATTTCTGCAATTTGAACTTTTAATTTTAAGGAATATTGTAGTTTTGTTAAATGTGTTTGAATAAGTTTTTCTTGTCCAATAAAAGTTGGAGTTTGGTAAAGGACATCAATACCAAGATTAATATTAAATTCAGAATTAATTTTAGATTTGAGAGAAAAAAAATTTAGCGAATTTCCACCAAGAAGGAAGAAGTTACTTTCAGGGATGAGATTTTCGGTGGAGTTAATTCCCAAAAGTGCCCTCCAAATTAATGAAAGCTTTTGAGCGATCGGAGATTCTTGTAAATATCCATTTTCAAGTGGTTTCAAAATTGTTGTTGAAAATATTTCTTTCAATTTTTGTTTATCAATTTTGCCGCTGAGATTTATTGGCATTGATTTAAGAAGGATAAATATATCAGGGATATTTGTTGCTGGCAATTTTGCTGATAAAGCTTGTTTTAGCTTATTTTGATTAATTTTGACATCAGAATTTGATTTTAGGCAATAAAAGCAAACTAAAATTTTTCTGTTTTCTACATTTTCGATAGTAATCAAGCATTGTTGAATCTTTGATTCAGCTGATAGAATCTCTTTTTCAATCATTCCTGGATCAATTCGAGTTCCATTATGTTTTAAAAATCCAGATGATTTTCGTCCAATAAATTCTAATTTTCCATTTGAAAGTCGCCTTCCAAGATCTCCTGTTGCAAATGCTTTTGTGTTAAAATTTTCTAACCATTTGAAGCTATCATGTTTAGCATCAGAAGCAGATTTTAAATATCCTTTTGAAATATTTCCAATTAAATATATTTCTCCAATAGCTTTTGACTCCTTTGACAAAATTTGTCCTGAAGAAATGAGTAAAGCTTGAGAATTTGGAATTTCTTTGCCAATAATTGCTGGATTTATATTTTCATTTTTTGGAATAAATTCAATTGTTGACCAAATTGTTGCTTCTGAAGGACCATAAATTTGAATAATTTGAAATTCATTTTTATTTACAATTTCAAGATTTGTTTTTGATGGTGTTTCACCGCCAATAGTAAAAAATTGAAGATTTTTAAGTTGTTGAAATTTTTCAAGATCAAAATTTGATAAAGCATTAAAGACAGCCGATGTTAAAAAAAGATGTGTTAAATGATCGCTTTTAAGGGAAGTTTCAACAACACTTAAAAGTGATGGAAATTGTATAAGGCATGCTCCAGAAGTAAAAGATGCAAAAATATTAAAAACACTGACATCAAAAATTGTATTAACTGAATGGCCGATTGTTGAGAATTGATTGATTGAAAGTTGGGATTTTGTTGTTTTTAAAAAGGATAAAACTTGTTGATTTTCAATTTGGACGCCTTTTGGAAAGCCTGTTGAGCCACTTGTAAAAAGGACGTACATTAGAGAATTGGATTTTTGTTTTGATGGAGAAGGTAGATCTGTTGAAGATGAATAAGTTAGAATCTGATTGGGGTTGATGCAATTGAAAGAAGCTATAGAAGTTTCAGAAATGATGAAATTTGAAGATTCAAGCAAAGCAATTAATTTTTCGTTGTAAGATTCTGGATTTGTGATATCTAGGGGGCAATATGCAGCTCCTGCAGCAAGGATTGCCAAAAACCATTCAACTTGTTCATTGTATTCCAACACAACCGGAATCACGTCTTCTGAATTTATCAATCGCCGATTTATTGAATAAAAAGCTTTTTGAATTCCAACAGCTTTCTTCTGAATTCTTTGCTTCAAATTTGCATAATTTATAGTTTTCCCATTTGAAAGCTGAATTGCTGGCCGTGTTGGATATATTTCACATTGTTTCAATATTAATTCAATTACTGTTTCATTATTATTATTTATGGATTCGTCTTTTAAACACTTTCCGACTTTTAATGAATTACAATCCAAATTCCCGCTTCCAACAATTTTTAATTCTTCCAAAAAATCTTCACCAAAACTTTGAATTGTTTCTTTTTTATATAAATCTTTTCTATAATCAATTAGCAGCCGTTGTTTTCCATCTTCAATTTCATCAATTGTAACAGATAAATTAAAAATTCGATTATTTGTTTCTTGTGTTACTTTTGCTTCAACATTTGGAATAGCAACAGTTGGAAAATCCAAATTGTGCCGATAATTAAAATATATATCAAAGATATCATCAGAAGATGATGAAAGATGATGACGAAATTTTCTCCATTCTGATAAAATTCGATGATAGGGTAACTCTTCTTTTGATTTAGTTTCAGCAAATTTTGTTTTAATTATTTGTAAAATTTCAGAAAAATTATTTGAAAAAAGATGGCTTTTTTCATCAATTGTAAAAATAAGGTTATTTAAAAAATATCCAATAAGATTTTTTGATTCTGGAATTATTCTTCCAGATGATGCAATCCCGAACATTAAATTTTGAGATTGTTGATGTTCAGTCCATTTTGAAATTGTTCGAGAAAATGCCAACAAAAGAAGGGTATAAAATGAGGTGGAATATTTTTGGCATTGATGTTTCAGTGCTTCCACGGTATCCATAGGGATGATGAAATATAGGGTATCAGATTCAAAGATTCTTGAAATAGGCGGTATAAAATCATTTGGTAAACTGCTTGGAATAAACGTTGAAAGATATTTTGCCCAAAGAATACATTCATTTGAATTAAAATTGTTCCTTGAATATAGGGCAAAATCGATATATTGGACTTTTGTTGCAGCAGTTTCAGGTTGTTTTCCTTCAACGAAATTTCGATAATGTGATGAAAATTCATCTGCAAAAATTGTCATTGACCAACCATCTGTAATAATATGATGTTGAGATACAATTAAAATAAAACTTTGATTTTGATTTTGATTATCATTTTTAATTTCAAAAGTATTCAATCGAAATGAATTTTCATCAATTCTGAATCGAAAATTTCGTTCTTTTTCGGTTACATTTTCGATTTCATCATTTGTAGCTTTGTGCCATTGTAGCTGATATCGATTTTTATCAATTGGTTGAATAATTTGATATGCATTTGATGGATCATCATCATCTGTGCCTTCAAAAGCAAAAACGCTTCTCAAACAACTTTGTCGTTTAATCAATTCCAACAATGCCAAATTTGCAGCTTTTTTATTAAATGAATCCAACTCAATTTCAGTGAATTTAATTGAAAAAACAATGTTATAATGAATCCCCGGTTCAAGATGATATAACAAAAACATTTGTTCTTGTTGTAAACTTAAAGGAAATTTTTGACCTTCAGGATTTTCAATTGGAATTAATGAAATTGATTCAGAAGTATTTTGTTGTTGTAAAATTTGTTGATAAAAATCGATAAAAATTGGAAAATCAAAAAGTGTTGAAACATTTGTTGAAATTTTAAGCTCTTCTTCGATTCTCCAACAAAGTTGAACTCCATTTAAAGAATTCCCGCCAAGAGAAAAGAAATTGCTTTTATCATTGATGGAAGTGGAAGTGGCAAGGCATTCTTTCCAAAGTTTTAAAATATGAGCTTTAATGTCATCATTTACATGTTTTGGGGTGTTGTCGATAATGATGTCATCATCCTTTGACATAGTTGCATCACTTTCATTTGAATTATTTTTCTTATGTTTTGTAGGGATTTTTTGATTCCAACATTCAACTTTATCAAAAATATATCCTGGCAAATCTGAAGCTCTTCCTTTCCTTCCAAACAACTTTTCCCAATTAATTTCAATTCCAACTTTCCATAATTCTCCAATTACTTCCAATCCCATTGAAGCTTTTCTCGGATTATTTTTTGCTTGATCTTTTGTTTGAAGTGTTCGAACAATTTTTATATCTCCCCTTCCCTTCTGCAAAAGCAGATTCTGAAGCATTCCAGGTGGACCAATTTCAACAATCACTTTCAACTCCTTATTTTTCAACAAAGTTTCCAAACTTTTATCAATTCTTACAGGATTTCTCAAATGTTGCACAAAATATTCTTTTTCAATTTCATCATCTTCAAAAAATTTTCCATTCAAATTTGAAATAACAATTATGTGCGCTTTTTTAAATTCAAAATTTTCCAACAATTTTTCAAAATCTTTTAAAATTGGATTCATCATTGATGAATGAAAACCTTTTGAAGTTTTTAAAATTCTATAATCAACTTTTTCTGTTTTTAATTGGTCAATAAATATTTCCATTATTTCTGGAGATCCAACTGCAACTTTTAAAGTTGGCGAAAGATAAGCAGAAATTTCAATATTTTTTGGAATCTTTATAGCATTTTTTAAATCTTTGAATGAAACCATTTTTGCTGGACCCGTTTTTGACATTAGAAGTGATCGACGAGCAAGAAGTTTTATTGTGTCTTCAGGCGAAAGTGATGAAGCAAAAGATAGGGCAGAATATTCTCCAACACTGTGTCCCAAAACGATGCCAGGTGAAATTCCAATAGATTCAAGGAACTCAGAAATAAGAATTGAAGTAATAAAAATTGAAACTTGTGCATATTCTGGTTTTTCGATTGAATCTTGATTTGTTTGAATTTTGCCAAAATCAATGCCAAATTCTTTAGAAGCAATTTCAGTTAATTCATAAAATCGAGATTTCATTGATGGAAATGTTTCAAAATCTAGAGATGTAAGCATTGAAGAATATTGTACACCTTGTGGAGCAAAAAAGAATGCAATATTTTTTGAAGTTAATGGATCGTAAGAAGCTGTAGAAATGGAAGTATCAGGGAGAATTCGTAACTGTTCTATGGCAGATTCTGGACTTAAAGCTGCTACAGAAGCACGAAAAGTAAAATTCGGACGAAAAAGTTGAAGAGTTTCAGCAATTTTTGAAAGCTGTTTTCCATCAGTAATATTTTGATTAATGTGTTGAGATAATTTTGACGCATATTGCTTGCATGATTCAAGGGATTTTGCACTTATTGGTAAAATCACACTTGAATTTCCAACTAATCCATCAACAATTTTAGCTTCCGGCCGCTGTTTTGGTTTTTGTAAAATTATGCAAGCATTTGTTCCACCAATTCCAAATGCATTTATCGCAACATTAATCTCTTCTTTATTGATTTCATAATTTTCACGATTTACTTTAATCCATTTATTTTCAGCAATTTCTGAACATTCTTTTTTCAAATTTATTTGTTTTGGAATTATAGATTTTTCAAAGATTCCTAAACATTTAAAAATTCCTGCCATTCCAGCTCCAGCAAATCCATGTCCGATATTAGCTTTTACAGATCCAATAAATAATTCTTTGTTTTTACATTCATTTGCATAAATTTCAATAATTGAATTTATTTCAATTCGATCACCAATTGTCGTTCCAGTTGCATGGCATTCAATGTAATCAATCTGATAAGGATTCATTTTTGCATCATTTAATGCTGATTTCATTGCTAAAGATTGCCCGCTTCCAGGTGCCATAAAATTAACTTTTTCAAATCCATCATTTGATATCCCATATCCTTTAATAATACCATGAATGACATCTCCATCATCGATTGCTTTGCTCAAAGATTTTAAAATTAAAACTCCAATTACACTTGCTGGAATTATTCCGCTTGCATTAGAATCAAATGGTCGACAATGGCACTCTTTTGCTAATGCCATTCCTTCTAATCCTCCATCACATTCAGAAGGTAAAATAATAATATTTGAAGCCCCAACAACAGAAATATCAGCTTTTCCAGCCTTTAAACATTCAATTGCTTGTGAAATTCCAATTAATGCCGATGAACATGCAGAATATATTGTAAACGATGGACCTTTCAAATCCAATAAATGACTAATCCACATTGCACCAAAACTTTGTTGATTTTTTGAATACATTTCTGTTAAAAAATCTGTATTTGAATTTACAGATGAATATGAATTTGGTTCACTTGAACAAAAGCATGCAATATTTAAATTTTTTCGTTTTTCAAAATATCCTGAATTTTCAAGTGCTAAATATGTATGTTGAAGTAAGAGTCGAATTTGTGGATCAAGATTTTTTGCATCTTGAAGGGAAAGATTAAAAAAGTTGTAATCAAATGATGAAATATCAGGGATTTGTCCAATGACATTTAATCCGGATTTGGAAGAAGTAAATCTTGTTAAAAGTTCTTTTCCATCAAAAATAGAATCCCAAAATTCTTTTATCGAAGAACATTCGGGCAAAGCTCCAGAATATCCAATAATTGCAATATCATCATTTTCAGGGTCATTTTTGGCACAAACATTTGATGGCACAATTTTTTCAATTGTTGTTTCAATTTCTTCTTCAATTTCTATGGCTTCTGGAAATCGTGCCAAAACAATTTCTGACAATTTTGTAATCGTTGGATTTTCATAAATTTCTGGCGGCAAAATTTTTATCACAAATTCCATTTCAATTTTTGTGCGAAGTTCTTCGATCATTAAAGAATCCAATCCGATTGACATTAATCCAATTCTGTCATTAATTTCTGAAAGACCAGAAATTTCAGAAGCCAATTTTGAAATTTTTTCAATAATTTCGTCTTTTGTTGGTTTTACAAATGTTTTTGTACTTTTTACAATCTCTTTTTTAATCAGTTTTTTTGCTGATTTTTGTGGTTTTAAATGTCCAAGCATTGATTCAAGTTCTTTTCGCTGTTCACAAATTTTTTCAAAATCCCCATTAAAAATAATAATTTTTCCCGTTTTTTGCAAAATTCCTTTCAAAATTTTTTTTGCTGTTTCCTTTTCAACCATTTTCCAACCGCCCGATTCAATCTGCTTTCGAATTGGTTCAGCTTTTATTGATCCCAACATTCCAACATCCTTCCATGGACCCCAATTAATTATCAATTTTTCAAAGCTCCCGTTTGAAAAATTTTGAATCAATTCTTCCATTGCCGAATTTCCCCATGAATAATTGCATTGTCCGAATGACCCAAAAACTGCAGCAACGGAACTCATTGCAATAAATTTTTTCACTTTTGAAGAAAAATTTTGAGATGAAATTTGAAGCAAATTTTTTGTTCCTTGAATTTTTGAAGCTGAAATTGAATCAAAATGTTTTTGTGTGATATTTTTAGACAGAGAATTTTCAACAATTCCTGCACAATGAATTATGCAATCAATATTGGATTCTTGAATGAATAAATTTTGAAGAAATTTAAAATCTGAGACATCTCCTTGGATATACTTTATATTTGCTTTGAATGAATTTTGTGGTAAGATATCTGTTGATTTTGCCGTTCTTGAAAGAAGTAAAATTTCTTTTGCTTTAATTATTTCTGCAACAGTTTTTCCAATTCCGCCATTTCCGCCGGTGATTAAAACTTTTTCAAATATTTCATCATCGGCTGCTTTTTGAAAATTTTGTTGAAATTGAAAAAGTTTGGCAGAGTAAATTTTATTTTTTTCTATTGTAATAAATCGATTTTTCGTTGTTTGAATAATATTTAAAGCTTCAAAAAGTATTTCATCATTGATAATTGCATCATTCTTATTTAAATTTATTGATGCCAATGTTATATGGCTGTTTTCAGCTGCCATTGATTTAATTATAGATTCAAAAGCTAAAGATGGAGATAAAAATATGCAAATTATGGATTTTACATTATTTGAAATTAGTTTTGTAATTGAATTACACAAAGCATAGGCATTTGTCGGATTACAGAAATCTTCGCTATTTTCTGCCGAAATTGAAAGAATAATAGTTGAAAATTTTAAAGCATTTGAAAAGTTTTGTTTAAATGGAAGTTTTAAAGTTTTTGCCAAAGAATTTCCAAAATTTATAGATTTTTGATTGAAACTTAAAACTGCAAAATTTTCGATTACAGAGTCCAAATTTGTTCTTTCCAGTTCTGCTACATTGATTTCTTCCATTTCAAAATTATATAACAATTTTTGGCATTCTTCATCTAATACCCCAAAATGTAGCTGATACCACCATGTCGGCCTTGAAGGATGTTCTAGCGGCCAATAAAGCTGCTTTTTTTCATTTTTAATATTTTCATTCAAATTAATCCATCCATTATTTTTTCCATCAATCTTTAAATTAATTCCATCAATAAAAAGTTGCCCAATAAAATTGTTTAAAGCTTCTGAGGGCCGATAAATTTCTCTGGATTTTTGATGAATAAAAATTGAATTAAATGAAATAATTCTTGAATTTGAACTTTTTGACGGAAGTTCTGTTACAATTTTTGCAGGCAAATTAATTGAAGATAAAAGTTTTTTAAAAATTTGTTTCCATTCAATTGGAAAAGAGGATGGAAATGCAATTAAATCAATTTTAAGATTAATTGAATGAAAGAAAACTGCTAAAAGTCCATTGAAAAGTAAACAAGAATGGAGATTTGTTGAAATAAGAGATTTTGAAAAAGTTATTAAAATTGAAGAATATTTTAAGAGCGAAGATTTGAAGATGGAATGATTTTGTAAAAGTTCAATGAGCAAAAGTGTGGAATTTTCTAAATTGGAAAAAATGAAGGCAAATGTTGTTGGAAGAGTTGGATTTGGATTTGGTGGGTATGAAATTGTTGGAGTTGAAGGTACTCCAGTATTGATTAAAATTGATGCTTTAAAAGTGCCATTACCATTTGATAAAATTGTTGGAAATTTCATTGCTTTCCATGGTTTTTCTTTTAAAATTTTTTTCAAATTCTCAACTTTCTTTTCTAATTCGTTTTCATTTTTGGCACTGATTAAAACAAGTTTTGAAATTTCAATTTTGTCATCTTTGCTTGCAATTTTACAACCACTTTGAACAATTATAGACGAATTTGTTCCACTAAATCCAAAACTATTTATTGCAATTGTTTTTGTTTCTTTTTCTTCTCCAATAATTGGCACCATTAATCTTTCACTGCCTTTTAAAGCTTTTATTTTTCCATTTAAAACTTCAAAATTCCGTTGCCCAGGGATATACCCATTTTTAATCATTTCACATCCAGCAATAATTGAAATGCCTGCCGAACATGCTTCAGAATGTCCAATATGTGCTTTCATTCCAGTTAAATGTATCCTTTCATTCTTTTCAATCTTTGATAAAAAAACGCTTAAAATTGATTGAATTTCAATTGGATCCCCAAGTTTTGTCCCAGATCCATGGCATTCAATTGCATCAATTTTTGGGTTTCCAGCTTTTGCCAATGCATTTTTCATTGTTTCAATTTGTGAAATTGAAAATGGCACTGTTAAAGCTGAAGAATTTGCATTATGTTTAATTTCCCAACCTTTAATTTGAATTTTTCCTGTTGGAATTTTTGGTCTTGAAAGGATTAAAATTGCAACTCCTTCAGCTCGTGCATATCCATCCGCATCAGCGGAAAAAGTGGAACATCTTTGATTCGGCGATAACATTCCAGCTTCAGAAAGTAACACAGTTGTATCTTCATTTAAAATATAATTTATTCCTCCAACAATTGCATATTCAATTGTGCCCTTCACAAGATAGTCACATGCTGAACAAAGTGCCGTAGCAAAAGATGAACATGCAGTATCTAAAGTAATTGAAGGACCTTCACAATGAAGCCAATGGGCAATTCTTCCTGCAAGACAAGATGAATTTGTTCCAGTTGTTAAATAACTTTTATCAGTTTTATATTTTTCGCTGATTTGTTTAAATTCAATATTACAAACTTTTTCAAAATCTGCTGAAGAGGCACCAATAAAAACGCCAGTTTTTGGTGGCATTTTTGAAATTTTGGAATTTTCAAGTGCTTCTTTTGTGCATTGGAGAAGTAGACGTTGTTGGGGATCAATGAATGGGGCTTCTTTTGGGGTAATATTAAATTCTTCTGGACAAAAATATGCTGGATCAAAGTTGAAAAGGTTTGAATTTGGTGGTGATGAAATTGGTGCCATTTCAACATGGGTGTATGAAGTGAGGTAGCTCCAGAAGGCTTTGGCATTGTTGGCAGGATATGCAAATTTGCAAGCATATCCATAGATTTCAATCACTGGCTTTTCTGGTGCTTCTACAAGTGGTACATCGACATGTTTATGTTCAAGTGGAGGTGGAAGTAAACGAAATTTTGGTGGAGCTGATAGCTTTCTTATTCCATCATAGATTCCACTTTCACCTTCTGGCCAATTCTTAACCCATCGAGCAGCAGCAACCCTTTCACTATCTCTCCTTCTTCCGCCACCACCACCACTTGAAGAAGATGACCCACTTGGACTTCGAAAAGATCTCTGAGAAGCCCAATCCGGCGACCATGCATTTCTTCGAATTCTTTTATTCAAATTTTCAACAATCGATTTTCGTTTCGGGAATACTTTTGCCTCTTGTTTTTTTGGAGCATCAACTTTTACAGCTGTAACCCCTTTCATTTCAACAATAATTTCTGAATCATAAAATGCACAAACATTTCCTTCAACAAATTTTTTATTTTCAAAATATATTTCTGCTTCAATTCTGAATCCTGTTGTTTCAAGAATTTCTTCATTTAAATATCGATTTTTAATAATAATTTTATCAAATTTTACTGGAATAAAATGTTGATTTTTTGATCGATCAAAGATAATCGTTGCAAGAGCCTGAAGGCAAGCTTCAAGAATTAGCCATTTTGGTTGAATATGGGATAATTGGAATGTAAGTTTACAAATCATTTTAAATGTTGAACGACGAATTTGAGATAAAAGTTGTAGCTTTGGACCATATTCAACACCTCGCTTTGCCATTGATGAATAAAAAAGTGCCGGATTAAGATGTGTCATTTTTGAAGTTGAGCGTGAGATTGTTGGAATGAGTTCAGATGGAGGGATAAATGAATAGGTGCAAGATGTTTTTGATTTTACAGAATCAGAATCTGACATAAGTTTTATTTCATCTTCTGTCACTGAAATGCTCAGAGAATTCAATTCTTTCAATTCTGTGGATTCATTAAAATGTAATTGACTAATTTGAATAATTGAATCTTCAGAAGCTTCTTCGGCGATAATTTTTAAAAAATAATCAGTTTCAAATGCTGCTGGAATTATCACTTTTGAATCAAATTTATGATCTTCAATTACAGAAATATCGAACATTGTTGGATAAATTTTCATTTTTTCATTCACAGAAATATTTTGATGACCATCAGATTCAAGCTCAGTTGATTGAGTTTGTTGTTCAGATTTTGAGCGATGAAATGCTTCACGCCGAATTTGAATTTCATTTGAAAGAATTGGATTTGTGCCATTCAATAAAATTGGAGATTTTGAAATAAATTTTGTTTGAATAAATTTTGATAGCTGTTTTGGGGATGGATTTTCAAAGATATCGATAATACTAATTGTAAAATTTTTTTGAAGTAAAAATGAAAGCTTTTTTGAGAGATTTTGAGCTAACATATAAAGCTTGAGAGAATCTAATCCATGTTCCATGAATCCTGTTGTATTGTCAAAGTCGATATCCGATGGAGAGAGATTAAGGATTTCAGCGACTTGAGAAGCGATGGCAGATTCAACAATGGTTTCTGTAATATTTGTGGAGGCACTTGAGAATGGCACGGAAGAATTTTTTGGTGTTGCCGTTGTTGGAGCTGATGTTGTTGATGTGGTTTCACTGGCATTTATATTCCTTCCAGAAAAACTGTTTTCAGGATTTTCTCGTTGAGACCCAGCCAGCACAATTCCACCCAAATCCTTTCTTGCCTTCAAAACTTTTGTCCAATCCATTTTTGCAATCATTACTCTATCAATATTTTTATCAATTACAAAATCCAATCCTGCTAATCCTTCTTCATTGCTTAATCCAATAAACCCATTTGCATTTAATAGACGATTTACACTTTCATCTGCAGCCATTCCAGTTTCAGACCAATTTCCCCAATGTATTATTGATCCAATTCCTCCAGTTGAATTTCGATAAGCTTCCAATAATTTTTCTGCTGCCGCATTTGCAGAAGAATAATTTGTTTGTCCAAAATTTCCAAACAACGAAGAAACAGATGAATTCAAAATTAAATGTTTTGGTTTAAATTCAAAATATTTCAAAGATTTTATAATATTTTTTAGACCATCAACTTTTGGTGAAAGAACTTTTTCAAAAGTTTGAAGTGTTTGTCGTTCAATTATTGCATCATTTATTGCCCCTGCGGAATGTATGACACCATCAATAGAATCCAGGGTACAAAAAAGATTTTGAATTTGATCAAATCTCGTTACATCTATTTTTATTGGCTTTATTTTGTGATAACTTTTTGGAAGGATTCCATTTCGAGAAAGGACATAAACTTGTGAAACAGATGGAAATGAAGCCAAATGTTTTGCCATCACAAATCCAATTCCATTTGTTCCACCTGTAATTAACCAATTTCCATTTGGAATTGTACCACTTTTTTGATGTTCAGAATTTGAAAATGGTCGAATTTTTTCAGTAAAATTAAATCTTGAAATATTCATTTTTTCAACAACAAAAGATTTCCAAAATCCTGAAAAAAATCCTGAAAGTGGATTTTCATTTTCGATAACTGTAAAACAAAGTTTTCGACGAAATTTTGTTAGCGTTGAAGCAAGTGTAAGCAAAAATTGAATTGTTTCCGATTGAATCATGGATGGACGAGGTGGAAGTGGATCAAATCGAAATACGAATGAATATTCCGAAAGTGGAATTAGCCGAAGTTTTTCAAGCAAAGTTGAAAATGAAGATGGTGATGAAAGTTGAATAATCGAAGAATCAAAATGTGCTTCAGCGAGTGAAGTTTGATCATTAAAATGTATTATAATTCTTGAAGAATCTGGAACTTCATGAACAAATGAAATAATTTCATATACATTTTTTGAAGATGGATTAAAGAAATTAATATTTGGAGAATTTGGTGGAGTTGAATCGGAGATACTATTTTCAGCTGTAGATTCTTGTTGATGGGATTCTGTTTCATCATCGCTTGTTTGAGTACTACTTTCTTTTTGACTTTTTTCATTTAAGCCTATTTGGTGGTTATGAAGTCGTTGATGGATAATCTCAGATAAACTTTGAACATTTGTATATGTAAATAAATCAGTTGTTGAAAGTTCAATATTTTTAAAATATTTTAAATTCAGCTCATTTAACAATGCCATCAAAGATAATGAATCTAATCCAAGATCAATAAATCCACGATGAATTATCTCTGATTCTTCAAAAATTATTTCAGAATCAATTGCATCTTTTAAAGCATTAATCACCTTTGATTGAATACTTTCAAGCGTAATGGATTTTGAATGAAAATGTTTTTCAATTTTTGACGGCTTTGATATAGCTTCAAGTGGATGAAGCTTTATATCAGCAGAGATATCTTTATGATAAATAATTTCTGTTTGCCATTGATTTTTCATATCGAATAAAAGCCTTCCTTCTGCTAAATTCGGGGTTAAACTTTGTGAATTTTCTCTTCCTTTCAAGACTCGAAGAAATTTTATATTTGTTGCTTTTAACTGTTGACTTGCTTCAACAGCTTCAAAAATTTCATCAAAATTTAAAGTCCATTCTTGAAAAAGTTGAACAACTTTTACTTCTTCAGCTGGAGTAATTCTATTTGGAATTAGCGTAAATTTAAATTTAAAAAATGTATGATCTTCTTTTTGCTTTGAACTATACGAAGAAATTTTAACCAAAACATTTAATGAATCTTCCAATTCTGATAGTTCTATGACAGTTTTAAACCAAACATCATCTTTTAAAATTGTTAAATCCAATGGAAATAATATTTCAAATTCACGAATTTCAAAGCCAATATTTTTCAAAATTGCTTTTCCGACAGTAATCAACAACTCCAAAATTATCGAAATTTCAATAATTTGTTTATTTTCGTTGTAAGAGATTTTTGAAAATAAATCTTTCAATCTTCGTTCCAGAATCCAATTTTCCAAACGAATTTCTGTTTCAGAATCAAAAATAATATTTCCCAAAATTTTGTGATCAAAATCATCATTGATTTTTTTAGACCAATAAATTTGTCGATCAAAGGCATAATTTAGAAGTTGATGAAATGGAAGTAAATTTTTTTGGGATTCTGAAAGTGAATAAACTTTTGACCAATTTATTTCTTGTCCTTGCAAATACGCTGCAGCAATAATATGATTTAAATTTATTGAATCTTGAATTTGGTATGCTGTTGAATCATATACAATTGATCCAGGTTTTACATCATTTGAAGCAATAATACTTGCATCAGTTGGAAAAACTTGTAAAATTTCATCTGCAAAGTCTTGCTCTTCTTCAGAATCTGCAACAATGTAATCAA
This sequence comes from Panagrolaimus sp. PS1159, assembly GCA_963922195.1. Lineage (NCBI taxonomy): Eukaryota > Metazoa > Nematoda > Chromadorea > Rhabditida > Panagrolaimidae > Panagrolaimus > Panagrolaimus sp. PS1159. The sequence goes on from CAWUHW010000004.1 coordinate 564,383, forward strand.
AATTAATTCCCAAAGAATGTAAAAAATTCCATTTTGCCCAAATATCTGCAATTTTTAAGGATCGAATTAGCTGCGTTTTTCGAGTTTTCCGTGCAGGATCAATTAAAGTTTTGAGCTTTTCAATGAAAGTTTTTTGATATTCTGAAATTCTGAATACCAATTCCCAAGCAACTGATGGAAGGCAATCAACTTTAAAACAAATTCCTGCAGCTTTTGCAGCAGTAATTTGTGAGATTTCACCCGATCGAGTTCGAATAAAAACAGATTTAAGTTTAAATTGTTTTCGGGAAAGTGAAGCAGCCGCTGATAAAAGGCTAAAATCTTTGCTTGAAACATTGTAGCACAGAGCACTATATGCATCAATTAAAGAATCCAAAGAGCTTTGAGATTTTGCAGAAAATGGCAAAATTGCAATCCCTTGTTTTTCCAACACTTTTAACAGCGCCGTTTCCTTTTCTTTGATAATTTTCGTGTTAGGAGTTGAAATAATTGCCGCAACATTTGTCCCACTTACACCAAAAGAACTAATTCCTGCAACGAATTTTATTTTGTCAAAATTTAGCTCTTCTCCAATAATTGGAATTCCAAAAGAATTATCATCAGTTTTGATATTTTTATTTAATAATCGGAATCTTGGAAGTGAAGTTGAATATTTTTCTTTCAAAACTATTATAGCTTTTAAAATCCCTGCAATCCCTGCGGCACCTTCACAATGTCCAAGGCTTGCTTTTGAAGATCCAATTAAAACTTTTTCACCAAAATTATATTTTGTAAAAACTTTTTGTAATGCTGATAGTTCAATTGGATCACCAAGTGATGTCCCAGTGCCATGACATTCCCAATAATCAACTTGTAAATGTTGGGATTCGGCAATGGCTTTTTCGATTAACATAAAATGTGCTGTGCCATTTGGAGCCGTTAAAGCAACAGATCGGCCGCCATGATTTGTAATTATTGAATCAATTTTTGCCAAGTATTTTGGAATTTCAGAATCATTTTCCGATTCAATTAAGATTGCCACAATTCCTTCACTTCGACCATATCCATCTGCATCAATATCAAAGCTATGGCATTTGCCATCTTTTGAAAGCAGATTTCCCGATATTCTTTGTGCGAGCTCTTTATCAGATAAAATTAAACTTGTCCCTGCAACAATTGCACGTTTGCATCGACCAAGTTTAATTGAATCTACGGCATTTTGGAGTGCCATAAGTGATGAAGAACATGCTGTATCAATTGCAACAGAAGGGCCATGTGAACCAAAAAAAAAATTTAATCTTCCAGCTAAAACACTATTTGCTTCTCCAACAATTTGTAACGCATTTGGTGGTTCTGAACCTTCAACCTTTGAATATTCAGATCCCATTTCTCCAACAAAGAATCCACAATCTTGAAAATCCATAATTCCAGCATTTTCAAAACATTCCCAAACAGTTTCAAGCAGAATTCGTTGCTGGGGATCCATTGCACGAGCTTCTAATTTACTAATCCCAAAAAATCCAGCATCAAATTCTGCAATATTTTGGTGTAAAAAGTTTCCACCTTCTAATGGTTTTCCATGAATGCCCAAAGCAAGGGAATTTCGGGATGGAATTCGCTGAGCCGGAATTTTGGAATCAGAAGTTTTGCCATTTGATAAAAATTGTGTAAAATCTGAGAGCGAACAAATTCCACCAGGTAATCGACAAGCTGCCGATCGAATTATTATTGATGGAAATTGTGCCATCATTGTTGTTGGACTTGAACGGCAAATTCGTTTAAAGACAATTCCTTTTGCTTCCATTAAAGGTTCTGCCACAAAATTTGAATGTAATGAAATACAGTCTTCATTAAAATGCCCTTTCAAAACAGATAACGGCATAATTTCAGCTTCAGGAAATACGGTTATTTCTTTGAATGAAAATGGCACTGTTAATTCATTGTTGCCATGTGGAATTTCAAATAACTTTTTTAACACTACAGCTTGCATAATCCCATCAAAAGCCACATCCAATTTATCTCCAACAACTTCAACATCACCATTTTTATTATCATAAAAAACTTTTTGGACACTTTGAAATATTCCAGAATGTTCATAACCAAATGATAAAAGCTCTTTATAAAATTCAAATTTTTCCATTGGCGATACATTTTTTCTTGGAAAATTTTTGGCAACATTTAAATTCAAATTTTGAATAAATTTTCCAACAACAGCAATTTTTCCATCATTTCTAAGAATTTCAAATCTCTTCAATTTTTTATCAATTAAAACATTAACAGAAATTTCGGCATTTGTTATAAAAATTGGTTCCAAAAAGAAAACATCGATCAAAGAAATACTTTTGGAATCAAATAAATCACAAAGAAGCTTTGAAATTTCAAAAATTAAAGTTGCCGCAGAAATAACAATTGTCCCAAAAATTGTATGATCTTTTAAATATGAATTATGAAAATATGATATTTCACGTCTAAAATTAAATATATTAAAAAATTATGTTAAAAAATACAGTAATAAAAAACATACTTTTTCATTTTTTATACAATTGATAATTTTTAAAACATGAGAAAAATAATATTTTTTGATGACAAAAAAATGTGAAAAGAATAAAGAAACAATTTTTGGAGGATAATTTTACAAAATTGCAGCCAATTTTGATTATTCTCAAAAAAGCGTGTCTTTGAACATCGTTTTTTTTGGAAGAAAATATGTTTATGGATTGTAATTAGCTGAATTATTGTTCCCCAATTTTAATGTTAAAGAAAATGTATCTTTTTTTCTTTTTTTATGCTGAATCTGAAAATAGAAATTTTCAAATTCAGCATAAAAAATCTATTATAGAATATTGTGTTTTTTACCAAATTTAAAAAAAAAACTAAATATTTTTAATGAAATCTAAATTTCAGCATTTTTGCAAATAATTTTAAGAAAAACAAAAAATAAATCAAACTTGAAATTCATTTATTAGGCATCTGAATCATGAAATCATTTACAAAAAATAATATTAAATGATACAACAAATGATATAAAAAAAGTTTAATGATAAAGAATGCAAAATGAAATAAGAGCAAAAATCCATCCAAAATTTCCAATAACTTTTTTTGTTGCTGCAGAAGAAGGATCACTTGGAGGATTATTTGGAGAAGAATTTGCAGGAGAATTTGGTAATGTAGTAATTTCTTCAGGTTTAATTTTGGCATTTTTCTAAAAACAAACTATTAAAATGTGTAAAAAACAATGATAATAACTTACAATACTAACAATACAATCAGAAGTTGCATTCATAATATTTAATTTTACAATACCATTTTCAACTTTTGGAGCACATGTTTTTGCAATTGCAATTTCTTTCTCTAAATACAAAAGAGGTGTCCAATCATTCTTCATAGTTGCTTGTAAACATTTATCAGATTTTACATAACCTAAAATCCTATTAATAAAATTCTCGCACATCACACTGCTTACCTGGTTCATCTTTTGAAAACGGTTTATTATATAATATAAATTCACCCTGAGTAGTAACAAAAAAACCACATTTTGTATCACAACTATCATTCAAAAACTTTAGACCAGAAGAATCAGATTCATAGCAAACAAGAAAACTTTAAAATATATTATGTAAAAAATCGATAAAAAAAAGTTAAACTTACTATGCATTACATTTAGATGGGCAAACTTCGAAAACCAATTCATTTGCTTTATTCAAAATAACTTCCAAAGGTCCCGGTTTTGCCATAATTACATCACTTTCATTTTGGATACCATTTTCATTGTTGACAGATTCTCGAAGATCTCTTTTTGATAAAACTTTTGAAGAACCAAATTGGAATACAGCAACAAAAAGCAAAAAAGAAAGAGAAAGTTTCATTGTATTTGTTTTTTCGACGACCTTTCAAAAAGCAAACGAAGAAAGTGAAATGAATAAAACTGAAAAGCAAACCCAACTATATATATCAAAATAAATGCTGAAAAACATGCAAATTTAAATTTGAATATTCAAAGTTCAACGTTCTTTTCTTCTCAACTTGTTGATGCAAATTTAAGAGGAGATGGAAAAGTTACAATTGGACAAGAGCCAATTTTTGCAGAAGTTAAAGTGGATGCTGAACAAATTTTAGATTTGCTACAACAAAATAAAGTTGGTCGTCCGAGAAGTCTTTCATGTCCAAAAACATATTCAAAAGGTTGGAAAACAAATGAAATAATTCTTCCAACAATTTCTTCATCTTCAACAATTGAAATTACAACAAATTTTTCAAATTGCAGCAATAATTCTTCTTTTGAAATTGAAAAACAAAATAATATTATTGAAAATAATTGTAAATATATGTATTAAAAATAGATATAAAAATAAAAATTTTTGTTAAAACAAAATATTGTAATTTTAAAGGGAGCGGAAAGGTTGATACGTTTTTCAGTTAAAAATTTTTTTCAAAAAAAATAATAATACAAAAAAGAAAGAAAATATTATAAATGAATTTGAATAATAATTTTCATTTTTTGAAAACTCTTTTTTGCTTTATAAAGTTTGCAATGCAAACTGTAATCATTCATTTCACTTTCTTCTTTTGCTTTTTGAAAGGTCGTCGAAAAAAACCGCAATGAAACTTTTTCTCTCTTTTTTGATTTTTGTTGCTGTAATTCAACTTTGTACTACAAATGTTTTATCAAAACGTGAAATCTTATTACCTGATGCAAGTGCTGTACAAAATGGAAGTGATGTAATCATGGTTAAACCTGGACCTTTGGAAGTTGTTTTGAATAATGCAAGTGAATTGGCTTTTGAAGTTTGTGAACAAAATTGTTTTGCTTCGTAAGTTTTGTTTTTTGTACACGGATGATTTAAAAATTTCATTTGTTTTACTTTGTCCAAAAATGTGTGCTTGCTCTGTCGTACGTAGATAAATCTCAATGCTTTTTTAGATTTCTTGTTTGTTTTGAAGGTGCTTTTAATGGTTCTTTTTCTACGGCTTTTTGTGATTCACAATGTGGATTTTACGTGGATTCAAATGAAACTCGTACAACATTTATGACACCTTTCACAAAAGATAAAAAAGGCCGTCCTAAGAGTAATTGCACAGAAATGGTAATGAAAAATGGAACAACTATGCAGGAAGAATTCGCTGATACTTTTCAAAGTTGTCTTCCAAAGATTGAAAATAGTATTGTAAAATTAAATATTTTGAATGCAACTGCTGATTGTGTTGTTAGTATCGTAAGTTTTATTTAAAGTGGTTAATATTTAAAGGATAAATATTCTGGTTTTTAGAAAAATGCTTTTATCAAAACTGAAACAACAACTATTCCACCTACAACAACACTTGGACCAAATAATCAAACTTCATCTGGTAAAAATGCTGCAACAACCGCTATACCAGAAAACTTCTTTGCTGATTATTGGTGGATTTTTTTGATCCTAGCTCTTATTCTTATCGCTATTGGTATTGGGATTGGGTATGTTTTTCCTATTACAGTAATTTTATATCCATTACAAAATATTTTTTTAGTATTTATTGTTATCTCCGTTGTAAAAAGAAGGCACAAAAACCTGTTCCTATTCGTCGACGAAAATTACAAGGCTCTAATTCTTCTGTGGTTTTACAGCCATCGACTGAAACACAACAAAGAAAAACGGAAAGTGCCGTTCTCCCAAATTCTCTCTACAATCAGTCTTCCATTCTTTCACATAAGTCATTGTTGTATAGCAAAAAAGATGAACCAAATAAAGAAGCACCGCCTGAATCGACTGATTTAACTTCCATGAAGCCAACAGCTTGATTGTATTGTATTATTTGCGTGTAATTTTATGGGTTTGAATAAATAATGTTTTTTTAATATTTCGTTTTTTGATAGTTTTTTCAACCTTTTTACAACTGTTTTAAACTTGCCAAAAATTAAAGAATTTTGCAACTATGGGATAATGGGATTTTTGATACCTTTTTTTTCATTTTTTATATTTTTTCCAAATACAATGGTGGACAAATTTATGCGGCCACTTTTCCGCCTTTTTCCGCCTATATCCGTTTTTTTTGAATTAAACACGAATTTTTGGACATCTGAAGGCTGTAAAGGTTTTCGAATGTGGAGAACAAGATTCTGAAGCCCCAGAATCCTCGGATTCTGAAGTTTTTTTTCACAAAATACACTTTTTATATCATTTCGGGCTAATTTTTTATGGAGAATCTGAATCTGTTAATAAAAAAATTTTTTCAAGGATTCGAAAGTTTTTTTTTATCACAAATATTTTTTATATCATTTTAAATGGTAAAATTATTTTCGTGAATTTTCTACAATATTATTTTGAAAAATGGCAATAACAGAATGTGACAAAAGCAAGTACAGTAATAATTAAAAGAACTGCAATTGAAGAAGCAAAGAAGAAAGTCGATGCTTTAATTTATCAACAAAGAAAATATTATCAAGATCGACTTAATGGTGCCGGTGGTGACAGGAAACCATAAACCAGTAAAAGCATAAATTTGACAATCAGGATTTTTTCTATTGTTCTTTTTTCAGGTTCATGCCATTTCGATAAAAATGAAAAATGTATCAACCTTTCCGCTCCCTTTAAAATTACAATATTTTGTTTTAACAAAAATTTTTTATTTATATCTATTTTTAATACATATATTTACAATTATTTTCAATAATATTATTTTGTTTTTCAATGTCAAAAGAAGAATTATTGCTGCAATTTGAAATATTTGTTGTAATTTCAATTGTTGAAGATGAAGAAATTGTTGGAAGAATTATTTCATTTGTTTTCCAACCTTTTGAATATGTTTTTGGACATGAAAGACTTCTCGGACGACCAACTTTATTTTGTTGTAGCAAATCTAAAATTTGTTCAACATCAACTTTAACTTCTGCAAAAATTGGCTCTTGTCCAATTGTAACTTTTCCATCTCCTCTTAAATTTGCATCAACAAGTTGAGAAGAAAAGAATGTTGAACTTTGAATATTCAAATTTAAATTTGCATGTTTTTCAGCATTTATTTTGATATATATAGTTGGGTTTGCTTTGCAGTTTTATTCATTTCACTTTCTTCGTTTGCTTTTTGAAAGGTCGTCGAAAAAACAAATACAATGAAACTTTCTCTTTCTTTTTTGCTTTTTGTTGCTGTATTCCAATTTGGTTCTTCAAATGTTATATCAAAAAGTGGTACCCAAGAACAATTATTATCTGATGCAAATGCTGGTCAAAATGGAAGTGATGCAATAGTGGTTATACCTGGACCTTTGGATGTTATCTTAGATGTGGATGAATTTATTTTTGGATTTTGTTCAATGAAATGTAATGGAGAGTAAGTTTAATTTTGTACCACCATATAACATGATTAATTATACTATATTTTTTAGTTTTCTTGTTTGCTATGAACCTGATTCTTCTGGTGAAAATGTATTAGATAGTTGTGATACAAAATTTGGCTTTTATATTACCACACTTGATGATACAACATCATTCATGGAACCAATTTCATCAGAAAATTTTGGTTAGGAACTATAATTATTATGTGTATTTTAATGGTAGGCTTGTAGGTATTGGGAAATCTGATCAATGTTTTGAAGTAAAAATGACGAATGGAATTACATCTGTTTTGTCTTCAGAAGGAGATATCGCATCACCAGAAACATATGCTCCAAAAGTTGAAAATGGTATTGCAAAATTAAATATTATTAATGCAACTTCTGAATGTTCTGTTAGTATCGTAATTTTCACTGATTTAAAGGCAAATTTTAACATTTTGTTTTTAGAATATTGCTATTATCAAGCATGAAACTGCACCACCAACAATAAAAAGACTTGGAAAACTCGGTCGAACTTCATCTGGTAAAAATGGACATGCATCTGCAGCAACAACCGATGAACCTGGAAGCTTCTTTGATGATTATTGGTGGATATTTTTTATTCTTGGCATTATTCTTACCGCAATTGGAATCGGTATTGGAGTTGGGTATGTTTTTTTATTAGCGTAATTTTATATTTATTATAAAATATATTTTTAGCGTCTACTGTTATCTTCGAAGTAAAAAGAAATCTCAAAAGCCTATCCCAACTCGTCAACGAAAACTCCTAGAAAGTCAGTCTCCTGTTGTTTCAAAAGAAACTCAAAAAGGCAAAACCGAAAGTGCCGTTCGGTCAGATTTACTATTCCAGCAATCTTCCATTATGTCACATATGAGCTTACTCTATAGCAAAAAGGAAAAACCGAAAAAAGAAAAATTTATGCCATTATCAAGAATGAACCAACAATTGCTCCACCAACAACACCACTACTTGAACAACTTGATCAAACTTCATCTGGTAAAAATGGACATGCTACAACAACCGCTGAGCCAGAAAACTTCTTTGCTGATTATTGGTGGATTTTTTCAATCCGTGGTCTTACCATCATCGCCTTTGGTGTTGGAGTTGGGTACGTTTTTTTTATTACCGTAATTTTATATTTATTATAAAATATATTTTTAGCGTCTACTGTTATCTTCGACGTAAAAAGAAGGCACAAAAACCTGTTCCAGCACGTCGTCGAAAACTTCAAGAGAGTAAATCCACTGTTGTTTTAAAACCATCAACTGAAACACAAAATGGTAATAATGAAAGTGCCGTTAGACCTGACTCACTTTACAATCAATCGTCTATTCTCTCCCACAAATCATTGTTGCTCAGCAAAAAAGAACCGAACAAAGAAGCACCTGAAGAAACTGATCTTACATCAATGAAGCCAACAGCTTAATCTGTTGTTTTTTGTTTTTTGTATTTTATATGTAATTATATGGGGTTGAATAAATAAAGGGTTTCTTCTGCAACTTTTGTTCTGTTACGATATTATCAAGTTTCTACTTCGTTTTTCATATTGTAAAAATTGAGCATTAAAATCAGGGTTTTCCTAATCAGTCAACAAAACACTGAACATTTAAGAATTTTTTTTGAAATAATTTGTGTTTATTAAAAAAAAAGCGAAAGCGTTACATTGATTTTCAAAAAAAACTCAAAAACAAACAAACAATCAAAGATACAACTTTTCAAAGTAAACAGATTTACCATAAATCATTTATTATCATTTCCATCAAATTTAAACGAATTTCATCTTCTTCATTTTCAAGCTTTTGATAATTTTTTAATGCATTTGAATGAGCTTTAATTGCATTCAAAGTTTGTTTTTGATAATGTCGAAAATCATCAATTAATCGATTACTTACAATTCGTTGTCCATGAATTCTTTCACAAATTTCATCCATAATCCGCTTTTCAATTTCAATTGAACGTAAAATATCTTTATCAAGAGTTACCAAATTTTTTTTAATCAATGATTTTTCTGTTGAAATTTTTGTTTTAAGTTTATTCAAATTCTTTTTGATTTTTGATGGATTTGGCTGCTTTGAATCAGGAATAACAACAACAAAAGATTAAAGAGATTTGGCTTTAATTTCGGCATATTCTTTTTTATCATCAATTTCGCCTTTGTCTGCTGAATCTAATTCAGGAGCAGCTGTTACAAGCGAATGTGGATAATCGAAATTCCATTGTTTCAGCACGATTATTTTGATTTTGTTGTTGTTGACTGGGAAAATTTAAGGAAATCTAAAAAAATGTTGGTATTTGTAACGTAAAAAACTGTAAAAAATGTTTTTTTGGTTATGGTAGAAAAAACTCTTTCAAAATTTTACTACCCAAAACTTTTCAATTTTTGCAAAACTGTGTACCCAAATTTTTGATTTGAAACAATAAAATTCAACGTACATTCTTTGATTCAGCTTCTTTCAATTCATCTTTTTTTTCATTTGCTTTTACAGCATCAAAAGAATTTTCATATGCAGAAATATGAAGTGAAAGAGAGCTTTTATTATTTGGACTTGAAATTTTATCCCCAAGCTTCTTATTAGTTTTTTCAAGATTATTATCAATGGCAATTTCCATTAAATCAGATGTTCTTGAACTTGATTCACGTTGCCGCCATTTCACCATATCTTTTCTTTGTTCATTATCATATGTGTAATCTAAAACAGTGTATTTTAACGCTGGGGTTTTTACATCAAATACTTTTTCGACATCGTTTTATTATGCTAGAAAAAATTGTTTTGTGAGATTTTGAAAAACTTTGCCTTTTTCGAACATTTCATAAATTTTTAATTAAACAAATTGTGGTTAAACCAAAAAATTGGATAAATTTTTTCAATCAAAAAATATAAAATTATATTTTATGAAATTTGCGTTAAAAACCATCTTTTAAATTAACTTACCAATGAAAAGTGTAGATTTTTGGGTTTCATTTAATGAATTTGAATGAACTGCTTCAATTGAAATCAATGAATGATTTCTTTTCAAATGAAAGTTACTGTATCAAGATTTATCAAAAATTGATTCACCATTCCCAAATTATAAAGAATCTGGGAAAGAAAAATGAGGTTTTTTTGTTGTTGTCATCGGAAATATTTTAAAAAGTAAATAAGAAAATAAACAAAATTAGGATTTTATAATCTATAAATTTTAAGATAAAAAATCTCGCAATTTTAAACAAAAATTGTCAATTAGAAATGAAGCGAAAAACAACTCTTTGTGCTTTTTGCGCAAGTTTTTGAAAAGAGCCTTAATTACAAAAAAGGCAAACAAAATAGAAATGATGAAATATCATTTTCTTTCAAATTCTCCTTTTATGGCAGTTTGGCGGTGTTAATGTGAGTCAGATGTGCATTTTTTGGCAGAAGAAAAATTTTGTTTTGAAATAAATAAACAATGAACAGATTTTGCTTTTGAAAATTTAAAGTTTTAATATGTTTTTTGACATTTAAATTTACACCTTTTTTGACAAAAAAAATCGCGCGAAACAAAATTAATTTAGTCTTTTCATAGGATTTTCCAGAATGAAAAAAAACAACTAATATTTTCTCTAAAATCATTTTTAAGAAAAATTTCAAACATTGTAAATAAAAGAGGAGTTTGAGAAAAAAAAGAAATCAAAAAACTCTTTTGATTGCATTTGTATTTTCAAACTTTTTTTTGTTGGAAAAATACAGCAATTATCTCGAATTGACTTTAAAGCGGCAGAATATTGAAGGGCGGAAAACATCTTGCAAAATAAGCAGGATTATAACTTGGTGATTTTGTATTTTTTCAGAAAAATGTTAATGTTTTAAAAACTCTTTTTTGTTATATTATTTTTCCAAATTTTTTTATAAACATAATTTATGTTCTGTTTTTTATATTTTTTTGGGTGTTGAAAAAATAGATATTTTTATTTCTCTTTAAATTTAATATATAAATTTGTTAAACACTGAAAAAAATAAGGATTTCAGCAATAAAAAAAGCGTTTATCCAGTTGTGGGGCAACGATTACAAGTTCTTGGGCATTGTGAAGTCATAAGTGTGTAATAAACTGTATTATTACAGAGATATGCTTTTCCAGGGCATTCATTAACACCTTGGGAATTGCGGATATCAGCACATGCTAAAAATAAAGAAAGTTTTTATTGTATCTCATTGTTATCATTATTGACAAACTTGTTGTTGATCCACCACTGCTCAGACACATATTTGTTGCGGTTTGGCAATTGTATCCAGTTGGGCATGATCCACCAATACATGCTATAAAAAAGATATTTTAAAGATAATATTAACCAAAAATGCTTACGCCCAAGAGATGTTTGTGCAAAGGTTGCGGTAATGCAAAGTGCAACGCAAAAAGCAACAATAAAAGTATTCATGACTGATAAATTATAAAAAGCTTTAAAAAGCTTAATATGATTTAAATGAGTGCAAATGTGCCATCTTTTATATATCCCAAAAAATCCGCCTTCAGATGCATTAAAAATTTGTGTGACAGTTGTTTCAATACAAAAACCTTCAAACAAAAGAAAAAAAGAGCCATTGTTAGCGCTTTTTTTTCCATTTTTATGTGTTTGTTTAACATTGACTTTGCTGTAACCCTTTTTTTAATAAATATTGCAATTTTATCCAATCCAGAAACTGCAATATATGTGTTGATTTAATAAAGGCATATATGATTTCAAAAAAAAAAGAATTTTTTACAGCAGCTGATACAACTTTTTTATTTCAAAATTTTTAAACTGCAGCTTTAAAAAATTAGTTTTTGTTGAAAAACTCGAAATATTTTATTTTCAAATTTTTAAGTTATCTCAAAAAATTTCATAGCGAACACTCAGTTACCTTATACCAATAAACAAGAGCATGAGAATCCTTGACATAGAATTTCATTGAAGTTATTATCATATGTGCCAAATGGAATAACAATTTTTTATCAAACAAAACACAGATACATAGAAAAAAGTTAACAAAATTTAATGAATTCACAGACAAAAAAACTCAATTAATGCAGAATTGATGCCTCATTCTTTTTTGGATAACTTTTATAAAACTTTCATAACTTGATCTACTAATGCAGCACATTGCATTACACTTTGTCCAAAGTATGAATCAATTTCCAATAAAGTTGAGGATGTTAGAGTTGATAGGTGAATTTGTGCTCGGGCTCACTAATACAAAAAAGGGGCTGCCCAGATATGACGTTGTTCTTTTCATTTGCATTTGTTCACGATCAAGTTGTTCTTTTTGTTTACGTTGAGTATTCTGTGCTTCTTCAAACTTCCAAAGGTCATGCCCAAAACATATCTTTCACTCGAAAAATGTCATCACAAAGAGCTGGAAGCTGATTAGCATAAAAATGTTTTTTAAATGTTAAGTTGTTTGATTTTGATAAACTGTCAAAAATTCATTCTTTGATTTCAATGTCCTTTTTGTTAGAACCAAGTAAATTATGGAGAACTATAAAATGCTGTTTTATATGTTTGCAATTAAAATATTATTTATTTTATCAATAAACTGTATTTTTTTAAATAAAGAATAACTGTAAATTTGCTATGCTTTTATTTATTATTAACAAGAAAATAGAAACTACAGTAAAGCATCAAAAACAAAAAATTAAAATACACAAAAATTTTTAAAAAATCCCATAAGGGGTTGTCCAGATATGACGTGATCAAAAGATGGGGGGGGGATGGATCTAGCCAGTTATCACGAGCTTTAATTTTGTCTGAAAAAAGCTTTGATGTTTTATCACCAAAGGATGGGGTTAAAATGAAGACTTTTCGATCACGTCATTTCTGGACAGCCCCTAATTATTTAATGAATGTGAAAATAACGTTTGAAGTATTTCAAACTTTAAAAAATGAATTCTTGTTAATTTAAAAAACATATCATAAAATTTACAATAAAAAAATATATTTTCATTTTGGAACAAATGCAAATATTTTGACTGGCGGATGAAAATTTAAGCTTGGGTGTTAGTTGATAAACGGGCTGTATTATTTGTGTATGTGGTATTTCGATTCTTAAACTTACGCATGAAAAATTTGATTCCCATAATTCGAAAATAATCTTCACGGATTTGTTTATGAGTTACCAAAAATAAAACTGATGGAAATCCTAAAAAAAAGAAGACAAAAATGGCTTTTTTATTATGAAATTTTTACCATGAATAAATAGCCATGAAAATGAAGCAGCTTTTACCATAATAACTGGGATTGCAAAAAATTGTGTATAATCATATACTAATGCCCCACAAAAAACAACGACAGAAATAATGAAAACTGGTAAAAATAATGCAGCTTCAGAATACATAACATGTAAAACTTGGGGTTGTTGAGAAGAAATGAGTCTCTTTTTTAGAATACTCAAAGCAAATATTGAATAAAACAATGCAAGGAAAATTGGAATGCATGTGTTATGAGCAAAATGAATCCAATTACGATACTAAAAGATTTGTCTTTTTTACAGTTTATTTTTAAAATTATAATGAATTATGAATTATATTATTTAAAAAAGTGCACTTTGTTCTTTTACGTAGAAAGTTTGTTCATAGAATGCTCTTTCAACCTGCTCTCTGACAGCATTTTTCTGTCATAGAATTTTACGACAGCACGGAAAAATCCGTAAAGAATTATTTGTACTTTAACATTAACAGATAAACTTACATTATCATAATTATATCCCAAAAAAGGTGTAAAAAACCAAGCTCCACCAGCAGCATTAAAAAATACTGATTTTGTTGTAAAGAATAATGTAACCATATAACAGATATCAATTCCAATCCAAATAAATGTTCGTTTACCATTAAATAAAATATCACCAAAGTAGAGTGAAATCATTGATAAGCATCGATTTAATGCTAAAGTTACAGTAAGAAAGGATTGGCCCATCCAAAAAACATTTCCAAATGCTCCAGCAAAAAGTATTGTCATTGGAAAATCACAATACGTTGAACCTTTTATGAAAAAATAACCGGTAAGGCAGCCATTGATTGGCATTGTAAATATATCAATCCATGTAATAGCATACATTAATTGATAACAACTTTTTGAACGATAAAATGGTAATGCCAATACAAACAACAGGGGTAAATACAATACCTAAAAAAATGGAATTTTACGCTTTAAAAAAAAGTAAAAACTTACTTCAAAAATGACAAAACAAAATATAAAAACATATCCTAAAATTGGTGAAGGATCTCTAAAATCCGAAAGATTCAGGGCGTTGGAACAATTGTAAAGTTTGTTAAATGTTGGTTTATCAAAAATATATGCATCCATTTTGGCTTAAGAAATTTTTGGGTTTTAGAAAAATTTATAGTTTATTAAAATTGACAGAACAGCTGTTATTTATTCACTTTTAATTTTTAACTTTCAATGTGAATATAAAACGTTTATAAATAAATAAATGGGTTCTTAAAAACTGGAATGATAAAGTATTTTTCTACGAAAAAACTGTAATATTAAATTATATTTTTGACATTGCTTTTTTTCATAATGAGTAGTATGAAAAAATTCTGAAAATTCTATCAAATGAAATATGTATTTATTTAAAGTTCCTCCTCATTGGAAATTATCACCTGTTAAAAAAACGGTGATGATGATTCACTTGTCAATAGCTTTTTCATGTTAATGCACTTCTGATGGCTGTTATTAAACCTAATCTTTGAGCAATGAAAAGCTGTGTCAATTTATATGCTTTAACTAAAAAAAAATAATTATTTTTTTCGTTAAAAAAATTTAAAGTTTTTTACTCTTGTTTCATTGGCGTTTTGAAGAGTTTTTTTAGTGTAGGCCAAAAATTTCATGTGAAAAGCCCCGAGCTATACATGTCAACAGCAAAAACAATGGGGAAAATGTGGTGAATCATGTGGATGAAAGGACATTGTAAAAAAACTTGTGGCAAATGTTGATACCCAAATTTTTTCATGAAATTTTCTGTTTTTGCAAAAAAAATAACTGCTAAAAGTTATTGTTGGATTTTAAATTTTTCAAAATACCAATTTTTTTAAAGAGAACATTAACAAATGTTTAAAAAATTCATATATACAAAACTTAATTCAAGTTTCTTGAAAAAACAAAGTATTTTTTCTTTATTGATTTTCATGCCAAGAATTGTAAAATAAAAAAATAATAAAAAAAATTGTATGGTTTTTGTAACAAAAATTTTAAACTTTTGTTTTTCAAAAAAATCATTTTTTATAAAAAAATAGATCGTTACCCTGGGATCGAGAGAGACGACGGGATTTTTAATCCCCCACTATGCTGCACCGAACCGTAATACTGGAGCCCAAACTGCCCACATTTCCCGCCGTTGGCTGCCCGAGAAGAAAATTCGGATATTTAAACGAACCGGAACAGAATGGCCAGGGATTAATCAGGAACGAATGAATATCGGATTTATGAGCCAGAAAACATGCGATACCGCACAAAAGTACGAATCCATAGTGAGAATCACATCACAACCACTAAGCCGCTATATAGAATAGAAAAGATGTGTCCATGCATGAATCTGGTATTCAAGGGAACCGATTCCCATGAAATGCACAAAATCAAACTTGCTTTTATTCGAGCCATGCAATCAAAAGAATGACAAACGACAAATTCAACCGAGACAGCAGAGAACGAAAGCGACACTATTTCTCTGCAACATTATTTTTTTTACAAACAACTTGCAATTTTTTCTGCTGAAAAAAAAGGTAACAGAAGAAAGATGGAATTCTAAAGTTTGTTGGAAATGAAACTTAAGGAAATTTTTGGATCAGTTGATTGGAAATAATATTTTATTTAATGGTAATATTTGTTTAATTTTCTACAAAAATAAAATTTCATATTTTCAGGGCTGCTTTATTATGAACATTTTCATTTTGTGATACTGATTCAAAAGGATTTTGTTCAAACAAAAAATATGTTACTTGAGGATTTCAACTTTATGTAAGCAGAATAATGTTAAAACAATTAATAACATCTACTCAATCTGCAAGAAATGCATCATCTTCAATTGTTTCTGAAAATTCAAAGAATCTCATTCTTGAAAGAAGTGAACTTCGATTATGTAAGTTTTTTACAGGTTTACTGCTTTTATTAAAGTTTTTTGTTTAATCCGTTAGCTATAACTACGAGTTTGATGAGATTTGTAGATTACACCATCATAGCCATAAAATCCAGTATATATAAAACATATCCATTTTTTAGCTCATTCTTCAGTACGTTCAAGTTCAGGATGTCTAACGTTTGGTCGCTATGTTTTGCTTGCAACACTATTTGGTATATTTGTATTAAGATTTCTAAAAATACAAAAATTTGGCAAAATGCAACAACAAAATTTATACAATTTTTCAAAATGGAAAAATTTTTTTACAGCTAGCTACGTGCGCAGCAATGTACAACGCCAGTGTTCCCCTTCATTTTTTTTCAGTCAAAAAAAATGAAAGAGAGAGCTCCTTAGGTATACTGTAAAAAATAAAACTTTTTTTTAAAAATTTAATTTTTATCCACCTAGATGTAAAAAAATACGGAGATTTCGAAAATCCAACTTTTGACTATCACTTTGATACAAATAATTAGGGAAAATCGGTTTTTTTGACCTGTATTCTGTCTTCCACCTTCTTCCTTTTTAAAACCAAGCCTATTCGACTCAGAATTTTTTTCTGCATCGAATAGTATTTTTAAAATTATCGCGAAACACAGCGGTCAAAAGTTTGCGTCTATGGCTGGGGGAAGCGCCGCCTATCAGTCCTTCGGTCACTGGTTCGACTCTAACAATCGTAAACTTTTTTAAAAAAAAGAACTGCTGTTATTTTTGGATTCTACATAGTCGAAAGCATATATGTACCAAAAATAAGCTCAATCGGAGATAAAAAATATTTTTGTGTCTCTGGTAGGGTTTGAACTTTTGAAAAAATACTTTTTTTTTGCTGCAAAAAAAAGTGTTGTTTGCGAACGCGACACGAAAATTTGTATAAAGAAAATGTGTTCCCCGGCTGAAAAAAAATTCTTTTTTTTTATTTTTTAACAGTAATATTAAGCAGAAATATTACTTTTTTTTACTCATTTATTTTTTACTTTCCATCAATATTTTTACTGCGCATCTAATGATACCAAATTTATTGCATTTGGAGAACTTTTGAAAAACCTGTACACGTAGCTATTTACAGCATCTTTTTTTCTTTCAAGCGATTTCAAAAAAAATTGTTGTGCAATTTTATATTTGCAATGTTAATGTTGATCTTCAAAGCCAAAATTTGATTAGTTTACTTAATATCTTTTAAAATTTTTCTATCGTGTAATCAGATTCTGCAAAATTCAAGCAAGTATTTTGCAGATTAATCCATGATCAACTTTTTGAACTTTGAATCGGATTAACATTCATTGCATTAAAGACTATTGCCAGCAACCATTTCTTTCCGTGTTATTTTGTCATATTTTTGTACTTTTTTGCTTGCACTTTTATAATTTCCCCCTTATTTCAGATCATGATTCATCGTGCTCTCATTAATCAAGTTGCTGTTGCTCGACGTGCTGGTGGTTCTGGGCTACAAATGATTCGGCAAATTCATAAAGGTCAAGAAGCAACTCCACCTATGCGTTTTATGAGTATATCAGTAAGTTGTTGATTCATATGATGCAAATGTTAATGCCCGTTTTACATTTTTAGGAACGTTTTGGACTTTATTTCTTCATCTGTGGTGCATTCCTCATTTATCCAACATCTGTTTTAATGCGTTTGGATAATTTACGTCCAAAACCTGATAATAGCCTCAATGAAGAAGCTCTTGCAGAACGTGAACGTCGTCTTGCTGCTCGTCATTAAAAATTGGTCTATATCTCATGTTTATTTATCAAAAAATGTGATCTCAGTAATGTTTTTTATTGTATATATATAAACTAGCTACAACAACATATCTGTTTCTTGTATAGCATTCTGGATAATTTTTTGAATTCTGTTGTGAGATTAGTTTTTCAATTTTTTCATCGATGATTTTTATTTTAACACATGCTTGCTATTGAGAGTTATTCTCAATCTTGTTTGCATGTAAATTACATAACTTTCCCTTTTGAATTTGCATAAGCTTCTCCTCCAAAAACTTTGATATACTCTCAAAAACGTAATGAAATTTCATTCACTGTTGCATTTTTGCTTTTGCTGCAAAGAAAGAAAAATGGGAAAACATCATTTTGAAGAAGAAGAACGTGAAGGTGCAAAAAGTGAACAACCATCTTCATCAACAAAACGTCAACATCGACGACGTCATCGAAAACATCGTCATTCAAAGAAAGAAAAAGAAGAAGAAGGAACTTCACAATCTCAACGAAAGAAATCTGTTCGTGATGCCGCAAATTCTACAAATTCTTCTCCAACATTGGCTTCAACAATAACAGAAGAATCATCATCAAAAAAGTGTCGACAACAAAAGAAAAAGTATGAAGGTACTGAACCAGTATATATGCCAAGATCAAAATATTATCGTGATATCAAAGATGATCTAGAATCTTCACGTTCACAACGAGGTCGCCGTCATCGAAAAAATAAAAAACATTCATCATCTTCTCAAAAACAACAACATCGCTATCATAAAGAAGATGAAGAAGAAAATGGTAAACGTCGACATCATGTTGAAAAGTCTTCTGTAAATTCTGGAAAAAAGAATAATAATAATAATGAAGATGATGATGATATTATGTATTATATTGGTCCACAAACTGTTGCACAAGTTGAAAAAATTTTAAAACCAAATGAATTTCGACTTTATTATCAAATTCCTGAAACATCTTCGAATATTTCATTCAAACTTCGTCTATTTTTGGCATATATGTCAAGTCAAAATAAGGTTAGTTAATTATTGTTGAATTACTGTACCTTTATTAATATGTTTAATCCATTTTTAGGAAGTTTTTCATTTTCCTGTTATTTGTGCAAAGAATTCTCGATCTGGTGAAAATTTGTGGTCTCTTCGATACACCGATTCTGCAACATTTCCAACTCTCGTTGCTTTAATTAAATATCATAAAACTTATGCATATATGGATCCGGCAACTGGAAAAATTGATACTTTCCCTGTTTGGAAGGGCGCAATTATTGATGATGATAGCTTTCATGAACGTTAAAAAAATTTGACGCAATTTTTAATTTAATTGTATTGTATTTTAACTGTATTAATGATATTTATAAATAAATATAATTTGTATTTTTACCTTTGTTCTTGGGTCTTTTTTAAATCATCTGCTAGTGCTGTCCCCGTGGGAAAAATCAGGGACGGGGACTACCTCGAAAAATAACTGCTAAAAGTTATTGTTGGCTTTTAAATTTTTCAAAATAACAATTTTTTTTTAAAGAGAACATTAACAAACGTTTAGAAAATTCATATACAAAACTTAATTCAAGTTTCTTGAAAAAGTTTTTTTTCAATGACATTTTTTTAAATATTTATGTTATTGTTTGTTTTTAAAGATAAATAAAAAATGGTTTTATTCATTGGCTTATTCTGGGGGTTAGAAATTTTTGTGGAGTAAAATTTTATATATTTTAGCAACATTTATTTTTTAATTTTTTTTAAGATGTAAAAAAACGAAAAATGGTACTCGGATAGATATAGTCAAAAAAGTATGTGTAATTGTTTAGCAACTTTTTATTTTAAGGATAACTTGATAAGTTATTGGCACATAACTTTATTTTATCCGCAAACACAACGTCCACATGTTCGGGGGCATTGTTGTGTCATAAGTGTATAATAGGCAGTATTGTTGCAAAGTCGGGCCAATGATGAGCATTCATTGATTCCAGATGAATTTAATAAATCAGAACAACCTGAAATAGATTGTGAAAATTTTCATTTATATTTTGAAACAAACAAGTTGATGTTGAAGGCAAAGATGTTCCACCACATAAATTACAAGTTCTTCGACATTTTGATGTCATTGTGCTTAAATAAAGGGAATTGGTACAAAGGCCAACATTTGCAGCACAATTTGTTGCAATATCAAAACCTTTAAAAATGTTTATTTTGGTAAAAAAAAGTTGTTCAAGCAGTAAAAAAAGTCTTACAAGTTGTTGCCAAATAACAATAATTTCCTGTATTGCAGACATATCCAGATGGGCATAAACCACCAATACAAACTAAAAATTCTCACGTATATTTTAGCTTTGATAAGTCTTTTTATTTAAAAAAACAAACCTCCAAGTTGCCCATAAGTTACACAAATTGCAATGGCAGAAAAAAGGATAAAAACAGCGGCAGTGTTCATGATTTTAAGAATAGGGTTTTTGTTGGAACTGGAAATATTCCAGAAAAAATATGCTTTTCAAACACATAACTTCATTGCTTATATACGAGTTTTTTTAACTCAAGAAACATGACTTTTAACATAATTTTATGTAATTCAGGAAGTTATAAAAAAGGCATCTGAAACAATAAAATTAACCTTTTTTTCTTTCTTGAAAAAATGTATTTTGGTTTTGATTTTTATTGTTTCAATCTTTTCTTATTTATTCACCTTTTTTTATAAAAAAAAGTCAAAGCAAAAAAAATATGTTTAAAGTTTTTTTTATAAAAATATTTTATTTTTTAGCGTTGGCAGCAAACAAAAAAAAGTTATTTATAAAAAATATGCACTTTTGACAGCAAGGTTTTTTTTAAACATGGAAATTGCTAGAAAAAAAGCAGATTTTTTCCAAGTAAAAAAACGTTGTAAAATTTTTTTACACGGAAAAAATAACGTTTCTCTAGAAATTTCCATCATTTTTTTTATCAAAAAAATCTGGACACTTTTTAAAAAGGTTTTAAAAACTTAGAAAGTTAATTTTTGCTTGAAATCTTTTTTCCTTTTAACGTTTTTTTTTCAAAAATGGCATGAACCTGAAAATCAGGCAAAAGAACAATAGAAAAAACACTGATTGTCAGGTTCTTTCGAAAATAAATTTTGTTGGTAAATGCAAATTTTAAACATGGCGTTTTTGTGTTTTTTGTTTAAAAAAAAGTTTAATTAAAAAGAATTTATACGTTGCATTCAAAATTAGTTATTCATTGAAAAAAATATAGGGCCACATCCAATTTTGACAAAAAACCCAAAATCTTTTATAAATCATTATCAGTAATAAATTCAAATGTTTCATTTTCGAAAGGCATTTGATGGCAAATAATTTGAAACAATGGATTTAACTTTTCTTTATCACTTCCATTTTCATCTTTAACACTTAAATTATCATCAATCACAGAATTTTCTTTTGATTTATTTAAATTTGATATAACTTTGGTATGAATTGTATCATCAAATTTATAGGTTGTTGGAGATTCGGATCGACAATCCCTTAAAATTTCATCTGCAATTGATTGAAGAAACAGCGAAATTAAAACAGCTTGATTTGTTTGAAATGTCATAATATCAATTCCAGAACCCAAAACATATTCAATTTGAAAGGTCATTTGTGACTTTTTTGAAATTGCATCAGTGTGTGAAATTTTCCATGTTCGAATTCGTGTTGAACGAAGCAAAGCTTGTGTAAGCCTTCCATCATGAACATATTGAAGTACAATCATTCTTCGTCCAACTTTAAAACAACATTTTGTATTTTCTGCTGGATAATCACTGATAACTGATTCAAGGACTTCAAAACCATAAGATGGATGTTTATGACAAATTTGCATAAATTTTTTAAAATCATTTTGTTCAGATAGCCGAGCTAGCTCTTCTTTAGTTTTTGCAGATAAATCAATAAAATTGTGTTGAATATCATTCAAAGCCTAAAAGTGCTTTACATATGAGAGGGATATATAAAATCTTTCGACAAACCTGTAAATACAACAACTTCAAAGACCCTGGATCTTCATGGAGTTGCTGCTCTTCAACGGCAGAATCCCAAACAATTCTTCGAACAAGTATTTTATATTGCTTTTTTTCATCTTCAATTTCTTTGTTTACGAGTGCCAAAGAAATATAAGGAGATTCAAAATTTTTGAGCCATCGAACACATACATAATCGAATAAGACAGATGAAATCATACCATTAGATTTTTCTTCACGATCTTTTGCAAGAAATAACCCAAAAAAATCTGTATTCTTTTCTTCAATTTTCATTAGCCGACAAAATTTCTTAAAGTATATATTTTAGGGGATATGGGATATACGAAATCCAACCTTTAAAACAACATTTGAAGAATCATCAGAGTAGCATTCAACTTTAATTGGATGTCCATCGGGTAAATATATTTGTATTGAAGTTGTTTGAAGTGGTGGAGAAAATGAGCTCTAAATAACTAATATAATATATCCTCCCTTAAGCAAAACCTTAAACATACAACTTGATATTCTAAAAATGCTCTTTCAATTAAATGATGCCTTGAAACATCTGGAATTGTTATCACTAAAAAATATTTTTACATTATTGTAACCCCTACAAACTACAAAAAAAATTTACAGCCTTGAAAATATTTTGCTAGTCCTTCTCTTCGTTCATTCAAAGCTTTTGCATCCAAATTTTTCCAAATTCTTTTGGGTGGAAATTCAGGACCGGATAAACGAAAACCAAAATTTTCAATAAGTTTTTCATGGAGTGTACAAAGGCTACTGTATCGAACACTTGCATGATATGCACCATTTACATGTATATCAAATACCTAGAAAAAATTAGTTTTAACAACAATATATAGATCAAACCAAACGGGATTTATCAAAGCTAGATAAAATATCTTCAATCCCAAATGCATCATCAATTACTACTTCAATAAGTCTATCATAAAGTCCTAATCAAGTAGTAATTTCAAATTCAGTAATTTTAAAAGTGTTAAACAACAATAAAAGTTTATATAAAAACTGGATAAAGATATATTAAAGCTTACAGTGATTTTAGTGTATGGATCATTTTTATCAATAAGAGTTTGGTATGTAGGAATGTGGATTTGAATCATTGCTTTTTATTAGGAAATTAAATAACAAATATTATGAACAAAATTAAATATATTTACATTTCATTAATTTTAAAGTTTCAAGTTAAAATAAAAGTTTTAAAAAAAATTTAAACAACGCGGAACAAAAGAAAAGTTGAGAACAGATTGCCAAAAAAAAAAGAGAGAGAAAAAGTTAAACTTTTTGTGGAATTACAAAACATTAAACAAATCCCAGGAATGTTTTTTTAAAGTTGAGGTTTTTTTGAAAGTATGTTTTTTGATATGTTTAATCATCATCAAGAGTTGAATTAATAAAATCTAAATATTCTCTTGGATTAATATTTTCTTTGTCATGTTGGGTAATATCAGATGTATCAAGGCCATCCGCTGCAAGGGTCAAAAAAATGTGTTCAACTCCAATGGGATAAACTGGTCCATCATAAGGTCCAAATGGGGTTGTAATTGCAATTTCAATAATTTGTGATGTATTTGCAATAACTCGAGCAATGCCATGATACTATAATACATAGTATATGGTGGGATGGATTACGGTAGAAAAAGATAACTTACAGAATTTGGATAATCTATTGCTCGAATGTATCCAACTGTTCCAGAGGATATAGTTAAAAGGAATCTTAATCCCATCCATCGATATTGGAATTCAGTGGGAACGGATTCCATAAAGCCCAGGCAGAAGCAGTAGTAGATTTGATGGATGAACAAAACTAAAAACTAAATGTTAAAAAATATATTTTAGCAAAAGGTAAAAGCTAGTTAAAATCAATAGCTAAAAAAAGTGATTCAACAAGAACCTATGTAATTGTAAAAAAAGCAACAGTTTCTTTATACACTAGAAAAAGAAGGAAAAGAGGAAGAAACTGACTGCCGCTCTCTCTTTTTTTTGATAGCTACGAAAAAAAAACGAAGTATTTCATCCAAGGCAAAAAAAAAGGTTCTTCGATATATGTGTTTTTGAAAATATACATTTTTTACTTCTTTGCTCGAAAAAAATCAATATTTTTCAGGAAAAAAACATAGTTTTCAAGTTTCATGAAAATTAAACGTTGACAGAATTTCAGTAAAATATGAAATTTCAATTTACTAAGTTTTTAGAGCTTCAACTAATTTTTCAAAATTAAATGTTATTTTTTAACTCCGCTTTGCGTTTTTGATTTTCAAAAACTAAAAAAAATTATTCATAAATTTCGATTTTGCAGAATAAAATAAGCTTTAAAAAGCATTGATTCAATTATTTGAAAGAAATGGATTTCATGTTTTTCATCGATGAAGAAGAAAAATGATTCATCCAACATTTTTTTCAACAAACATTTTTCCTTTGCATTTTTTCGACTACTATTGGAATACCACAACCAAGTCACATCTCATTAACATAAGAATGACGAAATACTTTTTACCGGAAAAAAGAGAGAACAAAAGATCTGTCAAAAGATAAAAAAACTCATTTTCGAACTCTAAGAAAAATCAAGTATCTTTTCCAACCCCCATATGCTTCCCCCAAAAAACACATTTTTTAAAAAATAATATCAAAAATTTATTTATATAAAATAGTATTACAAAAAATAGTAATAATAATATCAAAAATAATGTAACAAAATTAATAATACAAACATAAACAATAATAAAAATTGTGATAGCAGAGATAACAAAAGTAACAATTAAAACATTATGTATAAACATGAAATTAAAAAACATAGTAAAAATAAAATCGATAATTATTTGTCAATAATAATCATCTTCATCATTATCAAAATTATTACCAACAAAAAATTTAACTCCAGAAACAAAAGATTTTGATTCTTCAGCAATTTTAGCTTGCCTTTGTTTTTCAGCTTCTTGAATGGCACGTTTTTCTGCTAATTCGGCACTTTCAAAATGGAACACTTTTACCATTGCTTTAAATGTGACACGTTTTTTCTTTTGATTCTTTTTAATTGAAAATCCAACGCTTGAAAGCATTTGAAAAAGTGAATCATCAGAATTTTCACGGTCAATTGAAGAAGAAGAATCAGATTCTGATTCATCTGAATCATTGGCATCCATAAGAGATTCTTGTTGTTCAGGGCAATCATTGAGAGATTGATATGTAATAAATGGATCATTTTCATCCATCATATCCGAAGAATCATCTGAATTGTTAAAACTTTCTGTTGATGAAGAAGTTTCAACAAATGTAAGAGATTCAAGTTCTTCACGAATTGAAAGAATTGAATATGAAGGTGGAGGGGATTCAGGTTCAACAAAAATATTTGTAGTAAATGTCATCGTTGAAAAAATACGAAGTAAAGTCTTAAAAACAGATACTTTTGATAATTTTTGAATAAAAATACACAAAAGTTATAAAAGTAGTCTGTTAAAAAAAAGAACAATAGAAATTCTTTTTTTTTTAAATATAGCTTTTTCTTTTTTGATTTCCTTAAAGGAATGACATGTTTGAAAGAAAATCGAAAAAGCTTTTATAGGCAACAAAAAAGGGGAAAAAAAGGGGGTTGGACTTTTTTTTTTCTTCAAAGAAAGAAAAGAAAAACACCAAGAAGAAGATCGCTCTCTCTGCTGTCTTTTGCTTCTCAGCTGCCGGTCAGTGGCCAATGATCGGAATGCCGAAAAAAAAGAAGAAACCAAAAAAGTTGCAAAAAAAATATACAACCACGAGGCATGCGTTTTTTTGGTGTCGAAAAAATGCGCAGAAAAAAAACAAGCGGAAACTAAAAATAAGCATTGCTCACGTTTTTTTTTACAACCCCCTTGGGCCCCTGGCTTTCAAAAAAAAATCATCCGATTTTTATCTCCGCCTTCGTTGGCGATTTTTTTAGCTTTCTAAAATCATAAAAAAATATGATTCAGTAAAAAGAATTTCATCAGTGATTATTTAACTTTCCCCAAAAAACCAAATTCCGGTAAAAAGCACAAAAACCGTTTTTAGGCTAAAAAAATTGTTTTTTGAGGCACAAAAAAACAGTGATCACTGATTTAATAAAGAATTTTTCTATCTATTTCTGGAAAGCAAAATATTATTAATCGGTTAATTCAAAAATCAAAATACCAAAAACACAAAAAAAAATGTTGCAAAAATTTTATTTGGAGGGAAAATTGGAGACAAATTTGCAGAATCTTTTCTTTTTGAGGAATCATGGATTGCATTCTTTGCTACAAATTTTAACGTCTTATTTTTGAAATGATTTTTTTTAAAAAGTCTGTAAAAATATTATTTTCATGTTTTTCCAGAAAACATATGTATTTTTAACTAAAAAACCCCAAAGATTATGTTAAATATAAAAGAAAAAAAAGAACAATAAATGTTATGTTTTTTGTTGATGAGAAACTTTTTTTCTTTTACAGAAAAAAGCATCTTTAAAATCACTTATTTATTTTTTTTTCGTGTTTATGGAATTTTTATGTGTTTTTTTTCGAGAAAAATCTATCTTTTGCTTTCATGACTTTTTTGATGGAGACCAAAATTGAGACTCAAAAAAAAAATAAAGATGCGGCAGAAGCTTTTCAAATTTGTGCTTTTTGTGTCTAGTTTTTTCTAGATGTGATTTAATTCAAGTTTAAATTTCATAGAAAAAATGAGAGGGTAATTGTGAAACGGTTTTTAATAAATGCAAGAATGTCATTGAATATTTTGTCATTAAAATTTCGTAAAATGAATGGACAAAAGCTGACAAGAAATATAAAATAATAAAAAAATATTTGCAGATTTTTATAGTAAAAAAGGCAAAGATCAAGTTTTAATTTTTTTGCAAAAAATTCTTTGAAATATCAATTTTAGTTTATTTTAAAAAAAGTAAAATTTGAGTGCAAAAATCAAAAAACCATAAAAAATGAAAACCTTAGGTCCGAATTCTTCTTCAGTTGGTCGTGAAAATTCTGATGATTCACTTTTTCAAATGCTTTCAAGCGTTGGATTTTTAATTAAAAAGAATCAAAAGAAAAAACATGTCACATTTAAAACAATGGTAAAAGTGTTCCATTTTGAAAATGCCGAATTAGCAGAAAAATATGCCATTCAAGAAGCTGAAAAACAAAGGCAAGCTAAAATTGCAGAAGAATCAAAATCTTTTGTTTCCGGCTGATTTTGATTGTTTGTTTTGAAAAATGCTGATTGTTTTCTTTAAATTTTGTACTTTTAAAAATAATAATTTTTTTCCCATTGTCTTTTAAAAAACATTTTTAATTGTAAAAACAAAAACGTGTTTTTGTCACCGTTTTTTGTTTTTGATTGATATCATTATTATTTTTGTTTGTTATCAATTTTGTATTGTTTAAATTTTTATTATTTTCTGATAAAAGCTTTTCATAATTGTTTTTTCCGTTTTTTATTTTTTGTCAAAATAATTACGGTATCTCTTTCAACATTTATGACCATTTTATTCATACTTGGATTTGTTTTCGTTAATTCATTCTCTCTCTTTTATAAATTATTTAAAAAATGTTGAATCATCGCATCCCAAATGAATTTATTTATTCTTTCTTCTTTTTTTTACAAATGACGATCTTTTTTTGAAAACTACGAATTTTCTAGTTAAACTTTGCTTCTACATTTTTTTGACGCCAATGATGCTTTTTTTTCAAAATCTCAAAAGCATGAGAAAAAGTTTTAATTTTTTAGATTTTATCGAAAAAAATCAAAAAAGTCAGTCATCCCACGATTTAAAAATTTTTGAAATTTGTCCAGACTGAGCTAATCTAATCCGCTATCAAAAAAAAATTTTTTTCATGCCTAAGGAAATGATATCAAGAATGATAGTAAAAGATAAAAGCAGTGGGAAAAAAATCCATTTGGAAAAAAATGTTACAAATTTTGTTTTGTCGTTTTTTTGCTTTCGTAAATCAAAAATAGAAAAAACGGAAACATGTTTATATTTATTTTTTTATTTTTGGTTGTAATATCGGAAGAAAGAGAGAAAAAGAAAAACAACCTGGATTTTTTCCCTTTCTTTTTTTTATTTCTAATTTTATACTCTTTTATTTTTACACGTAATTCGTAAACATCCAAAAAAAGAAGCGCAAAGAAAAAATGCAAAATGTTTTTGCAATTTTTTATATCAGGTGATGGGAGAGAATTTTTGAGAGGGAAATGCCAAAAAATTTTTAAAAAAATAAAAAATGTTTTTTTTGTCATAAAGTAATCAAAAAGTTGTAAAAATTGTTACTATCTTTATTAAAAAATTGAAACAAGCTGATGACATTTAGAGTTGATGAGATTCTTAAGTCATAATTATTAAAAAGATCAAAGGCGGCATGTCAGGAATGTGAATCTGGAGTCAAATTTGAAGCCAAAAAGCACTGCTCGAACAATTATCCAGGTTTTTAACAATGGCTTACGATTTTATATTGCATCATCTTCAAGATTTATTTCAACATGTCTTTTTTTGAAAATATTTCAAGATCCTCATTCTTTCTTTCTTTCTTAAAAAAATATTTACGATAAAATTACATTATCTCGTGCTTTGGGACCATTTGGCACAAAAAATAGAAACCAAACAGATGATTCAAAAGTCACATTTTTGATCTTCGCAAAAAAACCAAAATTTCATTTTTATTTTCGATCGCAAAAATGCCCTTTTGTTTTTTTGAAAACCAAAAAAAGTCGATTAACAGTTTCATTTATAAAATCTTGCTCTTTTTATATAAAAAATAATAAACAGAAAATTTGCGCAAAAAAAGAAAGGCATTATTCTTCTTCTTTTTTTCCGTTTTCAACTTTTAACTTTTAGTTATAGTTTTGCTCCTGACAAAAACACAAAACATTTTTTTTATTCATTCTTTTTTAGAAAAAAGAAAGAAGCATTTTTTGCAGAAAGAAAAAAAAGAAAGCCGTTTGCCAAGAAAATCAAAAATTTGTCGTTGAAAAACGGATGCAAAAAATTTGCAAAGTAGCAGCAAAGAAAGAAAAGAAAGATCTTTTTTATTATAAAAATTTTTAAAATAGTTTTTTCTTTGTATTTAAAAAAGTGATGGAAACAAAAAAACCCGCTAAATTATTATACATTTTTATTGTTTTGAAACAAAAAAAAGAGAATTTTATCCAGTTATTGTAGAATTTGTTGATCCTGAACTTCAACTTCATCTTCAACTTCATCTTCCGCACCTGATCATGAGGCAGGTGCGGAAGATGAGGATGAAGAAGGACAATATTCAACATCAAAAATTGGGGTTAATCTTGTTGTATCAATTGCAATAATTTCTGATGGTCCAAGATTTTTTACTTAAAATGCAATCTATAAGAATACAGTAATCCGGCATTGATATTCATAAAACAAAAATCGAATAAATTTTTTTCGTAGTTGAAAAATTTTGATTACAAAACTGATTTAAAAACAAAACTTTTTTAATTATCTTTTTTTCTTTTAAAATGCAGAAAAGAAACATTAATGGAACAAAAAATGTATTGTATTCTTATGTTTTTTGATCAAAAAAAAAAAAAAACATTATTTTTTGGCACAACACGGAAGAAAGAAAAATTTTTTAAGCTTTTGTATCTGACTTGCCAAAAGAATCACAGTCCTTTCTTTTCTTCTTTCGAAAAAAACATATTTTTCTCTCTTTTATCAACAACTTTGAAAGATAAGCCAATCTTGTAAAACGATGAAACTTTGTGTAATCTTATTATTTTTTTTTAATTAACAACTTTCTAAATTACTGCTATAACTTTTTTAATGTTTGTTTAATAAAAAAATCACATCAATATTTTTTTCATTGTTATTTATAAATCAAAAAAGAATGTAACATTTAAACAATAATCATTGTCCAAAAATTAATTTTTTTAAAGCTTTAATGATCCGATTTATGTTAAAATCATATTTGGGAGAATAGACCCTCATTCTTTTCATTTTTTTGCTGCTGTAATATGTATGAAATTATATATATAATTTAATTTATTCGAGACGAATAATCTCACTCAGATCCGTAGATAAAATCCGTGGACCAGTGAGGCAATAGATATAAAATAAAGAAAATGAGATATATACAATAAAAAAACATAAACAAAAAGTTAAATTGCTAACTAACATTAAAAAGATAAATAAATTTACTTAATCCGAGTACTTTTGTATTTTTTCGTTTGTGAGATCAATGGTTGAGAGATGATTTCTGAGATGTTTCGTTGATTGATAATCGTGGAGTTTTATGTTCAAGTTTGTTAATATCGAGGAAAGTCGTGTTGAAAAATGTAGAGAATTAAATTTTCCTTTTGCAAAATGATTTGACCAGTAATATCCACCGGAACGACTTGAAAGAGACACATACCGGAGATCAATATTTGAATTTGGATTTGAAACAAGAAAATCATAAGCTAGTATAATATCTGCTACCGTTCTTCTTTGATGAAGTGATGTCATTTCATACAATTTTAATCTTTCTCCATAAGTTGGGATTACTGTAGTTTGAGAATTGTTTCTTCTGAACATCATTCTTGTAAAAGTTTTCTGACCATTTTCTAGTTGTTTAATTATAGTTTTTTTTGGGAGATTAAAAAGTGGTGATCCATATTCATAAATTGGTCTAATATAAATATTAAATATTTTTGTTAAAATTTTTTCATCTTTGATAATAATTTTTTTGAAAATGGAATAATATTTTCTGTTTGCATTTGAAATAATAATATCCAAATGATCATTGATTGAACAGTCATTTTTAATATAAAAACCAAGATCTCTTACAACTTCTTTTCTTTCAATTTCAATATTATTTACACAATATTTTGCATTTTGATTTGAAGGTCCGAATTGAACATGAAATGTTTTTGTTGGAGCAGCTTTCATTGATTTTGATTCACACCAATCAGATACTGTAGCTATAGCTTTTTGCATAATACTTGAATCAAAATCTTTAATAAAATATGAATAAAGTAATTTTAGATCATCAGCAAACTTGAAATGTATAATTCAGTTAATATTCTTTAATAATTTGCTAAGCTTTGAAAAGAATATAATAAATAATATAGGTCCTAAAACAGATCCCTGTCCCGCTCCAGAATCAGCAGTTGTTTCATTTGAATGTTTTCCATTTACTTTGACCAAAAATACTCGATGAACTAATAAAAACATAATTAAATTTAATAAATTACCATCGATTTTTGCTTCTTTAAGTTCTTTTTGCATTTCTTCAAATTTTGGTTGATCGAAAGCTTTTTCAACATCCATATAAATAACATCAGTTGTCATTTTCTTTTCAGTTGAACGAGTAATATGTTCGTTGAATAATACCATTTGTTTTGTTGTTGAATGTCCAGCACGAAATCCAAATTGTTCTTCTGGTAAAAAGTTGTTTGTTTTTAGGTGGAGCATCAGCTGTTCTTTAATATATCTTTCCAGAGTTTTAAGGATTTCACTAGTGCCACAAATTGGTCGAAAATCAGAAAAATACATTGGATTTAATTTCTTCGGTATCGGCGTAACATATGATTTAAGAAATAAAGTTGGAATATCACAGTATTGAATCATAAAATTAAATAAAATAGTGAATGGAACTGAAAGTGTTGAAGCACATTTTTTTAGAACATATCC
Organism: Panagrolaimus sp. PS1159; assembly: GCA_963922195.1. Lineage (NCBI taxonomy): Eukaryota > Metazoa > Nematoda > Chromadorea > Rhabditida > Panagrolaimidae > Panagrolaimus > Panagrolaimus sp. PS1159. The sequence goes on from CAWUHW010000004.1 coordinate 596,095, forward strand.
AGGAATTCCATCAGGGCCAGAAAGATTTTTATTTTTGCAGCATTTTAAATATTTTTCCACTTTTGAAAAATTAAAAATAATATTTGATAAATTTCCAGGTTTTGATACATTTGATGTGTACGAAATAGATCTATCAGATTTGTTGTAAACTGATTTAAAATAGTTTTTAAATTCTTCAGCTTTCACTTCATCATCAAATACATTAATTTTTTCACCATCTATTTCCATAATTAAAGGCGGAATTGGAGCATGAGAAGATTTTGTAATACTTCCAAGAGTTTTATATAAAGCATTTTGATTTGAAAGAAGTTTCTTTTGATGTTTATCCATAAATTTTCTGAATATTTTAAATAATTTTTTCCCAACATTTTGACTTGAAATAGTTGTTGATGGATCATTAATAAGGTTTAAATAAGTGTTTTTCATTTGTGTAATAATTTTCGGATAGCATATATTTTTTTCATACGAGTTATAAGTTTTTTGAGGAATAAATTTAAGATCATATATGCCTTTCAGAATAATCATTTTGATAAAATCAAATTTTTCATTTGAAGTTGCGAATGAAGAAAGCTTTTCTGTCCATGGAATTGAAGAAATATAATCATTAAATAAATCATAATTACCATTTACAAAGTCATAATAATTTGAAGAAATTTTTTCTGCTGGTGGAAGATGGCATTGAATATCAAATGAAACGATAAGATGATCCAGTGTTGAAAATATACAATTTTGAATATAATTTGATGCTTTTGAAATATTTGAAACATTTTCAGTTGATGAAAAAATAAGGTCCAAAATATTTTCACATGGTTTCTGATTTTTTGATTTTTTAGATTTCTTTGAAATTCTTGTTGGAAAATTTACAAGTTGTTTAAGCTTATGATTTTCACAAAAGTCTTTGATTTTGTTGTTAATTCTTTTCATATTTTTAGCTGGTTCAAAAGATGGTTTGAAATTTTCCCATTTTATTTCAGGCAAATTAAAATCTCCGAGTAGAACAAATTCAGTTGGTTGAAATGGAGTTGTTGAATTAAATAAATTTGAAAAATCATCAAATGCATCAATAGCTTTGATTTCTTTAGGACGATAGGATAAAATAAATCTAATAATATTTTTGTTAATAAATAAGTCGAACGCGATTGTTTCTTTTATTGAGTTGATTATTGGAATATAGTGAAGATTGTTTTTGAAATATACGATAACACCACCATGAGGATCTTCAGGTCTATCTTTTCGAATAATGGAATATGGTTCGTTATAATTTAAAGCACTATTTGAAATATTATTGCTGAGCCACGATTCACATATAAAAACAATATCTGGTGAATATTTTGTTAAGAATAAATGAAAGGCATTTAATTTATTTTTGATGCTTCTGAAGTTGAACAAATAACATTTGAGTGAAGAAAATTTAGGCGGTTGGGGAGATTTCCATTGTAGATTCTGAGTTTGATTGTTGTTGGCGAAATGAATTAATTTTGTAAAAATTAGCAGCTTCATCATTTATAGGATCAATAAGAAGAACATTTGTATTCTGAGCATTTGAATCATGAACATGAATTTGATTATTTTGAATTGAAAATTTTATATTTGATTTATTTGTTTCAGCTTCTTTCCAAAGTTCTTTAAGTTTATTTTTAAGATTCATTTGAATTCTATGTTCTTCTTTTGAAACTAAATTATTTACAAAAATTTTCTTTCCACTATATGCTGCATTTCCTTTAATAAAATCTTTTGCTTTTTTTATAACATCTTGTTTTTGAGTACTTGTTTTTAAATTTACACGAATTGGTCGAATCTTTTCAGCATTTACAGGTCCCATTCTTTGGATGGAATCAACAATTGCATTGTCATCAATTTTTTTAATAAATTCAGTAATAGTTTCTTTATCATTTTCTGCTTTTTTGATTTCATCAGTTTCATAAGTCCAATTTCCCCATCGCTTTTGTATAACATATTCATTATTTTTAAGAGAACGAAAAACATCCATTTCTCGAAAAATTTTAATTGGAATTGTCAGAAATTCTTTTTCAGCTGCAATTGCCAAGGCAGGAATTTTTTGAGCGAGACTGTAAAAATATAAAAGTTAAAACAATGTAAATTACAACATAAAAAACTTACGTGAAATATGCAGTTGTTCCCGTCTTTCATCCAATAATGCACGATTTTGTTTAGAAATTGATTTTAAATTTTCAAGAGTTTTTGTCAAATCATGTTCACGTAAATTTGATTCAATAAATTCTGATTGTGGTGCTGCAGATGATGAGGAAGGACATTGTGGTGGAAGAGTTGGCTTCTTTTTATAACTTGTTAATATTGCTTTTTCACGATGAAAAGTTTTGAGCAAAAGCGGCAGCAGCGACAGCAAATAAAATGAATGAATGGGCGTGAAATTTGTGTGTAATATGCAAATTTTTTAATTATTTGTTTGCATAAAATATCGCATGTTAAAGCTGCGCATACATATTAAAGTCTTATAAGAACTGGCAAATTTATTTTTAAATTGTTAAAAATGCAAATTCAACAAACCAAAAATTTTAAATAAAAAAAGCAATTTTTTGTTCGAACACACATTGCCAAATTTCTGGCCCAAAATTTTCATTTTTTCCCTTGGATTTTTTAGTCAAATTTAGACTAAATTATTTAGTTTTATATTTGCTGTAATCTTTTTTCACATTGTTTTAGATGTTTTTTATTTTTATAGCAGAATAAGACCAAAATTGAAGGCACCGCAGTGCTTCAAGAACATTTAAAATTTGATCCATCTTTAATATAGCTGCAGTATGCCGATGATCGAGTTTTTTGGCTTTTTAAAATTGTTTTCCATTAGTGAAACTATTCCAATAACATTTTTTTGAGATTTATCAAAATAAGTGATCCATTTTTGATAAATCTCATTGTTTTTGTTCTTTTGCCTGATTTTCAGGTTCATGACAAAATAAACGGTAAACGTGTATAAGATTGTCTTTTTTCATTTTTTAAAAATTAATTTATTAAAGTTTGTTTCAATTTAATGTATTTTGCTTCAAATTTTGTTAATTAATGAAAAAATATAGATGAAATTTTTATTATTAAACAAACATTAGAAAAGTAAATTTTTTTAAAAGCAAAAAAATAGTTAATCATGAATACGGAATAAATCGTTGTTTGTTTTAACACTAAAAAAGCCAAGTACATATGCAAAAAACGGATATATAAAATCTTACATAAACAATATAAAAGACATTCCTTTGCAATTAGACAATCTCTTTCATTCGATGCTAATGCTAATATTGTGTCCAAATATCATAAAATACATAAATAAATGATTCAGTTTCATCAAAAATTGTATATTCAGATTTTGTATGAAAACATTTTGGCATAAATCGATAATCCAAAAATAGATATCTTGATTGATTTGCTGGAGTTCTACAAAAAACCTTTTTGCACATTTATTTCAGTAAAAGAAGAAACTTACACATCACCGCGAAGTGCACAATCTTTGCTTGAATGAAATCCATTAAACAATCAATTATGTAAATAATGTGTATATTATCATGTCTTCCCATATAAAAATTTCTTGGATGAATATATCTAAAATAAAACATGTTTATTACAGTAAAAAGTTTATCGAAGATATGTACAAATACCTTGAAACAATATTAAATCGACATGCATATCATTAATACATTGAAGAATTTGTATACCAATTTGTGCCGCCGTACTTGGAGAATAATCACCACCACCCAAAACTCTTGCACGAAAATCCCATATTGATACATTTCCAGCTTCAATAACAATATAATTAAAATCATGGATTGTTCCATGTTCCAAAATTTCAAAGAAATGCTTATGCTTTTTAATTCGATGTGGTTCTTCTGACATTACTTGAAGGATTAGTTGACGCTAAAAAGATAAGATAGATTAAATAAGTTAATAGTTGTTGAAGTTACAGCTTTTTCGCAGAGAGCCTTAGGAAAAAGTCCGGATTTGACTTGGCTGGCAAATTGTTTACATTTGATTTACATAAATGCAAACGGTTCTCACAATTGAATTCAACATCGATGGCATTTAATATTTTGTAAAAAAATTTTTTTATAAAAGTCCAAATTTTTAAAATTTCGAAAAATATCGTAATTAAATGGCAACTGATGCTGCGTTTAACTGTGAGAACCGTTTTCGTTTAAATTGAATCTAAACGATTTGCCAGCCCAAATATCGGGTTTGGGCGTCACTGCTCTTCTACTAGCAGTGGTATCAACGCAGAGTACTAGCTGTACTACGAAGTGTTGCGAAAAAGCTGTAACTTCAACAACTATTAACTTATTTAATCTATCTTATCTTTTTAGCGTCAACTAATCCTTCAAGTAATGTCAGAAGAACCACATCGAATTAAAAAGCATAAGCATTTCTTTGAAATTTTGGAACATGGAACAATCCATGATTTTAATTATATTGTTATTGAAGCTGGAAATGTATCAATATGGGATTTTCGTGCAAGAGTTTTGGGTGGTGGTGATTATTCTCCAAGTACGGCGGCACAAATTGGTATACAAATTCTTCAATGTATTAATGATATGCATGTCGATTTAATATTGTTTCAAGGTATTTGTACATATCTTCGATAAACTTTTTACTGTAATAAACATGTTTTATTTTAGATATATTCATCCAAGAAATTTTTATATGGGAAGACATGAAGCAGTGGTATCAACGCAGAGTACTGATTGTTTAATGGATTTCATTCAAGCAAAGATTGTGCACTTCGCGGTGATGTGTAAGTTTCTTCTTTTACTGAAATAAATGTGCAAAAAGGTTTTTTGTAGAACTCCAGCAAATCAATCAAGATATCTATTTTTGGATTATCGATTTATGCCAAAATGTTTTCATACAAAATCTGAATATACAATTTTTGATGAAACTGAATCATTTATTTATGTATTTTATGATATTTGGACACAATATTAGCATTAGCATCGAATGAAAGAGATTGTCTAATTGCAAAGGAATGTCTTTTATATTGTTTATGTAAGATTTTATATATCCGTTTTTTGCATATGTACTTGGCTTTTTTAGTGCCACCTGAATATGGTTATATTGTTCAACCACTTTCTGCAATGCTTTGATTTAATGATGATGAACGAAAGAATTCATCACTTTCAACACCGGATTTTACACAATATATGGAAATGTTGGTTACATTTTGTCAAGCACATAATGCAGATCTTAATGAACCTTTGGATTGGATGAATCCAGATATTACAAATTCATATATTAAAAGAAGAAAAAAGGAAAAACTGCTTGAAGATAAAGGTGCAAAAATGCCTGTATTTTTTTATAAAGTATATGGAAGAAGATATTGTTAAAAAGCCTGATACAACAACTTTAATGACTGCCGCACCGTTAACTTTTCAAACGAAAGAACTTCAACTTGATGCTTCGAATTTTGTAAAAATGTTTTTAACTTCAAAAGAAGAAAATAAATTCTGATCTTAGTAAGAAAGAAGCAGAACCTGCTGTTGGAGAATTTCAAAAACCTGTAAGTTTTCTTTTTTCTATACCTTTAAATCTACAGTATATTACTCATTTTTAGAATCTTAGTACACTTTGTGAAAAATTTAAACATCCAAAACGTAAAACTTTACCAAAAGAGTCAGCAAAAGGTGAATCTGCGACACCTGCGACAACAACACCGGCATATTCAAAAGTTAATACAAAACTTAGTCCTGGTGGTGGTGGTGGAATGACTGAAAATGAACCAGATGCTGAAAAACCACTTGCAAAGAGACGTCGATGTTCTATGGAAGAAGATATTGTTAAATAGCCTGATACGACAACTTTAATAACTGCCGCACCTTTGACTTTTCAAACAAAAGAACTTCAACCTGATGTTTCACAAAATTACTGAAGCTACTCAACAACATCATAGTCCAACAACTTAACATCAACATCAGGGGTGTGCGTTCGGTCAGTCAAAAAGCTGTTAGTCATAAACCAAACGCATTTTTTCTTCTTTGGTTTGGTTATGACTTAACCGAAAAAAGAATGAAATTTTTCGGTCAGTCAATAACTGACTGAAAAATTCTCGGTCAATGATTAACCGAGTCAAACATTGACCGAGAAAAAAAAATGCTGTCCGTCACAATGTTAAACAATGAAAAAGTACGTGTGTCCGCATGTAAAAAAATGCATTCACTTTTTTTTCGTTTGTTTGTCTCAGTCAATGATTGACCGAACTTTTTTCAGTCAATGTTTGACTCGGTCAAAGTTTGACTCGGTTAATCATTGACCGAAATTTTTTTCGTCAAAGCGTGACTGAGTCTATGCTTGACCGACGAACTTGTGTCAAAGTCAGTCAAGACTGACCGAACGCACACCCCTGATCAACATCCTTCAATCAACAACATCAATATCCAAAATAATAGTAATAATTGCGTAATAATATGTATGTTTATGTTTAATTATCTCTTTTTGTAAATTGTTGCAAATAAATGTTTAATTTTTTCTAAAAATATATTTTAACGTTTTTTTATAAATAACATTTTTTTGAATACAGTCATTTCTGGGCGAAAATATTTGATTTGAATTAAAAGGCTTTCAGAGCGATACTTTTTTGAAATATAATTTTTGTGAAACAACTTTTATATAAAAAGTATAAATCAGATTTTTTGAAAACGGCTAAAATGTGTTGTATAAATTGATTTGAAAATACTTACAAATTTTTTAATAAATGGGTTAAAAATATAGATAAGATTTGCAGCTTAGAAATTTGCATATTTTAGCTGCGAACATTCTTTATTCAACTTTTTTCTCATGGGAAATTTCCCATGAGAATGTAATGGATATGCTAATTTGAATAGCATATACTCGTCTATAAATACTCGTGAAATCCGTCAGTCTCTTTGCGTCTGAAGCGAAAAGTGCAGCGGTTGTGTCGACAACTCTTATACCGGGGGGCCCACTGGTTCAGAGTTCGAAAACACATAAAGCTGTATCTTGGAGCGAGGTAGGCAGAGGTGTGCACGCCTCAGGTTGACGAGCCTTTATTCTGGCTGACGGGCCCTATTGATGCTGTTTATTATGGATGCTGCTTCTTCAAATGTGAGTCATTTTTTTTTTTATTTCTTTTAGGGGGTTTAATGGGGGTGGGTTCAGATTTCAGGTCTCTTCATCGACAAGCCACCTCATCGACAAGCCACCTTTCCTCAACATCTTCAATGCAGCTGTTAAAAGGTAAGTCCATTTTTTGTTCTACCATTACCTGTTGCCTCCTCGTGGCGTAGAACGGTAACAAAACAAATTACTTGAAGTAATTTGTTTTGGCAAAAGACAGGTATTTTCGGCAACAAAATTTCATTTAAAAACGCTTTTAAAAATATAATTCTTTTTCCGGCGCTTTTTTTAAAATTTTTTTCATTTAAAAACTTTTAAGTTCTAAAAAACTTATGCAATCTAAAATTTAGCAGCAATTTTCAATTTTGCAAAAACTTTTTCTGCTCTTTTTTAATTTTTTGGCTTAATTAACTTATTAAACTTTTTCGGAAAAAAATGTTCTAAATTTTCCATAAGTGGCAAGCATGATACCGAATGTCACCACTTATGGAAAAGAATTTTTTATCTGGACACCAAAATATTATTAATCGGTTAATTCAAAAATCAAAATACCAAAAACACAAAAAAAATGTTGCAAAAATTTTATTTGGAGGGAAAATTGGAGACAAATTTGCAGAATCTTTTCTTTTTGAGGGATCATGGATTGCATTCTTTGCTACAAATTTTAACGTCTTATTTTTGAAATGATTTTTTTTAAAAGTCTGTAAAAATATTATTTTCATGTTTTTCCAGAAAACATATGTATTTTTAACTAAAAAACCCCAAAGATTATGTTAAATACAAAAGAAAGAAAAGAACAATAAATGTTATGTTTTTTGTTGATGAGAAACTTTTTTTCTTTTACAGAAAAAAGCATCTTTAAAATCACTTATTTATTTTTTTTTTCGTGTTTATGGAATTTTTATGTGTTTTTTTTCGAGAAAAATCTATCTTTTGCTTTCATGACTTTTTTGATGGAGACCAAAATTGAGACTCAAAAAAAAATAAAGATGCGACAGAAGCTTTTCAAATTTGTGCTTTTTGTGTCTAGTTTTTTCTAGATGTGATTTAATTCAAGTTTAAATTTCACAGAAAAAAATGAGAGGGTAATTGTGAAACGGTTTTTAATAAATGCAAGAATGTCATTGAAAATTTTGTCATCGAAATTTCGTAAAATGAATGGACAAAAGCTGACAAGAAATATAAAATAATAAAAAAATATTTGCAGATTTTTATAGTAAAAAAGGCAAAGATTTAAATTTTTTTTAAATTTTTTTTAAATTTTTTGCAAAAAATTAAAAAAGGCAAAGATCGATTTAAACGAAAATCGAAATAATTTTTTTCATTGTTGAAAAATTTTGATTACGAAAAACAAAACTTTTATCCGATTTGTGTTAAAGCAAAATCATATTTAAGAGAACTCATTCCACAGCGTGTTTACCGCTAAATATACATTTTTATTGTTTTGAAACAAAAAAAAGAGAGTTTTATCCAGTTAATGTAGAATTTGTTGATGGTACGGATCCTGAGGCAGGTGCGGCTACTGCGGATGAGGATGAAGATGTTGAAGTAGTTGAAGAAGGACAATATTCAACATCAAAAATTGGGGTTAATCTTTTTGTATCAATTGCAATAATTTCTAATGGT